>JAVLUX010000042.1:28462500-28767500 GCA_032164185.1 Moxostoma hubbsi
TTCCCAGAGTGGACGGAAAAGAGAAATGCTGAGTTTAGGCGGTGAGATCGGACACTCAATACGATAGTGCAGTTCCAAAAGAGTTCTGATGGGAACACGGAGCGTGTTGCTGTGGTAACCCTTGCCCGTGTCGTAAGGATGACTCCAGAACGGAGAGAGATGACACCAGCGGGAACGGCGTGAGAACCCAGTTCAGCACGCAGAGCCAATCGCTGCAACACGTCCACATCTACAACACAAAGATATCTTAATACATACATTTATCAATACAGTGGAGTTAAAAGGTCTGAAATGCTTCCATTTTGCATAAGGATTTTCAGAATTTCTTATGTACCACTTTTGCTTTAATACCAGCATGCACCCGAGCTAACATGGACTCCAGCAAAATCAGGATGATCTTATGTTATCCAGCATGATTTGAACATTTTCCAAAGGGCATCTTGTGTTCTTCAATGGAAGCAAAGAAATCTTTAGTCTTTAGAAAGGAGTCAACATGATCGATGCCACAAATTTGCTTTGCATGATTAGTGAGACAGAATCATCTACAAACTTCCTTTATTTTAAAATATTTAATCAATCATAAAACCTTCGATTTATTTCCGGGTTTTGATTAGACTTTGAATCCCACATTCAACACGTTGAATTAACACCTTTTTTGGTGATTCTCATCAAATGTGTCATGGAAATGTCCTGGTCCTGTTGTACTCCAACGTTACAAGACACAAACAAGAAATGATATTTGTAGCTACAAAAGTCTATTTTAGGACCTTTAAGATTTTTTACATTGTGACGTTATTTTAATGACAGCAATTCATGTTTTACCCCACAATTCTCATTACCTCATTGCGAAAAATGATGGTCATTATAATAATCTTATTACCGCAATGGGAAAAAAATAAATAGATTATTTAAACTGGAAATGTGAGCGCAGCATAGTTCTAGCGGGAAGACTAGCAGCTGTACATCATCGCACCATTAGCTGGGTAATTCCTAGCCAATCGCATGTCAGCCATTGCTTTATAAGTCTGCTCACAATCTATCACATTGCTGTTTCAGTGTGCTAACATGGCAACCTCCACCACCCCACCACCACCTGTTGAGCCCCGTCCTGCACGGGGGTTGGCTCCTCGCCCCTGCCTCCTATCTCCGGCAGGATATGATGGTTCCGAGTACAACTCCCTCGGACCGCCAGATGGGGCTTACGCCAAGGAGAGACATTACTTTCCTGTTCTACATTCATCAAATAAATGTCATCTTAAACCTCACTCAAGCCTGCGTGTTTTCCCGATAGAAAGTATTTATTAATCTAAGTGGCACTCCTCGGTACAAATCATTGTACAACTGCAACTTTTTCACTGTACAGTAAAAATAAATGACTTTTAGGGTAATGAGAATCATCACTGGAAATAGTCAAATGTCACTATGCAAAAAAATGAAACGGTCCTTAATGTACTGTAGGCTAAATTCATTTAAAAATGCTAAATATAATTGACATTTCTTTCCTGTATTGATTTAGGGTTGAAATGACCAGTGCTGCATTTCCCTAAAGCATCGCAAGCTCAATTTGATGGTAGAGACCATCGGCACCAGTGGTTTCTACGATCTACTAAGACTTACGATGCTTTTGTGAAATGCAGCCCTGCACATTTTCTTGACAGGTTTCGTGAGAATCTCCCTTTTGCATCCTTCATTTAAAAACGTTCTATTCATCGAATCACTTTTATTTCTCTGTAGTTTTCAAATGAGATCCAGAACTTACCATAGCATCATTTTAAAGTTTGCTTTATGCAATGGGCGTAAAATTTCATGCTTTGAGACTGAAAGCATCTACGCAAGTGCACATCTGTATGTGTGCGAGTGTGTCTGGTTCCAAAACACTTTAGTAATTCAAATTGGCTTTTATCAAGGAAAATTAGTGAATGCACCAGAATGAACTTGCATGGGTATGTGTGTGTGTGTTTTGGACTTGTGTCCGTATTAGCTTAACAATGCCAGAACAAATCAGAAAGTATGAGCAAAGCACCAGAAATCACTTCATTCACACCAAACACAACAGAAAAAAGTCTGAATGATGCATTTAATTGCGTCAGTAAGTCTGTAAGTGTATATCATAATAGCACCAATATAATAAACCAGCAGTCAAACCAGTTAAATACAGTATAATAATATAATGAATCAGCGGCTCTAGAGAGTAACCGTTAAGTGGAAGGGACATATGTTGCGTATAGGTTTTTCATAACTTTTGTTCCCAGACCTTTTTAGGTGTGTGTGTGTGTGTGTGTGAGAGAGAGAGACTGTCAAGGGATCGGCATGAATCAGCAGTCAAAGGGGAACATGATGTCATTGCTCCTATAAAACATGCACCCACAAACACACACACACACACACTCATTCATTCATGTAAAAGGGGTTATAGACAGAGGACATGCTTTATTAAAGAAAAGTGCTTGGAACTGAAAGATGGTTTGGCAGGAGAAAGGGTGAAAAACGGGTAAGGGAACTCATGCATGTGTGTAAGAGAGAGAAGGGATGTGGTTATGTTTCATGAATCAAAGTATAAAGTTTAATGGTGTAAAACATTCCCAAATTAGTGGAAAGAGTTTAAGATCATGAAACTTTATCTCGCAATAATTAAGTGCAATCCCAAATATGCAACTTTCTTTCTTGTGCTGAACACAAACGAAGATTTTTTGAGGAATATCTCCACTCTGTAGGTCCATACAATGCAATTGAATGGTGGCCAGAACTTTGAAGGTCCATAAAGCATATAAAAGGCAGCATAAAAGTAATCCACATGACTCCAGTGGTTACTGTAATTCCGTGTCTTCAGAAGTGATATGATAGGTGTAGGTGAGAAATCAATATTGAAGTCCATTTTTACAATACATTTTCCTCCCTGCCCAGTAGGTGGCGATATGCACAAAGATGAAAATCGCCAAAAACAAAAGAAGAAAAGTGTAAAAGTGAAAGTGGAGATTTATATTTATTAAAGACTATGTTTCGCACCCACACTTATCATATCACTTCTGAAGACATGAATTTAAACACTGGAGTTGTGTGGATTACTTATATGCTACTTTTATGTGCTTTTTGGACCTTCAAAGTTCTGGTCACCATTCACTTGCATTGTATGGACCTACAGAGTGAAAAAATCTGTGTTTGTGTTCTGCAGAAGAAAGACAGTCATACATATCTGGGACGGATGCGTAAATGATGAAAGAATTTAAATTTTGGGGGGAATTATTCAAGTTCCTTGCTAATTATTCTAGTTTTAACCATATCTTTTACAGTGGCCCAACTTTAAAGTATTCGGACACTTAAAGGGATAACTCACCCAAAAATGTATATTCGCTCATCATTTTCAAACCCTCACGTTGTTCCAAACCGCTATGACTTTCTTTCTTCCACTGAATACAGATGGAGATGTTCGGCACCATTCACTTTCATTGTATGGAGAGAAAAAATGCAATGAAAGTGAATGGTGACTGAAGCTAACGAGAAAGAAAGACATATTCTGAGCCACTTTTGCAATCTAAAGGTGATTTTGTGGATGCGTTAAGTCAACCCGAAAGTGTCCACATACTTTAAGTCTTTATTTTGAACAATATATCTATTGTTTTACAATTTGAAACTTATTCTTGTTAAATGTTTTCCTTGAAAAGTATGCTATCCTTCTTCAAAATGCATGCCCCTTGGTTTGATATTTTGTAATGCAATGAGATTTTTGTAGTGTGGTTTGAATGTTCAAATACTTTTTCAGGGCCAGTGTATTTCCATATCCAAAGACTACATTCATACCTATGCAAATGAATCTTACCTTCAAAGAGTACTTGGGTGAATCCAAAAGAAGATAAATAAAGTAGAGTACACAGAAGAAGAGCTCTCCTAGAGACCGAAAGAGAAAGAGAGAGAGAATTACTCATTTGAATTTCCATTATTTTGTGGGAAACAATGTAAAATGTGGAATCAGACCTTTACATAACAGAAGCCACTTGTCAAAACATCATTTAAATGAAAGTCCACATTTCAGGCTTCTTGGACTGGCCTCGACCCAAACAAGTGGAACATTTTACTTGCAAAAGCATCTTTCCGGAGCGAGCGGATTGAACCATCAAACAGAAAGATGATGCCGGGTGGCTAAATGTTTTTCCATGTTTACAATTAATAAAAACATTCTGCTTGATTCTGGTTTGGACATTTTTCAACAAAAGCCTATAGGTGGAAATTTAAGACGCACAGAGCATCATTTCTGTTACTTGTTCCTTCAAATATTGCAGTCGAAGTAAATGGATTTTCCAAGTTGAGCGGTTTAGAAAACTATCATGACTTTCATTCCAGTTTCACCTTGAAAATGAAAGGTTCTTCAATGGTTCTTGAGTTGCTATAAGGTTTCACTACTTAAAAACAGTCATTTATGTTCAATTAGATCCGTGCATTGATTCCTGGGTCCTTTAAAACACCTGAACATAGAAGATTTTCTAAAGAACAAGATAATCATAAAGTTATTTAGTGAAATGATCCTGTACGACATCAGTCTGTAAAACCCTTGGTTCAACATACCCGTAATGTTAACATGAATTTCTGTCAGATCACTTAGAAAACATTTTGATTCCTTATTGGTTCCATTAATGATTCGTTTAGTACTTTTGAGGAAGAAATATTTGGACACAAAAATTGCAATGCTTACTGGATTTACAGCCTTCAGCAGTCTGTTGCCAAATGATCAAGTCAAAATTCAGGCAATCAGACTACACTTGTCGCAATGTATGTTTCATGCTATAGATTCAAAATAATCGGTTCATTAGAGTCATTTGTTTGGCAATCAGACTACACTTGTCGCAATGTATGTTTCATGCTATAGATTCAAAGGTATCGGTTCATTAGAGTCATTTGTTTGGCAATCAGACTACACTTGTCGCAATGTATGTTTCACGCTATAGATTCAAAAGAATCGGTTCATTAGAGTCATTTGTTTGGCAATCAGACTACACTTGTCGCAATGTATGTTTCACGCTATAGATTCAAAAGAATCGGTTCATTAGAGTCATTTGTTTGGCAATCAGACTACACTTGTCACAATGTATGTTTCACGCTATAGATTCAAAAGAATCAGTTCATTAGAGTCATTTGTTTGGCAATCAGACTACACTTGTTGCAATGTATGTTTCATGCTATAGATTCAAAGGTATTGGCTCATTGGAGTCATTTGTTTGGGAATCAGACTACAGTTGACGCAATGTATGTTTCATGCTATAGATTCAAAAGAATCAGTTCATTAGAGTCATTTGTTTGGCAATCAGACTACACTTGTCGCAATGTATGTTTCATGCTATAGATTCAAAGGAATTGGCTCATTGGAGTCATTTGTTTGGCAATCAGACTACACTTGTCGCAATGTATGTTTCACGCTATAGATTCAAAAGAATCGGTTCATTAGAGTCATTTGTTTGGCAATCAGACTACACTTGTCGCAATGTATGTTTCACGCTATAGATTCAAAAGAATCGGTTCATTAGAGTCATTTGTTTGGCAATCAGACTACACTTGTCACAATGTATGTTTCACGCTATAGATTCAAAAGAATCAGTTCATTAGAGTCATTTGTTTGGCAATCAGACTACACTTGTCGCAATGTATGTTTCATGCTATAGATTCAAAGGTATTGGCTCATTGGAGTCATTTGTTTGGGAATCAGACTACAGTTGCCGCAATGTATGTTTCATGCTATAGATTCAAAAGAATCAGTTCATTAGAGTCATTTGTTTGGCAATCAGACTACACTTGTCGCAATGTATGTTTCATGCTATAGATTCAAAAGTATCGGCTCATTACAGTCATGCGTTCGGCAATCAAATTATACTTGTCGCAATGTATGTTTCACGCTATAGATTCAAAAGAATCAGCTCATTAGAGTCATTTGTTTGGCAATCAGACTACACAAGCTGCATTGTATGTTTTGCACTGTAGGTTAAAAATAACCAGTTCATTTGTGTCTTTCATTTGGGAATTTGTTGACACTGGTCGCATTGTGTGACTTGCACTGTTGATTAAGTAGCAGGTCAGCGCTTACCCTAAATAGCACTCCAGGAAACACTGTAGGAATATTTTAGTGCGATGTTCATACACGTTCTAGTACAGGTAACAGTCATGAAAATCATATGGTTTTGTTATTTATTCTCGATTCGCAACCCTTCAAATACTTAAAATTGAAGTAACCCTAAAATGAGCAATGTAGCTAATAGTGACTCTTACCTTAGCAAACACCACTAATAATAATACAGCGAAAACTGTTACACTTTGTGTTAAACCTCATCTGCACTTTTTGTCAGACTGACCTTGTCGACCTCTGAACCCTAACCTTTGATTTCACAGGCACATGAAAGAGGAAGTGGTCTGCAGGGGAAGGATTTCAAAAATGATTGACTGGTTAGACGGAGCGCTCCAAACCCCCGCTGTGTATACGGACATGTTTTTGTGTGTCTCTTTGTCTGACAGCTGTTTTAATCATTACCTGGTTACCACAAAACCCACACACATCCATCTACCATGCACACACACACATATGTGCTCCTAGACTCCCTCAGGATTCCTATACCTGAGTCAGGAAGTGAAGTGTCTCACTGTAAGGCGCCTCAGCCAGTCAGAATGCCAGAAAAACAGGCCAATCTGACCTCACAGATACTAAACCACCGCAAACAGATGAGTGAGAAACAGTGCATCTCGACTGAACGTGCTCTTTTTTCTGTGTGTGTGTGTGTGTGTGTGTGTGTGTGTGTGTGTGTGCATGCGTGTTGCAGAAAAATAACACGTGCATGTGTCAAGCATCTCTCGGGAGTCATGAACATGTGTGTGAATACATGTGTTACAGACAAACAAGACAGAAAAGCATGAATTGTAACTCGTGCTGTGTAGTAATACTAGAATTAGTGCAGACTTAACCAGACTTTCAGGACAAGTCTGTCCCAGAAGTTAGCAAGGCTAAATCTGGCAATACCTCCCTTTGGGGATGTAAAAGTGCAAAAGGATTCCCGTTAGGGATAGAGTTAGGGTTATACATACTAATTAGGGGTCAAGACATACTAAATAATGCACAAATGGTTTAGGGGAAGGTTAGAAAAGATTAAAAAAAATGATTAGCTCAGAATAAAGACATATAAAATCTATGAAATTCTCCAGATTTAAAAACAAATATAAATAGTGTCAAAAGTGTATTTCATTTTTAGGTTTCCCTTTTATGGTTTCTTCATAGTCACTTAGTGTGTGGAATTTTTTCAATGCCCCCCTCGACACAAACATTAACACACACACACACACACACACACACACACACACACACACATAATGTACACAAACGACTAAAAAGACCCATCCTTCCATACAACAACCCCTCTCTCTCTCTCTCTCTCTCTCTCTCTCTCTCTCTCTCTCTCTCTCTCTCTCTCTCTCTCTCTCTCTCTCTCTCTTTGTTCAGTTCTAGAGCAATGGAAAATTCCTTCCGTGCATCAGTGCCGGTTCTAGAGGAAAGGCCCAGGGGCAGCGCCCCCCCTGGCCCCCCCATCTCCCCCCCCCTCACTCCCACTTACATTTCTAGCATGTTTGGGATTAATGTAATGAAGGGCGCTCCCTGGCGGACAGTAGAGGTAACGTGGGGTCTCCGGTTACTGGTCGGTCACAACAGTTCAAAACGGAGCGTTCTCACTGACCGGCATCAGAACACAACCGAGGAGCACAGAGATTATACCGCCTTAAACCAGAGGAACCAAACAAAAACATTCCTATAAAAGGGATAATTGACTGGATATTACAGCATTTCAGCAAAGCAAAATAAGCGATGTCGAGACAGCTACACCTGTTCAAGTGCCATCTTTGATTTTTGGCTGGAATGACAACAAGGCTGTGAGGCTCAATTGGTTGAACAGTTGTTTAAAGTGTTTCTGGATCGTTCCGCTAACGAAACATTGAAGCAAAAATTATTTTTCCAAGAAATGTCAGTAGACAAAAACTACAGACAACACGAGTTGAGTACAATTAGATATTATCTAGGAGCTCATTGAAAGCTTTATAGAGTGTATGTCATTGAAGAGATGCTAAGTCTACCCCTCACAGCCTCGTTTTCATTCCCTTCAAAAATCAAAGATGGCGCTACTGTAAATAAGGTCTATATTGCGCTTTTTCTGCCATCTGAGTTCCAGAAGTATTTTTCCCCATTCATTTTTTTCATAGGTTTTTCCAAAAATCCTCCATAAAAGAGTTGTAAGCCATGGACCAAAGCAACCAGCTCTGAGGTGAATCACAACATCACAAACTTTATTTTGAAGCAAAAAACAGACGGAAAGGTAAACCTGTTCACCATCTTTTATGAGGGCACAAACTACAATCCCATGAAGCATTGCGAATTATGTAATTAAATAAAAAAGTGATGGGAATTTATAAAACTATTGATTTTAGGTTGTTGATTATAAGTAAAGAAACAATGTATGCAGAATATTCCAATATATACATACATATACAGTAAGTAGTTTAAGGGTGAAGGAAGATATTCACAGTGCGTCATTGGAGTGGGCGGTCGCTCCTGGGCTCATTTCGCGGGCTGTTTGCTGCAGTTCTCTGATTGGTGAAGCTTTTTCTGTTGGACCATGGGTAATGTAGTGTTTACCAGGATTTAAACTATCAAACATGATTTTCAAATAATGAATTTGAGGGGCCTGGGTAACTTAGCGAGCAAAGACGCTGACTACCACCCTTAGAGTCGCGAAGTCGAATCCAGGGCGTGCTGAGTGACTCCAGCCAGGTCTCCTAAGCAACCAAATTGGCCCGGTTGCTAGGGAGGGTAGAATAACATGGGATAACCTCCTCGTAGTCGCTATAATGTGGTTGTTGCTCTCTCGGTAGGGCAAGTGGTGGGTTGTGCGTAAATGTGGCGGAAAATAGTGTGAAGCCTCCGCACGCGCTACGTCTCCGTGGTAACGCGCTCAACAAGCCACGTGATAAGATGCGCGGATTGACAGTCTCAGATGCGGAGGCAACTGAGATTCGTCCTCCGCCACCCGGATTGAGGCAAGTCACTACACCACCACGAGGACTTAGATTGCATTGGGAATTGGTCATTCCAAATCGGCGAGAAAAAACAAACAAAAGACAAAAAAAACAATGAATGTGAAATAGATAGCGCAAACTGATGACTTCAACTGAAGCATATATGATCAATAAACAACTTCTGACCTCACAGTAGGTCTGTCTTTATAGGTTTGAGTGGTCGTTGAAAATCATTTTGACTATGGAAAAAAACGAATGGGATTTTTATTTCCGGAACCAGACTACTGCGCACTATTGAGGCCAATTATATACCTTAATATATATATATATATATATATATATAAGTAGTATATAATATGTACACATATTTTTAAGAAGCTTCCTTGTCCACGTGAATCTCTATTCAATGTATTTGTGTAGCTCATCTCCTATTTAAAGTATTTATAGCCATCAATTGTACAAAGACACAAAGTCCTCTTTAAACTCCTCACAGCTCTGGATGTATTGGCACACTGAACATCTCAAACTGGAGTAGCCTTTTATAAACTTGATGCAATTTTCCATGATGCGGGGCTGTTCCCGTTTTAGACCACCTGAACAAATTCAACCATTCATTCATTCTTTCATTCATTCCCCTCGCACCACGAGCATCACAGCGTCGCGTCTGAGGGTGTGAGGAGCGGATGCCGTGTTTATTTAGCGTCACTGTGCGGTTTGCACTATGATGCTCAGTGGCAAACACACATGTACACCCACACTGTCCATGGATTTTCCACAAGAGATGCTAATGAATGCGCAGCAGTCACGAGCCTGAAGCGCTTTTTCCAGCGCGAGCCGTTAACACAAGACGCGTTCTTACAGCGAGACGGGCGCAACTACTAATGAAACAAACTGTAACTGCTTTTTAACTTAACACGGCGTCTTAAAAACGCGGCGCTCGTGCTGCCGATCAAAGCGAGACCCAACGCAACATCCAAGACGTCCGTATGACGCATGCGCACCTACACGAACAATTAAAAATAGCTGAGACGCAACGCAAGAACGCGTCATGTGCGAACGGCCCCTTTGTAGAATTTGAAATAAAGGCAAAAAAAAAAAAAAAAGGTTATGTATATCATACATACGAAAGGAGCTGGTTACACAGAACGCGTTCTTGCTATCAAAAACAGACGAAGCGTAACGGAATGGAACATTTGGGTCTTTATGATTTTTCCCCATCAAAGTTTAACCACTTTTACCACTTAACTAAACGCAATTGCCGTGAAGCAATAGCCAAATAAGCATGCATGAAGCATTTTTTTTAAAGAGCGCAGACTGTAAGGCAAAACCGCGTTTTGCGTGAACCGCCCCTAGCTAGAGTATGAAATAAGCCCAAATAGGTATACAATACAAATAATCAGGGAGCCGTTCACACAGGACGCGTTCTTGCCATCAAACACAGGGAGATGAAGCAAAAAAAAAAAAAAAAAAAAAAAAAAAAAAAAGTAGCCTTACTTTTACCTGACGTGACGCAACGGCCAAAGACGCATGTGAAAATATACAAAAATGAAAATGAAGGCATACGAACGAAACATGCACTTTAATAGCGTTGCGCTATTTTTTAAATTTACATTTATTAATTTAGCAGACGCTTTTATCCAAAGGGAATAACACATCATACGCGATTCATCTTAAGGAGACAGCAGTACTAAAAGTGCTTCACTACAAACTTTCAGAATAATAGTATATAAGAATATCTATAATATTTGTATTATTATTATTATTATTTTATGAGTGCATGGTTAAGTGCTCATGGAAAATATGTGTTTTTAGCCATTTTTTGAAGATGCTTCACGGATGGTGTTGGGGAGGTCATTCCACCAACGAGGTACATGAAACCGAAAGTCCAAACGTTTTTCATTTGTGTCTATTGTTGTTATGTATGTATATACGCACAAAATACACATACACAAGGAGTCGTTCACACACGACACTTTCCTGTGATCAAAAACAAGGAGATGTAACGCAAAGCAACGAAATTGAATGGCACAACACAGGGGGGTCTTTCTTCGAGTTCGACTACGCACACTGACGTGACCAAACGGTCAAAGACGCATGTGAAGCGCAGACTGAAAGGCAAGAACGCGTCCCGCGTAAACGGCCCCTTAAAACTATAAATAAACACAAAGACCTGTTCCACGAGCAAACCATATGCACAGCGCCTGCATACACCACAGAACGCAAAAGTTTTTTTATTAAACTGACCTGGAATTTTTTGACAATCTCCAAAACCCTACGTTGACTGCGCGTAATGATGACATAGAGGGTAAAGAGCTGGCTCGAGCACACCTCTCCTGGTACACCTGGACCCCCTCGGTTAAAGATCTGTTTCTGTTCAGTTCTGAACGCTGGCCAAGTAACACACAGGTACAGCGGTGCGCTCATTACAAGCGCCCATTCACCCGGCACCAACACACACAAACCAATGCGCCCTGTGCGCAAATATCCAGCAACTAAGCGCCCTTTGTCTCCGCTATACCTGGGATCGGTGGTGCCCAACCTGCGTTACCCGTTCAGACCCATTATAGGTACCAGGTAAAACGTAACTTACTTTGCCACGAGACGAGAGGTTCTGCGGTCTCTCCTTCGGGTCGCTAAATTCATTTGTATTCATTTGTCCCGGCAGTCAAAATCCTGATCCGTTAATCTCTGCGTGACTGCGTCGCTGCCCGAGAGCGCGAGCCGTCGTCTCATGCATCGGATAAACCGTGTTGCGGAATGAGTGCGATCTCCCACCGGTCCGCTGCGCGACACCACCATAAATCCGACGGGAATAATCCGCGGGCGAGTCTCTCCACTCCTGCCCGGATGCTGTAGGCATTTATGCCGGGTTGGCAAAAGCTACTGAGGCTACTGGATGTTTGGGTCTTTGGGGGGCTTGAGGAGTCAGGAGTGGAAGCTTCATCCTTTTTCCTTTTTTAAATAGCAGTTTGGAGAGCAGCTGTGCCGAGCGCTACGGGTGTCGGGTTACACTGCGGAGCTCAGCGCAGCCAGCAGCCAATACATAACGCCCCTTGTGGGAGGGCACACACCGGGCCCTGGGCACCTCAGCACCCAGCCAAGGTTACCAATGGCCTTTTCATGATTTTGAGAAACTGTTAACCCAGGGTCATTTTTAATCCTGGGTTATCTTGATCCATGTTTCACACTATTTGTAACCTGGATTAGTACTAATTCCAGTAAGGTTTATTACAAGGTTTGTGAGACGTTCTTATTTGTCTAATATGAATATTAACAAGGTTAAACACACTGATTTGACAACTACAGTTGCAGCTTATAAAGAGCTAAGACTCTTCATCACTCCAGTCGCATTGGCTGACATTGATCGTCATTTTAAAGTCAAAATGAAATCAAAATTGACCTTAATAACTTTATTAAGTTTACAGCTGAAAAGGTGTTCCCTCCCAATAAGTTTTGCCTACTCTTGCAATTGTTCGCATTCACTCCCAATAAGTTTTAAGTTCCCTCCCAATAAGTTTTAAGTTCCCTCCCAATAAGTTTGTGTTCCCTCCCAATAAGTTTTGCGTTCCCTCCCAATAAGTTTAAGTTTCCTCCCAATAAGTTTTACGTTCCCTCCCAATAAGTGTTACGTTCCCTCCCAATAAGTTTTACGTTCCCTCCCAATAAGTTTTACGTTCCCTCCCAATAAGTTTTGCGTTCCCTCCCAATAAGTTTAAGTTTCCTCCCAATAAGTTTTACGTTCCCTCCCAATAAGTGTTACGTTCCCTCCCAATAAGTTTTACGTTCCCTCCCAATAAGTTTTACGTTCCCTCCCAATAAGTTTGTGTTCCCTCCCAATAAGTTTTACGTTCCCTCCCAATAAGTTTTGAGTTCCCTCCCAATAAGTTTTACGTTCCCTCCCAATAAGTTTTGCGTTCCCTCCCAATAAGTTTTACGTTCCCTCCCAATAAGTTTTGCGTTCCCTCCCAATTAGTTTTACGTTCCCTCCCAATAAGTGTTACGTTCCCTCCCAATAAGTTTTGAGTTCCTTCCAAATAAGTTTTACGTTCCCTCCCAATAAGTTTTACGTTCCCTCCCAATAAGTTTTGAGTTCCCTCCAAATAAGTTTTGAGTTCCCTCCAAATAAGTTTTACGTTCCCTCCCAATAAGTGTTACGTTCCCTCCCAATAAGTTTTGAGTTCCCTCCAAATAAGTTTTACATTCCCTCCCAATAAGTTTTCCGTTCCCTCCAAATAAGTTTTCCGTTCCCTCCCAATAAGTTTTACGTTCCCTCCCAATAAGTTTTCCGTTCCCTCCAAATAAGTTTTACGTTCGCTCCCAATAAGTTTTACCTTCCCTCCAAATAAGTGTTACGTTCCCTCCCAATAAGTGTTACGTTCCCTCCCAATAAGTTTTACGTTCCCTCCAAATAAGTGTTACGTTCCCTCCCAATAAGTTTTCCGTTCCCTCCAAATAAGTTTTACGTTCCCTCCCAATAAGTTTTACGTTCCCTCCCAATAAGTTTTCCGTTCCCTCCAAATAAGTTTTCCGTTCCCTCCCAATAAGTTTTACGTTCCCTCCCAATAAGTTTTACGTTCCCTCCCAATAAGTTTTCCGTTCCCTCCCAATAAGTGTTACGTTCCCTCTCAATAAGTTTTACGTTCCCTCCCAATAAGTGTTACGTTCCCTCCCAATAAGTTTTACGTTCCCTCCCAATAAGTGTTACGTTCCCTCCCAATAAGTTTTACGTTCCCTCCCAATGCGTTTTGCATTCACTCGTTTGTGTTCCATGTCCCCCGGCATGACGTTCATCCCTCCACCCTCTTTCCCTGGGGGATTGCGTGCCTTACCCATCTGCCGGCAGGTCATCCCCGCCTTCCTGAATCTTGGAGGGGACGGGGGGGACAATAATGATTAAAATAGGGGGTACTTCCTGTAACAGTGTAGTACCCCCAACAAAAAAAAAAAAAAAAAGAGAGGGAAAAGGCCAACGCGGAGAGGCAGTGGGAGAGAGAGAGGAGAGAGAAAAAAAACACTTACTCGCCGGTTCTCCGATACGCCGTAGCTTGGTCCTCTGCCACTCCACCCTCTAACGGACGACAGTCATGCCTTCCTGGGCGGATCGGAGGCAGTCCTCCGGTCCTTGGCAGACGGAATGCGCTGCCGCATTCTCGGGGAACAGAAGGGGTCTCCCCTGCCCCTGGCAGCGGTTCTTCCACTCCAGGTGGTCGGCCGGGAGCCCCTCCCCGCTCGGGTCAGCAGTCCACATTTAACCCCGCCACGTTTAGCAGCTGGTAGGGGTCTCCCCCCTGCCCCTGGCAGCAGCCCTCCCCTTGCGGTCGGCGGCCGTTCCTCCCCTTCCAGGCGGCCAGGCTCCTCCATCCCCCGGCAGATGGCCACGGCTGCTCCATTGGGGTGAATGGTAGCGGCGAGAACACCACTACGGCATATCCCTCCTCCTTCCCGGATTTCGGCACCAGTGTAAAGGGATTAATGGAAAGGAGGCAAGAACTGGCTTGACAATATAAATGATATTCAATTAAGAACTTAAACCAAAAGACACAAACACACCCATATGACGGACAGCTGCCCGTAAACGCTCTCTGTCTGTCGCAACACCATCCGCAGTTGCCCTTTATCCCTCTCGGAGGCTTCATTATCCTGATAAGGGGCCGGGTGTATAGAATCACGACCCGGCCCCGCTCTCCCCGTCACATTTACGTTCCCTCTCTATAAGTTTTGCGTTCCCTCCCAATAAGTTTTGTGTTTTCTTGTAATAACTTATGGGTTCTGTTGCAATAAGTTTTGTGTGCCCTCACAATAATAATAAAATCTACAATAATTATATTTTAACCATGATAAATGCCATACTTTAACTATGGTTTTACTATAGTAATATTGTGGTAACACTTTAAAATAAGGTTGCATTTGTTAACATTAATTTGCAACATTATGAACTAACAATGAATAATACTTTTACAGCATTTAATAACCTTAATAATTGTTCATTTCAACATATGTATAGTAAATAAATAGTAAAACTATGGTTACTATATGGATACAGTATAGATTTTATTTTTATGTATTATTATGATGGTTTTACTATGACTATCAAGGATAAAATATGGTTATTGTATTAAAAGCATGCTAAATTTATTGCAAGCGAATGCAAAACTATTTCAGAAAAAGAATTCCCGCCCTATTCTCTCGGGTGCTCCATAGATTGCTGCTATTATACAGTGATCTATAGCTCATATTTTATTGGTCAGGGCATTTAAGACTAATTTTGGGGTGAGCTATACCTTTAAATTAACACACAAAAAAAATAACTTTATGTTTCTCTATGGCTTCTTCAGAGGAGAAAATGTTCTACAAAATGTTACAGAGTAAAGCATTTTCTCTAATTATGCACACTTTGGATGCTTAACCAGCACTTAACCTGACAATTTGCCATGGATGTTTAGCAGTGTGAAATTTGAGCATATTTAACTTGCTGTAAAGACACAGATTCAGATCTAAATACGGGCCAAACGCCCACATTCAGACCAGCACACGTCACGCCCTTTAAACTGGAGAGTATTTAAGTATACATTTCTTCTTGAGGGTACCACACACACACACACACACACACACACACACACACACACACACACAGATATAAACAAAGACAGATACAGACAGACAGACAGACAGACACACACACACACACACACACACACACACACACACACACACACATACACACACGCACACACACACGCAAACAAACACACAAGCAAACGCACACACGCACACACACACGCAAACAAACACACAAGCAAACACACAAGCAAACACACACACACACACATACACACACAGATATAAACAGACACACACACACATACACAGATATAGACAGACAGAGACAAACACACACACAGAAACAGATATAGACACAGACACACACACAAACAAACACACACACACACAGATATAGACACAGACACACATACACACACACATACACACAGATATAGACACAGACACACACACACACACACACACACAGATATAGCTACATACACACACACACACACAAATGCACACACACACACGCGCACACACAGATATAGCTACAGACACACACACACACATACACGCAAACACACACACACACATACATACACACACACATACATACACACACACACACACACACACACACATACATACACTCAAACACACACACACACAGATACATACACACAAACACACACACACACACACACACACACACAGTTAGCAAGTGTGTGTTTTTTCCTCCATCAATCACTGAACATTCTTTCATCTTCACGTTTGGTGTCAGCATCAGTTTACATCAGTTTGATGGTGGATGTCACAGATGGGTCATGAAAACAGAAAAAACAAGCAGAGGTGAAGTCACACACCTGGACAGGTCTATTATACGTGGTTTCAACAAAGGCCATATGTAGATTCACAGTAACAGAAGCTCACACACACTGTTTACAGTAATCCAAAGACTTGAGATCAGTGCAGCAAGAACATCAGGTATAACATGAGGGTCAGTAAATGATGACAGAATTGTCATTTTTTTTAATAAACTATCACTTTATGTTTATATCTTAACCTTCTATTCTAATATATGTCTGTACAAACACTCTGATGCCATTAAAACAATCCACAAGTTCACGTTTCGCTAAAACAGGATGTGTTTTTGAGAGCATGTGCACGCGAGACAAAGAAATAAAGATTATTTTACTGAAACGATGCATGAAAGAACCATTTGGCGGCTTGTCTGTGTATTTTTGTCTGAGCTGTCATTACTGCGAGTGTGTTTTAAGCATTCCCACAAATTTGACAAATTCTTCCTGCTAATCCGCTTTATAAACTAATCCATCATACATTGAGCAGTTTCTCAGAGCTCAGGCCCTATAGAACGTACGTACAGTATATAAAGACGTTTATTAAAATGCTCTTCTCAGGCTCAAATTAGGAATTAAATAGTTTCTGAATACTTATATTTATGATGAAAGCTACATTTTTAATTAAAAGAATAAATATTTACTGTAATACATTATTTTGTTGATGGGGGTCATAATTTTGGAGCAAAACTACAGGTCAAAAATAACTTTAGAAAGGTGGCAGTATAGGTATTACATTTTTACACAGAGATATGTAGTTCTATTACTAGAATCAGTTGACTTCAGCACCCATTGTTGCATTATATGCCAAAAAAAATACGTTTCCAAAGTTGGAACTCCAGAAGTATTAATATCCATTTATGTGTATAATCCGTTTCTATCTTCCTTCTGGAAAAGGATTAACAAAATCAAAAATTTTAGCTGGGGAAGTTCCTGAAATTTGGTTGATTTAACATGGAATAACCCTGTTTTAATTCATTAATTTATCAAATCAAAATCAAATCACTTTATTGTCACACTACCATGTACACAAGTGCAACAGAAGGTGAAAGTCTTGTGTGCAGTTCCGAGTAACATTGCAGTCATGACAGTGACGAGACATATACCAATTACAATAAACAACATGTTTACACAATGCAATTTACATATCAAATGTATATATACTTACACAACACAATAATAATATACAATGTACAGTAAACAATACACACAATATAGAATGCACATACATTAAAAATAAAAAATAAGAGTATATAAAAATATATATATATACAGTAGATGTATTGAGGAGAATATAATTATGACAGTCCAATGTGTGATATAAGATGAGGATTAATAAAGTGCAGTGCTGATTATTGATCATGAGAGATCAAGTGTTCAAAAGTCTGATTGCTTGGGGGAAGAAGCTGTCATGTAGTCGGGTGGTGCGGGTCCTGATGCTGCGATACCGCCTGCCTGATGGAAGCAGTGAGAGCAGCCCATGACTTGGGTGGCTGGAGTCTCTGATGATCCTCCGAGCTTTTTTCACACAACGCCTGGTATAGATGTCCTGGAGGGAGGGAAGCTCACCTCCGATGATGTTTCTGGCCGTTCGCACCACCCTTTGCAGGTCTTTGCGGTTGTGGGCGGTGCTATTGCCGTACCAGGCGGTGATGCAGCCAGTCAGGATGCTCTCTACAGTGCTGGTGTAGAACCGTGTGAGGATGTGGTGGTTCATCCCGAACTTCCTCAGCCGTCTCAGGAAGAAGAGGCGCTGGTGAGCCTTCTTCACAACGGCCTCAGTGTGGAAGGACTATGTGATGTCCTCAGTAATGTGGACACCGAGGAACTTGAAGCGGCTGACTCTCTCCACAATATTTATTTATATATTGCGTTTCTGCACAACTTGGTGTAAACATTTCTTGATATTTTACAATCAAGAAAGATCAAGTAATGAGTCGAGAAAGAGATTTTGGCAGGGCGGAGGGCAGTGCCGGGTGTCACTGTCATGATGTGACACACCCGGCTAATTAGCCCTCAAGAGGGGCCCTACCCGTGTGTGTGTTTGTCTTTTTGGACAAGTTTCTTATTAAAATATTATTTATATTGTCAAGCCGGTTCTCACCTCCTCCTTTCCATTAACCCCTTTACAGAGATGTTAAAACAACCAATTTATATCATTTCCAGCACACTCATCAAAATGGAAATGTAATGTCAGGTTGAGAACACTGGGTTATGGAATACAGTATTCCCGGGTGGAGTTACTCAGTCGAGTGCAACTATTCCAAGAGCTGCCGCCGAAGGGGTTTCGGTACATAGATACAGTTAGGTGGACAATTTGGGGGAGCTGGATGTGGGACAGTGGCTTGAGGAATCTCTTGGTCGATGTCCCAACAAATGGGACTCACAAGCATGGAAGGAAGAATTGGTTTAGATGAGAAAGAAGGTATATCCAGTGAATGCAGGCAAGAGAGGGCATCAGCCTTGATGTTCTTTGATCCCAGTTTATATATGATGGTAAAATCTAAACGTGTGAAGAATAGCGCCCAGCGGGCATGGCGAGAGTTTAATCTCCTGGTAGACCTTTAAGCCAGTGCCTCCATTCCTCCAAAGACGTCTTAAGTGGCAGCAGTTTACAATTACTAATGTCATAATTCCTCTCCGCAGATGATAATTTCCATGAGAAGAATGCGCAGGGGTGATGTTTAGGTGGAGAGCCTTGCCGCTGTGAGAGGACGACACCCAAGCCAGTGAAAGTGTCATTGGATTCCACAATCAATGGTAGTTCAGGATCTGGATGTTGAAGGATGAGAGGTGGTGAGAGGGGCAGCAACAATGTAGAATTTACGGATGAAGCTCTGGTAGAAGTTTGCAAAACCAAGTAACTGCTGTAACTCTTCGACAGTGGAAGGTTGAGGTCAATATGTGATAGCTTGTATCTTCTTGGTGTCCATCTTCACCCCCTGGGGGGAAATAATGTATCCCAAGTAGTGAACTTCAAATAAAAGAAACTGATATTTCTCAGCTTTGAGGAACAACTGATGTTCTTTAATTTTTAAAGGACTGGATTGACATGACGATTATGTTCACTCATGTGTGATGAATACTAGAGGAGTATGTAATCAACATACTCAATGACAAACCGGTGAAGGAACTCCCGTAGGATCTCATAAATGTATGATTTTAAAACGGAGGGGGTGTTGACCAAACCATACGGCATGACCCAGTATTCATAGTGGCAGGTGGAGGTGACGAAAGTGGTCTTTTATTCATCCCCCCTCAGATACGAATGAGGTTATACACACTATTTAGATCTAATTTGGAGTATATCATTGTGCCACGCAGAAGTTCCAGGGTTGCAGGGACCAATGGCAAAGGGTATTTAAACTTCACCATTATAGTATTGAGAGACTGGTAGTCTAAGCGTGGTCTCAATGCTCCATCTTTTTTGTCCACAAACAAGAAACTGAAAGCTGCTGGAGAGATCAAAGGAGTTATGTATCCCTGCTGCAGTGCCACCTCCACATATTCCTCCTTTGCGAGCCGTTTAGGGATCGAGAGAGGGTAAACTTTTCCTTGTGGTAAAGGTGCACCTGGTGCAGTCCCAGGGTCGATGCGGAGGAAGCTGGGAAGCCTTCTTTGGGCTGAACACTTTGAGGAAAGCGTTGTATTCCAGAGGGATGTCCATTCCGGGAGCGATAGAGGGACTCTCAACAGTGGTGGTGCGACATGGAAATGGCAGACAGTTTTTAACACACCTTTCACTCCAGTAACTCACCTTACCAGTGGACCATGAGCTAACCGCGATATGACGAAGAGGACATCTGTTGTGGCATTATCAAGGATGAAGAAAGAGATGATTTCAACATTACGGGTTCCGGTCTGAAGACTATTGGGTTCTGTTTGGTGGGTTATGTTGGGTCAGCAAAATCATTGTTAGGGGTGGGTAAAAATATCCATTTTTTGATGCATCTCGATCTTCATTTCAATGATCTCGATTCTTAAATCTCAAGATTGATCTTTTACACTACGCGTAACCAAAGTACTGGCTAAACCCTCCATTACAATGAGAGGAAATCACTCGCATTTCCCTGTGAGTTGAGAGTAAAAGTTGTTCTGTGAAATGTGTGTCCAAAGACAAGATCCACGCGCCCCATTTGTCATTGAATAATGTCTCTTTGAATACCCTATCTGTTCTCTACAGTCAGTTTTTGATCATAAACAACAAAAAATAAACATTTAACTCTAATTACGCATAGCACAGATGAGATAAAGGCATTCGAGTCCTGTCTCTTTAACATGCGCTCATTTACAGAAATGCTGGTTTTGTTAGAGTCATTATTTTATCTGGTGTTCAACAAATTCATGAAATATTTGTAAATATTATAAATTATGCAAATAAACAATAAACATGTAAAAGAAACTAATATATGAATATCATATTTTATTGATTGATTGAAAACATGGATTTGTTCATTTTTAAGGAGCTTAAATGTGACCAAAATTATGAAAAATGAATGAAAAATAATTAGTAACATGTATGTTGTCATAATGTACCTAGTAAGAAGGTTCCCTGAATAATTAACAGCATTAGTTGGTAGAGAATGTCTTATATATGTAATCAAAATGGACATTAAAACTGAAATATATCCATATGAAAATTGGAATCGAAAGCATGCAAATCAGAATCAAATTGGGAAATCTGCATCAATACCCAGCCTTCATTTTTGTGATTATGTCTTAATATTTTATATATATTGCCCAGCTCTACTAAGCACATTATACATACTGCATACTACAGAAATAGTACAAGTAGTATGGATGTGTAGCAAGTAAAGGATGGGCAGTCAACGTAAACTTTAATGACAGAAATAAACTTAACACACACACACACACACACACACACACACATACAGAGCAGCCGCGTGTGTGTCTCTCTCTCCAGCTGATTAGTTAACCTCACGGCTGGCCACGCCCTCCTCCTCATCACAGGATATTAATCTGAACGTAGCCTAGAGGTGATTTGATCATTTTTCCAATATACCGAAAATGTTAGAAGCAAAAAAATGCTTCAGTGTAAGCACAATGAGATGTCCTTTTCTCAAAGATCTAAAGTGAGGAAGAGAAATCGGCCTGGGATATTACATAGCAACTGTCCTCTTCTTCATATCGTGGTGCCGTTTTGTGGTCCGTTCTGCATAACGCGCCGGCTCATTTCAGCTTATCTCGGCTCATTCGGCCCGTTTCCGTTCTTGCGTTCCATCTGTAATAACTATAATTGTTTGTGTAGTTACACGCACACAATTGATCGGCCCCAAAGTGCGTCGGCCCACCGGGAAAATGCCCGGTATGCCAGATTACCAGTCCAGCCCTGACCTTGGTCCATTCACACACACTCTCCTCAGGCTGTACACACTTTGAAAGCAGATACACACACCCTGTTGTCCAAAACACTCAATTTAGACTCCCTAAATTGTGTGTTTATACTTTTGTTCCTCGTCCTGTGTTTCAGTCAGGGTTTTATTCAATGTTGCACTTAAATTACTAGCTTGTGTGTATATTTGTGTGTGTGTATGCTTTTGTGTACCACCCAGAATGCTTTGATTACGCTCATGCTGACACGAAGCTTTAATTACAGTCCAAACCAAATGATCCCAACACTCCACAAATAACCCGACCAGACCAGATCAAACACTCGACGAGCTCACACACCATCATTAGACAGGAAACGCCCCTAAGTCTGCCGTGCCACGCCCTGAGCCAATCACAGCGCAGCGTGAGCCAATCTCTGGGGGCTCACTGCGAACGAAGAAAAGAAAACATGTAAAATCTCACAATACTCACAGACATACAAGAGATTAATGGAAAGTCTTTTCCACAAACGACCAGATAATGATGCATTCTCAGTAAAGTGAGTCCAAGCCCTTTCAATCATCTAAATTCAATCAATTAATGACAAATTTGAACTACACAGCGCAGGTTTAAAATGTTTATCTTTAAAGTGCCAGTAAGTATGTGCCAAAATGTATGGAAAATTATACAAGTCGATTACTTTTGGGCCCTATTTTAAGCTTTAAAGTGAGTCACCTTCTGTATTACACATAAAAAAGAAGGTCATACGGGTTTGGAACGACATAAGTGTGAGTACATGATGACATACTCTTCATTTTTGGGTGAACTATTCCTTTAATATTTTAAAGGGTCAAGAGCTTGTTGGCCACAGATTTGGAGACTAATCTATTTATAATGTGTTTGTGTGCATGCATATACTGTTTTATCAGCTGTTCTCTGTTTTTCTGGATTGACCACAGTTCATCAGGATAATAGCTGTCTAAATTACATCAATTAGTCTTGCAGATGCTTGCCAACCATACTTTTTGTTCTCAATACAAATAGTTCATTCAGTAGATTCAGTAGCAGCTCCTCCTACAGGTAGCAAATGACTTGATTAGAGTACACAGACAGTGTCTGTGTGTGCCAAAATGAACATTGAGCTTGGATGGATTTTATAAAACTCTAAAAATACAGATCTCCGATGTTTCTCCTGAGAAAAAGACCACATTAATCTCACGTCTCAAGCTGTGCTCAAATTTGCTACTGTAAGTCTGCTAAGATACCAAAGTATAGAGATTTCAATATTAACTCAAATATTCCAAAACCAAATGATCTGAGCTATTCATGTTATAGCTCTATACCTTTACTGTATGTCTCATTTATTTGTATTATTATCTTTTGTGGAAAATGTAGAAAAAAAGTCAAGTTTATGAGTTCAAATGAGACATAAGAACACAATGAAGTTTACAGAGCAACTTCTGAGCAATCAGATTTCCTCTTTGCTAGGTCTAAATGTGTTGCCAAGTGGTTGCTAGGTGGTTACTGGCTCTAAAGTCATCTAAAGGGATATTATGCGACTGGATTAATGAAAATGTTCTTGGAGGTTGGGGGTTGAGGGTTGGGGGCAGCGCTGGACTGGTAATCTGGCATACCGGGCATTTTCCTGGTGGGCCGACGCACTTTGGGGCCGATCAGGGGTGGACTGGCCATCGGGTGAACTTTAATGAAACTTGAAACCCCCCATTGCAATGTTTCTGCATGCCTGATAAGGGTCATGTGACCAAATGTAGCCATATATTTTGATTATCTTTGCAAGTTATGGTAGTGTGCAGGATTTTTTCCTTTTGGTATAATTTCTTTAAAATAAAATGCACGTCGTGAAAAAATGTTGGTTTTAAAATATTGTTAATATTTGAAAACTTTTGTCAGGTGGTGTAGCTGACATGTGCCGTTTTGTTGTCAAGTGGCAAGTAACCTATAAAACAGTGAGTGAGGACCCCTTTAGACCCACATTACTGTGTGTGAAGTTTAAAAAAAATCATATATTTTAATGTTTTTTTTTTTTTAAAGACACATTTTGTGTCAAATGGAGTAACCCTGAGAAATCATATTGATGTATAGGACTCGAAAAATAAATATATACAGGTGAAACTCGAAAAATTTGGATATCGTGCAAAAGTTCATTCATTTCAGTAATTCAACTTAAAAGGTGAAACTAATATATTATATAGACTCATTACAAGCAAAGTAAGATATTTCAAGCCTTTATTTGATATAATTTTTATGATTATGGCTTACAGCTTATGAAAACCCCAAATTCAGAATCTCAGAAAATTAGAATATTGTGAAAAGGTTCAGTATTGTAGGCTCAAAGTGTCACACTCTAATCAGCTAATTAATCCAAAACACCTGCAAAGGGTTCCTGAGCCTTTAAATGGTCTCTCAGTCTGGTTCAGTTGAATTCACAATCATGGGGAAGACTGCTGACCTGACAGTTGTGCAGAAAACCATCATTGACACCCTCCACAAGGAGGGAAAGCCTCAAAAGGTATTTGCAAAAGAAGTTGGATGTTCTCAAAGTGCTGTATCAAAGCACATTAATAGAAAGTTAAGTGGAAGGGAAAAGTGTGGAAGAAAAAGGGGCACAAGCAGCAGGGATGACCGTAGCGTTGAGAGGATTGTCAGGAAAAGGCCATTCAAATGTGTGGGGGAGTTTCACAAGGAGTGGACTGAGGCTGGAGTTACTGCATCAAGAGCCACCACACACAGACGGGTCCTGGACATGGGCTTCAAATGTCGTATTCCTCTTGTCAAGCCGCTCCTGAACAACAAACAACGTCAGAAGCGTCTTACCTGGTCTAAAGAAAAAAAGAACTGGTCTGTTGCTCAGTGGTCCAAAGTCCTCTTTTCTGATGAGAGCAAATTTTGCATCTCATTTGGAAACCAAGGTCCCAGAATCTGGAGGAAGAATGGAGAGGCACACAATCCAAGATGCTTGAAGTCCAGTGTGAAGTTTCCACAGTCTGTGTTGGTTTGGGGAGCCATGTCATCGGCTGGTGTTGGTCCACTGTGCTTTATTAAGTCCAGAGTCAATGCAGCCGTCTACCGGGACATTTTAGAGCACTTCATGCTTCCTTCAGCAGACAAGCTTTATGGAGATGCTGACTTCATTTTCCAGCAGGACTTGGCACCTGCCCACACTGCCAAAAGTACCAAAACCTGGTTCAATGACCATGGTATTACTGTGCTTGATTGGCCAGCAAACTCGCCTGACCTGAACCCCATAGAGAATCTATGGGGCATTGCCAAGAGAAAGATGAGAGACATGAGACCAAACAATGCAGAAGAGCTGAAGGCCGCTATTGAAGCATCTTGGTCTTGCATAACACCTCAGCAGTGCCATAGGCTGATAGCATCCATGCCACGCCGCATTGAGGCAGTAATTAATGCAAAAGGGGCCCAAACCAAGTACTGAGTACATATGCATGATTATACTTTTCAGAGGGCCGACATTTCTGTATTTAAAATCCTTTTTTTATTGATTTCATTTAATATTCTAATTTTCTAAGATTCTGAATTTGGGGTTTTCATAAGCTGTAAGCCATAATCATAAAAATTATATCAAATAAAGGCTTGAAATATCTTACTTTGCTTGTAATGAGTCTATATAATATATTAGTTTCACCTTTTAAGTTGAATTACTGAAATTAATGAACTTTTTCACAATATTCTAATTTTTCGAGTTTCACCTGTATATATAAATATATATTTTCTGTTGAAAAAATATGTTTTAAAAAAACTTGGAAATTAATTAACGTCAGATATTTTGATATTTTTTTGAAAAGGCAATTTTTTTTTATACGTCAAATGGAGTAACCCTGAGAAAGCTTAATGATATTATTCAGGACTCGAAATTGAAATATAGATATTTTATGTTGAACATTTTTTAAACAATTTTTGAATTAATTAACATATCAGATATTTTTATATTTTTTGGAAAAGACACATTTTGTTCATGTCAAATGGAGAAATCCTGAGAAAACGTATTAATGTTTAGGACTCGAAAATTAAATATATATAAATTATGTTGAAAAAAATATGTTTAAAAATTATTTTGACAATAATTAACATCAGATATTTTGATATTTTACTGAAAGGGCACATTTTGTTCATGTCAGATGGAGAAAACTTCAGAAAACGTCATGATATTTGTAAAAAAATAAAATAATTTTATATATATATATATATGTGTGTGTGTGTGTGTGTGTGTGTGTGTGTACAAAAGGTCAATATATATTTATATTATAAAAATAAATAAATAATATAAATATATATATAAATATATATTTACCTTTTTTATATTGATGATTAAGTTACATACTGGCGACCTGTCCAGGGTGTACCCCGCCTTTCGCCCAATGTTAGCTGGGATAGGCTCCAGCCCCCCTGTACACAGGATAAGCGGTTGACGATGGACGGATGGATGGATTAAGTTACATACACTCAAGGTATTCAAGGAGCAATAAAAGTATTTTAATACTTTTTACTGGATGGTTCCACCACTTGACAATTGTCATTAAATCAATAGAAAATGCTATAAGTGCACGAAGCTAACATGAACACAAATATTACATTTCTACGAACTTGACACGTTTTTAAAAGATTTTTTTTCTTTTCTTATTTGGACAACCTTATTTGTCAACGACCTAAATAAGAAGAAAATGGTAGTTAAGGAAGGATAAATCAAGAAAAAAGTCTAAAAAGTGTTGTGCTGGATTAGAGAGCAGGGTCTCCACCCTTTAACATTGGTTAGTGTTAAAGAAAGAGACCCAAGACTGAACACACACACGTAACCATTCACATAAGCACATGCACTTTCACTCAAAAACACACATGCTATATGCCCGCCCTGATATATAGATATGGTCATGCTGCAATCAGTAAAGCTAAAAACACCCCATATATATACACACGCATGAACACACACCCCACAGGCATTTCAAGTGTGGCACTGTAAACCGAAATGTGGTTGTGTGTACAGCAATAATCACAAACTACTTTCTCATAACAACACCAGAATAACCTACACACACACACACACACACACACACACACACACACACACACACACACACACACACACAGACAGACACGGTTAACTCTATCCTAACAATACTCAAATAACCTACACACACATGTACAGTAGACATGTAATGTTACTAATATTCTCATTTAAGTTCTATGAATAAAGTGAGCGTGAACATGTGCAGATCAACAGTGTGATATTTTGAGATGAAGGCGGCACAGTGATGTGACATAACAGCATAATGAGTTGTATGATTATGGTAATCATACAGTTATGCGGTAAACACAAGTAGCACAACCCAAAAGCTGGTGTATGCGAATTCATAATTTAAGTGTATGACAATTCGAATATTTAGCTTAATTTCAGAGAAGAAACCTCACATTTCTAATGTAGAGTTGCCCAGAGGAAAACTCTATTTTTCTCTATTTCTCTATAATCTCTATTTTTCTGCTCTTTCAGAACTCGGAAGACTTAAAGAGATGGTTTACACAAAAATTCTGTTATCCTTTACTCATCCTCATGTTGTTCCAAACCTGAATGACTTTCTTTTGTCTGTGCAATGCAAAAGGAGATTTTAGGCAGACTATTACTGTAGCCTCTGTCACCATTCGCTTTACCTGCAAAGTCAAACCAGTTTGGAACAACATAAGGGTGAGTAAATGGTCCCGACAAGAAAAATGGCTTAATAAACATAGAAAATAATGTGTCTAATGTCAATGTTATGTCCAAGGGGTTGATTTTTTATTAAAACTAACATATTAAAACTATATTGGAAGCTTTTTAGCAGGCCTTCATCGTTTGTTTTGGTACTTTTGAAATGTCTTTTTGTATGTACTTCTCTTTTTTAGCCTTGTCCCAGACCCACACTTTCAATATTAAAAGATACAAATCCCAAAATCTTTATAAAAACGAAAATTATTACATGCTTAAAACTATTATAATCTAAATAAAGAGTCAAATAAGCATGAACCTTTTCAATAATTATTGTGAAAAATATTTGACAACTGTCCCACAGGTGTGGCATCATTTCCACCCCACCAAACATTTAATAATAGAGTTTTTTCAGAAGTTAGTGTACTTGTTAACCAAGTCAACAAAAGTGTCAATAAAGACAAATAAAGTGATGTTTAAAGAATACTAATAAATATCAAGCTATACATCACTTGTGAGCAGAATATTTTTATTGGGCGTCATTTCTAATCAAGCTGTAATTTTGCCAAAATATTCAAAAAGTGTGTGTTGCGAGCAGGGCGGCCCGAGGGGCGTCTGGGCAGAGCATAAGTGGTTAATGAGTTCCACCTGTGTGCCACACCGGTCTCGCTGTCCAGAGAGGAGACAGCAGCAGACGGGAGAGAGAGATGCACAAAGCTGTCTGCGTCAGTGTGGTGTTGCTGAAAAGAAAATCTTCCTCCTTTCCATAAGTGTTACACTGGTGCCGAAACCCAGTAAGGAGGACGCATGCGCCGTTAAGGAGTCCTAACCAGTGACTGAAGATTGCGACGCTGAGGGTGTGCACGATCTGGTGGAGCTGGAGCTCTGCGTGAACCGGCAACCGACAGAGACGGCTGAGGAGTCCAGTGTCATCGCCCGGTGTCCCAGACAGAAGCAGTACCGTGAGCTGAGGGCCAATCGATGGCGTGCCCGGGGCCAGCGAGCCCGGCTCCCCATCTCCTCTCCTCTGCTCTCCTCTCCCTCGTCCTGTTTCCACTCCCAGGCACGTGCGGGTTGGACACGGAGACCATCCTGATGCGGATGGGGCGGGGTGGGGGGTGTATGTCACAGGCTGGAGGATTTTTGCTGCTTGTTTGGTTTACTTGAACATGAACTAAAGCAACACAAATCTAGAACATTTTTCTAGAACAATCTTTGCACGGGACTCGATTGGGAGGGTTAATGTTAAAATGAAGTGTTATTTTATGTTTTTGTGCAAGATGAATATAAAGGGGGATACTTGTTAATGTTTAATGTTTTATTAATTGTTATGATGGATCTTTTAGGAGTTACCTTCATGTTGAGGACAGGTTTCAGGTCACACGTGAAATCGATTGCTCGCTTCGTTGAGCAAATGCTGGGATAACTACAGCATAGTTACTATACTATACTCTGTCATGCTTCCAACCAACATGTATTTATCTTGCTATCTTTCACTAGTTAGTAGATAAAGAAATAAGAGATTAATTTTAGTTAAACTGACATGTCTAATTTTGTTGGGTTTACCCAATTCAACTAGGTTCTTTCTACAAAAAGTGCTTGTGTTGGATTACACAGTGATTTTAAGTTAAGAAAACTAATTTCAAAAGCATCGAACTAGTGCTTAAAGTGCCTGAAATTGAAGAAACACCCCTTAATGGAAAAATAAAAGCAAAATTGTTAGAGTAAGATGTATGGGATAGAGTATATATGTCTAGTATATAAACAATAAAAGGAAACTCCCCACCATGATAGAAAAACAAATGTGGGTTTGTGTCATTGTCGCATAGCCTCTTCACTATTTTTTCAAGAATGAAGAAAAAACTAGTATTTTACAGCACAGTTTCAGTCAGGGCAAAACTTCTGTGTGTGTGTGTTAGTTTGTGTGTGTGTGTGTGTGTGTGTGTGTGTGTGTGTCCACTCAACATGCTAAAATTTGCTTTCACTTGACCGCGAGAGAGGATCATAGGATAACTCGTATGCTGCGAAATTCCATCTGTAAAAACACACACAGACTCTGTACAAACATGTCCAGTGCAAAACATACTGCCTGAAGTCTAAAGAGCCCACCCCAAAGTGTCTATGATATACTGGTCCCTGGTAAGTCATTGCATTAAAAGCCCTGCTCGTAAGACTATAAAGTTTAATTAGGGCTCTCGATTTAACGTGTTAATTCAGTGCGATTTAAGTATATAAAAAATAATGCGTTAAAAAAATTATGTAATTAATCATGTCCCTGGACCGTAAAAAGAACAATAACTAAGAAATTCAAGCTTGAAGTTCCACTTGTTTCCTCCAGGGGGCAGTAAGTGAAACTTCAGCTGTATAGGCAATGAGCAGCTTACACAGAGAGCAAACAGACCCTTCAGCAGACAGCACAACACGAGGACACGTTCTTGCATTCAAAACAGCTTGATTGAGCGCAAATCCGAACTTACAGATCTCAAGACGAGTTTTTCTAAGTATTAAACTACGTTTAACTTGACACAGCGATCTAAAAACTGTATGTTTATGATGCAGCGCAACCAAAGTGAGACGCTCCAAAAGCGTCCGTCTAATGCAGGTGTACATTGACCCGTCCATAGACAAGATATTTTCATAAATCTCGGACTGTTTGACAATTTCAATTGCAAAATGGATTGCTGTGAATATATATATATATATATATATATATTATTTGTAATTATCTAACTATAACTATAATTATTTAAACATTATAAATTTAATTATTGTTATTTGAAAGGCTTTCTCAGCAAATATTTATACATGAAATTAATTTGATAAAAAAAAATGAATCGATCGACAGCCCTAATTTTAACGTTTGCATTACATAATCAACTACATTTACAAGCTTGTTCAAGCATGATCAAATTGCGCAGAAGTTCAACTGATAGAGTGTTGCACTTGTGATGTAAAGGACCGGAGTACGAGTCCCGAGGAGCATGTGAGTCAACACGTGAGCTGAAAGTGTCATAGAAGCACCAAAAAAATTCAGCAATTTCGTTTTTCATCTCACATTTGCTTTTTAGGACACAATTTTTAGGTTAGGTTTAAGGTTTAGGGTAGGGAGGTTTAGTTGAAAATTAAAATTCTCTCATTATTGACTGATGCCATCCCAGATGTGTCTTTTTTTCAGCAGAACACACATGAAGATTTTTAGAAGAGGACAGAGCTGTGTCAGGTCCTTATAATGAATGTACATGGGTGCCAGCACTTTGACGGTCCAAAAGTCATATTTAAGCAGCAATAAAGTAGTCCACACGACTCAATGAATGTCTTCTGAAGCAAATCGAAACATTTATGTAAGAAACAAGTCGATAATTAAAACGTTCTTAACTTTAAATCGGCATTCCATCAAGGGCTCGGATGCAGTTTGAAATGGCTGAAATGTCGAATTCTCGCGTGAACTCTCTGACGCGCTTACGTCACGTGATGGTTACGTGATGTGCCATCTGCTGGCAGGAAGTGGCTTTTAAAAGTTTTAATGTTTTAATTATCAATTTATTAATTTTTTTTTACACAAACATATCGAGTTGCTTCAGAAGACATTAATTGATCGGCTGGAGTCATGTGGATTACTTTTATGCTGCCTAAATTTGACTTTTGGACCGTCAAAGTGTTGGCACCCGTGTACTTCTATTATAAAGACCTAACCAGCTCCGTGCGAGGGGTACTAAGGGGACGATCGTTTTTGACATACCTGGTGGGGCGGAGCAGGTAGTGTTGCGTCGGGAGGCAAAAGCGTGTCCCGAGGCTTTGGTGCTGAGAGAAGACTCGAAGCGCTTACTTTGCCACAGTCACATAATTTTCATGGTAATAGCACACTTTTCCTCAGCAAGTACGAGTTACACACCAAAGTTTAATCAAACTCCTAACCCCAGGTATGAGCAAAAATAATAGTGATTCTTGTCTTTAAAAATACCACTAAATATCTGTCATATCACATAAAGGAAATAAAATTCTCACACTCCTTTACCAGAATAAGTATTCCACATTAATCGATTAGATACACAGACTAGCATCCATCCTAGCTCTAAATGTGATTGCAAATTCTAGACACCATGAAGATTTTATTGTTGCTGAATTAGAGACCTCGTGTTGTGAGGGTGATTTAAAACATAGCATAAGGTTCAGTTCAGATATATATATTCTCTGCTATAAACCCTTTGTTTGGTTCACACATAACAGCATTTTAAGTGCCTAGGCACCAGATAATAAAGTTTTTAACACTGTTGCAAGAATGTTGACAAAATGGACAGTGTGCACTCTTTCATTTAGAGATATTCACATGCTTTCAAGTTCTATATGTTCATTTAATAGCTACTGTAAAACTGCCACACTGAGGCATGCTGGGAAGAGTGACGTTGAAGAGGCGGAGCTTTATGATGTCCTGTCACGCCAATCTTGCCCACCACAGATCCTCATGTGAAGTCAGATCACAAACTATATAGGAGCACAAAACACATAGGATATGTTGGGAATGGCACACTACCAGGGATGTAATATGCAGTGAATATTTCTCAGGGTATGTTAATTGTTTTAAGTAAATTTCTGCATAGCAACATCCTTTTACGTCTTGGAAACGAAACAACCTTTAAGAATTGTCGCCAACATTGCCCAGTAGAAAATATTAGAATAATGCTCAATAGTGGGGCATGTTGTCACACTACATGGGGTAAGTTGTCACAAGTGAACCTGCCATTAAACTAGTAGTGTAGGTTTCATGTGAACATTGGGAGAGATATATTTCCCCGCCACCCCACAATCACAACTACCAAAACAATGTCTACGCCTCTATTAAAATCCACACCTGCATTAAACTGTCTATTATAGGCTTTTCTGCCAAATTTAAGGGTAAAGCAATTACAAGGCACAAAGCAATTCACAAAACAACAAAAATGGAAAAGGTAACGTTTAAAAACTTTAAAACTGTGTTTTGGACAACAAATATTGTCATTGATGAGATGTTTACATTTGTCACATTTATAACACACGTGACGACCAACCCCGATAAAAATGTTACTTTTATTAAATATTTTTGTCCTAAGAACATGTTTAAACCTTTAAGCTTGGAACGGCCCAATAGCGAAAAAAATTATAATGAAAATATTCATAACTTCAGTCTTGACCAGCACAAAATAGAAATCGTTTTATAGCATTTATAGCTACTTTCCAATGCAAGCAGGTGTTATGACCAAAACTGAACAAAGAATAAGAGCACATAATGTGCTATCTGGCTAAAAACACGTTAGCTTTCCTGGATCAGATGACTTCATCGGAAATTATGTAGTACGTTGTCCAGCGTATTGGAACGCTAAACCAATCACATAAGCAATTAGATCGCTGCAACTAGAGGTGGAAGTCATCCAAATATGGGCAGAGAAGATTGCTCACTGTAATTGCATATGGCCACCAGTTGATGGCGCCAAGTACATGACACAGGCTCAATGATGCCTCAAATGGCACAGAATGGAACTGAATGAGATCTTGTTACTCAAGTATGCATGCTTTGGAGAGAGAGCATAACTTTAGTCATTGTTGTATTTACATGTATAATTAGTTCTTATGTACAATTGTTATGTTTTATTTGTTTTAAGAGGCTTTTGGACACTAGGATAAATTATTTATGTAATGCTTTTGATTGCTTTGATGTATAAACACAAAATTTTACTCAGTTACAGGTGAAATGATTAGGAACAAATCCAAAGCAGTTACTTGGAGCTACTTTATTTTCACCCTGAGATATATGATGTTAAATCAGAAAAATAAGAAACAAAAGTACATTTTTGGCTCAAGTTTTTTTATAAATGTTTTCTTCAGCAGTTTCTTAGGCTGAGAGTCTCAGAATTTATCATAATATATATAATTAAAACTTTTGAAAATGTGTCTTTACAATGATACCAAACACTTGTCCCTCCTTGTTTTTGTTTTGTTTTGTTATTGTGGCGTTATAAGCCTTTAATTTTGGGCATGCCACTGAAAAAGGAAATCTTTATAAAACACCTTCAGAGTTTAAAGTGTTAAACCTTTCAGCAAAAATCAGCCTTTTTCAAATACAGAATTCAGAAAAATATTGAAAACACAGAATATGAAAAAAATTTAAATACAGATTTCATAGAATCCTACAAAATTGACTGTTACTGAGATATAGACCTTGTAAAGCATTCATATATTTGGTATATATATATATATATATATATATATGTATATATATATGCTTTATAATTTATATATCTTTCTTAGCTCATCAGGCTGCCAAAGGTGAAGACAGTTTTACATATTAAAATGGTAAAATCATTCTTGATTTTTAGATAACTGGATCACTCCCTGAACTAAACATGCAATGTTATGAGGCTGGTTTTCCAATAATGTAGAGTACTGTTTGAAATGTTTATCATTTCATACTGCAAACTGTTGCAAATATATTTTATTAATAGTATACAGTATGTATTGTATACTAAGTAAGCAGTGCACCAGTATTCATTATAGTATTATGCCAAGGGATTTCTGACTCTGTAACTGTGCTATGCTAATTCGTATGTCTGGTTTCTGTACATCCTGTCTTGGGTGATATTCAAGACATATTTATGAATATTCATGAAGACACACAGCAAACATTTGTGCAAAATAGGAAAATAAACAGCAGTGACACGTTGGAACACGGACTAGGTGGCAATGTGCAATGACATGACAGGCCACTAGGCGGATTCATCCTATATTACTTATTATTAAGACATTGCATACATTCTTTCCCTCTCCTAGTCTTGAATGTCTCTCCTCACTCCAAAACCATCCCTTCCTTGTTCTCTCTCGCTTACTAGATTCTTGTAATGCCAACGGTGTAAGACTTCATTCAGCTCTTTTTATACTGACTGAACAAATATTTGCCTTCATCATAATGATCCGAAATCCCCATAATCCCCACAACCTACCCCCTCCCTCTCCCTCTCTCTCTCTCTCTCTCTCTCTCTCTCTCTCTCTCTCTCACACACACACACGCTTTAAAACATAAGTGAACCACAGTGGGACTTGTAAAGATTTTTTGAATTTGTGTTTGTCTTGAACTATCTTCAGAATGGATTTGTAACAATAACTTATAAACCTTTAAACGACAGACCTTAGCTAAACTCAGGGGTTGTTAATCAATGGTATATACTCCTCTTGAAGCTATCAGTTCACATTATTTTGTCTTCAATTTAAAAAATATCTGTTTAAGAAAAACTGATGGTTCTGTGGTGGAAAAATCCACCAATCAGAGAATCGCGGCCAACAAAGTTCACCAAAAGAACTCTGCAGCGATCCCCTACTCCCGTGACGCACTGTGAAGGATGCAAACGAGTCACTATCCCTACACTCTCAAACTACTTATATATTTGCACATATCTATATATTTTACAATAAACCTAAAATTGTTTTTTTTTTTTGTACTTCTAATCAATTTTAAATCAATAGTTTTATATTCGATTACATCATTCACAATGCTTCATGGGATTGTAGTTCTTTCCATAATTAAAGACGGTAAGTACACAGTCTTGTACCTTTGTCTTTTTGTCCAATTTCCAAATTATTTTTTACCTCATAACATAGTTTGTAATGTTGTGATTCACCTCGGAGTGGGTTGGTTTGGTTCATGGCTCTTTTATGGAAAAAAAGAATGGGAAAATAGTGGCCGGAAAAGTTGTGCTCTATACTAGAATATCGCTTACTGCGAACTGCACAGTATATCCTGTATACTTCATACTAAAGTATTTTTAGAAAGTAGTATGTGAAACAGTACACAGTATGCAATGGTAAACATCTGAAATAGTAGTGTGCCTCATTGTAGTCACAGTAAGCAGGATGCTTAATTCAGCGAGTGGCATCAAGTTATCTTTTCGTACATAAATGTATTAGCATTTTTAATCAAAGTCTGAAGAGACTTGTCTTAACTTTATAATTCAAATAATGGGTCAAAAAATAGATGTTAAAAAACAGCAGCCGGTTCATTCATCACAATGGAAATCAAAGTCAAGGATCTCATATTGTATAGCAAATATTTTGGCAAATAATGCAACTCTGGTCTTTTGGTGAAGGGTGTGTGTGTGTGTGTGTGTAAGGTTGCTGCTGCTCCCTTCATGTGTCTCGTGGCAGCAGGAAATTAGTAGATTTCCCTTTAAACCGTGTGATTTGTGGCCATCTAACTTCTATTCATGCAAGCACATGCATCTATAATCACCCATCTAATCTTACAGCACTTTTCACTAATAAATGAGTGACAAAGAGAAGGATGGACTAAAATCTGAATCTCTCTCTCTCTCACACACACACACACACACACACACACCTGCCCCTGGGGGAGGGAGGAATAAACATTTAATTTCCCCTGGTCAGCATACTGGATGTATTGTATAATGTAAAGTGTGTGCGCGTGCGTGCGTGCGTGTGTGTGTGCACGTGTGTGTGCGTGTGTGTGCGTGTGTATGTGTGTGTGTGTGTGTGTGTGTGTGTGTGTAAAGTGGGGTTGGATAGAGATTAGGTGACAACACTGTTGGCACACTTTCATTGTTTCTTGCGTAAGACACACAGAAGACTTGTATTCAGTTCAATAAAACTTCATTGGCATGACAATTGTAATTAAGTATTGTTTTTATAAATAAAGCACATTATGAGCTTCAATAAAAAAATAGAAAACCAATTCCAAGTTACGTATATTGAGCAGCCTTGTTGTCTACTGCCGATAGGCAACAACCTTCGAAGGTCACATCCACACTAATCCATTTTCGTTTTAGTTTCCTAACATCATTGTTTTCCAAAATATGCAGTAATGGGGAGTGTTTTCGATTTGTGATTGCATTTTTAAACTAAAACGTATTAGTCTGAACGTATCTCAAGAATATTTAGCAGAGACGGGCAACTTCTGTTAAAAGGAATGGGAGAAATTTCAATGATTACGGCAGTCAACCGTTTGCGGATGGAGAAAGGATGTCCCACCTTACAGGTAAAAGAGCCAATCCCCTGTCAGTCATTCGTCGTTTTTGGCATAATCTGAGGTAAAGAAGCACCATTTATGATATCATTGTCATCAGATTTTACTGCTGATTTGAAATATGTTCTTTGATCGTCATCTTAACTAACCGTTATGGAGATTTCGGTCTTTCCCCATTCATGTAGATAGGAGCTGCACTGTCATGACTGGCAATAGCCTCCCGAGAGCGTTCCAAACATGGCCGACAGTGGACTGACTTGCTAGAAAGACTTTGGCGTAGCCTATGGGGGCCAATCGGACCAAACGCATTTTTGAGCAAAAAAAAAAAAGAAAAGCTAAGAACAGAACACAAGTGTTTCGAGTCACACTTTTCAAATGTAAAGTTCTTTTTAACCTGACATGGCATTAAAACAACGTGGCGTGCCTACGCAAGACATGGTCAAAGACGTCCATCTAGTGCATGTTTACATATACTGTAGAAAAAACAACTGAAAAACCTGTTTCATGTTATACATAAAGTACACTTGCTGAGCACCTGTAAACCTACTTATTCATGCGATTATCTAATCAGCCAATTGGGCACCAGTGTAATGCATAAAATCATGCAGATAAGGGTCAGGAGCTTCAGTTAATGTTCACAACAATCATCAGAATGGGGAATAAATGTGATCTCAGTGATTTGGACCGTGGCATGATTGTTGGTGCCAGACGGGCTGGTTTGAGTATTTCAGTAACTGCTGATCTTCTGGGATTTTCATGCGCAACAGTCTCTAGAATTTACTCTGAAACAAGACAGATCCATTGAGCGGCAGGTCTGCGGATGGAAACGTCTCGTTGATGAGAGAGGTCAACAGAGATTGGCAAGACTGTTCAAGCTAACAAATAGGCTACAGTAACACTGATAACCATTCTGTGCAATTGTTGATAGCAGAATAACATCTCAGAATACACAACAAGTCGAACCTTGAAGCGGATGGGCCACAACAGCAGGAGACCACATCGGGAACTTTATTAGAACCGTAGTGTTCGTAATTAAGTGCTCAGCGAGTGTATAAAGAGTATGTAGAATGGTAAATATGCAAATAACTATGCAATAAACATACAGTGGTTTGGAAGGGATGGTTTTGGAGAAAGGAGAGATATTACCTCTAAATAAGACTTGGAGAGGTAAAGATATTCATAAAGGGGTTCAGCTGGACGAGACACACCCAGGCTTGATTTCTGCTAGCCCTGTTCAATCAGATCAACACATAAATAGATCTTTTTCAGCAGCGCGAAGTTGGCTAAAAGGTCTCACCCAGTGGCACACTATGCCAACGTCAAAAGAAATTCCAGAAATGATGAGGATAAAGGTGATTGAAGTACATCAGTCTGGGAAGGGTTACAAAACTATTTCAAAGGCTCTTGCACTTCAGAGAACCACAACGTGAGACATTATCTCCAAATAGAGTAAACTTGGCACAGTAGTGAACCTTCCCAGAAGTGGCCGACCTTCCAAAATTCCTCCAAGAGGACAGAGACGACTCATCCAGAAATCACAAAAAAGTCAAGGACAACATCCAAGGAACTGCTGTCCTCTCTCGCATCAGTAAAGGTCACAGTTCATGACTCCACTATCAGAAAGACACGGGGCAAAAATGCCATCCATGGAAGAGTGGCGAGGCGAAAACCACTGCTGACCCAGAAGAACATTCAGGCTCATCTGGATTTTGCCAAAACACACCTGGGTGATCCTCAAAGCTTTTGGGAGAATGTTCTGTGGACTGATGAGCCGAAAGTGGAACTGTTTGGAAGACAGGGGTCCCGTTACATCTGGCCTAAATCAAACACAGAATTCCACAAAAAGAACATCATGCCTGCGGTCAAGCATGGTGGTGGCCGTGTGATGGTGTGGGGATGCTTTGCTGCTTCAGGGTGACTTGCAGTAATTGAGGGAAACATGAATTCTGCTCTCAATCAGAAAACCCTAAAGGAGAACGTCCCGTCATCAGTCTGTGAGTTGAAGCTCAAGCGCAACTGGATTATGCAGCAAGACAATAATCCAAAGCAAAGGAGTAAATCCACCTCTGAATGACTCAAAAGAAGCACAATGAAAGTTTCGGAGTGGCCTAGACAAAGTCCTGACTTGAACCCAATTGAGATGCTGTGGCAGGACCTTAAATGGGCAGTTCATGCTTGAAAACCCTCCAATGTGGCTGAACTAAAGCATTTCTGCAATGAAGAATGGGACAAAATTCCACCACAGCGTTGTGAAAGACCGATCTCCATTTATCAGAAGCGTTTGGTTGCAGTTGTTGCTGTTAAAGGTGGCACAACCAGCTATTACATTTAAAGGGGCAGTTCATTTTTCACATGTGTGATATAGGGAGAATGTTTGCCCTGTGATAGTGATATATATATATATATATATATATATATATATATATATATATATATATGAAAACTGTTTTTGTATTACTCAGGTTGCCTTTGTTTTATGATATTTCGTGTGAAGATCAAAAACAATTTAGTATGAAAAATAAAAAAAATAGAAGAAATCAGGAAGGGGCAAATACTTTTTCACAGCACTGTAAATATCTTTAAATATTAAATTAGACTGAACTATTGTTGTTGATACTTTTCAATATTGAATGAAATATAATATATAATATAATAAATATATACTTTATTTCATATATTTTTAAGGGCTGTCAATCAATGTAAATTTGTAATCGAATTAATTACATGGTGTCCCGATTAAATAATCGCGATTAATTGCATATACAAGTATTTGCTGAGAAAGCCCCTCATATAACAATAATTCTATATATAATGATGAAATAATTAATATATATATATATATATATATATGTGGCACGGTGGAGGGCGGGACCGGCGCGTGATTACGCACGCCCGGTCCCGTAGGCTAATTAAGCCGTCAAGAGGGATAAAGGCCACTCGCAGACGGCGATCGAGAGAGAGAGCTCAATTACGGACGTCCGTTATCTTATGTGTTTGTCTTTTGAGTTCTTCATTAAACCTTTAGTTTATATGTTAAGCCGGTTTCTCTGATACGCCGTAGCTCGTTCCTCAGCCACTTCTCCACCCTCTTCAGGACAACAGCCGCGCCTCTCCGGGCAGATCGGAGGCAGTCCTCAGCCCCTGGCGGACGGAACGCCCCGCCGCGTTCCCGGGGTGTCGAAGGGGCCTCCCCCCGCCCCTGGCAGCGGTTCTCCCGCTCCAGGCGGTCGGCGGCGAGCCCCTCCCCGCACGCGGTCGGCAGTCTCCAACCCCGCCGCGTTCCAGCGGCTAGTAGGTGACTCCCCCGCCCCTGGCAGCGGCCCTAACCGCTCCAGGTGGTCGGCCAGGAGCCCCTCCTCCCCTCGCGGTCGGCGGCCGTTCCTCCGCGTCCAGGTGGCTGGGCTCCTCTGTCTCCCGGCAGATGGCCGCGGCTGCTCCATTGAGAAGTGGCGAGAACTCCGCTACGGCGCATCCCGCTTCCTTCCTGGGTTTCGGCACCAATGTAAAACAGTTCACGTTACGGGCAAGGAAGAGGCGAGAAACCGGCTTGTCAACATAAATAATAATTTAATGAAGAACTCAAAAGACAAACACATAAGATAACGGACGTCCGTAATTGAGCTCTCTCTCTCGATCGCCGTCTGTGAATGGCCTTTATCCCTCTTGACGGCTTAATTAGCCTACGGGACCGGGCGTGCGTAATCACGCGCCGGTCCCGCCCTCCACCGTGCCACAATATATAAAATAAACAAATATTCAGATAATTAAAATGCATTACATTCATGTGGCAGATGAGTTAATCATTAATAAGACAATACAAAAAGCGTCTTTATAATACAATGTATTGTTTACTACCATATTATTGATCATAAGTCAATCATTGACACACAGTTCACAGCAATCCATTTCACAAGTGAATTTGTCAATCAGTTGGAGATTTATTATGAGGGCTTGTTTAAGGAACCCTCAATGTACACCTGCATCAGACATGCTTGTGTAGCGTCTCGGGTGCGTTGCATCATAAACATAAAATGTTCAGGTCACTGTGTCAAGTTAAATATAGTTTAATACTCGATCTTTAAACACATCTTGAGATCCCTTAGTTCGTATTTGTGCTCCTTCAAGTGTTTTGAACGCAAGAATGTGACGCATGTTTGTGTTGTTCTGCTGAAGTGTTTCTTCACTGTATAAACTGTGTGTTGCTCATACAGCTGAAGTTTCACTTACTGCCCTCTGGAGTAAACAGGTGGTACTACAAGCATTTCTCAGGAATCTTCCTTATTATGGTCCGGGGGAAGTGCAATTAATTGCGTAAAAATTTTTTTACGTGTTATTTTTTGTAAAATTAATCGCACTGAATTAACGCGTTAAATCGACAGCCCTAATGCTTTTATACTGTATATTAAATCTTAATTGACTTGTCAGTCACCTTGGATAAAAAATATAACTGATTTTAAAATTATGCATTATTTGATCACCTTTTTTCTGAACATGCAAAGCTACAAAATGTACAAATGTTCCTTCTACCATTAGCAATCCATATTATATTATTTCTTCTGTGAAACATAAAAGATATTGTGCAAAACAGCCTCAGTCACCATTTACTTACATTGCATCTTTTTTTCCATCCAATGAAAGATAATGGTGACTGAGGCTAATATTCTGCCTAACATCTCCTTTTGTGTATCATGGAAGAAAGAAAGTCATATGGGTTTGGAACAACATGAGTGTGAGGAAATTATTGCATGATTTTCATTTTTAAATGAACTGTCCTGTTCATTATTGCTTTTATAAACTAATAATAGTGATTGTAACAACAGTAATGTGTGTGTCAATTGCAACAGATGTTTGAAGTAACTGTGGTGGAATACAGAGTGCCATGAGAGACCTGTGCACTGCAGCAATGCAGGAAGGAGGTGCAGATTTTGCATGGTTACTTGAAAGGAGGCCTTGAGGTTGGTCAAACCTCTCTGTGTCTCAGCTGGACAGTATGCAGCTCAGAGGAATGTTTACCCATTCCATACATTTACTGAGGAAATGAGGTACCTGAGGTCTCCATCTATGAGTTCAGCACTTCGTTTGCAACCCACTGGCAAAAACAAACAAACACAAATGCCCATAAACACATGCAAAGCGACATCACATTTAAGCTACAGCTTGCTGCTTGTCTCTGCATATGTGTGTATATTTGTGTTCGTTTGCGGCTCATGTTTTCTTGTGGTTTGCTGAGTTGTTTCATGCCAGGTCTCAGTGCCATCCTGCTACATTTTGGGCACAGACTGGACACGACTGTGTAAAGAGCAGGCATGCAAATATTACATTTGAATCCACAAATTAAAATAAAATTGAAACTTGCAAACAAACAAAAAATACCATTTTGTCCATACGCTTGCAGAGAGTGGTATTTAGTTTGTTTCTGTCTGAGTGGAACAGCAAGACAGCCCAAATATGGTAAGAAGAAAAAAAAGGTTGTTAGTCTGAGATGCTAAGCCTATGTAATTATCATAAACTCAGGAAAAAATATAAATGTCATCTCACTTTCAACTGCATTTATTTTCAGCAAACTTAACATGTGTAAATATTTGTATAAACATAAAAAGATTCAACAACTAAGACATAAACTGAACAAGTTTCACAGACATGTGACTAACAGAAATGGAATAATGTGTTGCTGAACAAAGGGGGGGTCAAAATCAAAAGTAACAGTCAGTATCTGGTGTGGCCACCAGCTGCATTAAGTACTGCAGTGCATCTCCACATCATGGACTGCACCAGATTTGCCAGTTCTTGCTGTGAGATGTTACCCCAGTCTTCCACCAAGGCACTTGCAAGTTCCCGGACATTTCTGGGGGGAAATGACCCTGGCACTAGCCCTCACCCTCCAATCCAACAGGTCCCAGACATGCTCAATGGGATTGAGATCCGGCTCTTCGCTGGCCATTGCAGAACACTGACATTCCTGTCTTGCAGGAAATCACGCACAGAACGAGCAGTACGACTGGTGGCATTGTCATGCTGGAGGATTATGTCAGGATCCCGTCTGAAGGAAGGAAACCACATGAGGGAGGAGGAGGTCTTCCCTGTAACATACAGTGTTGAGATTGCCTGCAATGACAATAAGCTCAGTCCGGTGATGCTGTGACACACCGCCCCAGACCATGACGGACCCTCCACCGCCAAATCGATCCCACTCCAGAGTACAGGCCTCAGTGTAATGCTCATTACTCCGACCATCACCCCTGGTGAGACAAAACCACGACTCGTCAGTGAAGAGCACTTTTTGCCAGTCCTGTCTGATCCAGTGAAGGTGGGATTGTGCCCACAGGCGACATTGTTGCCGGTGATGTCTGGTAAGGACCTGTCTTACAACAGGCCTACAAGCCCTCAGTCCAGCCTCTCTCAGCCTACTGCGGACAGTCTGAGCACTGATAGAGGGATTGTGCATTCCTGGTGTAACTCAGGCAGTTGCTGTTGCCATCCTGTACCTGTCCCGCAGGTGTGATATTTGGATGTTCCGATCCTGTGCAGGTGTTGTTACACGTGTTCTGCCACTGCAAGGATGATCAGCTATCCTTCCTGTCTCCCTGTAGTGCTGTCTTAGGCATCTCAATTGCAATTTATTGCCCTGGCCACATCTGTAGTCCTCATGCCTCCATGCAGCATGCCTAAGGCACATTCATGCAGATGATCAGATGACCTTAATTGCCTACCGTCTGTAAGCTGTTAGTGTCTTAATGACTGTTCCACAGGTGCATGTTCATTTATTGTTTATGGTTCATTGAACAAGCATGGAAAACGTTGTTTAAAAAGTTATTTGGATTTTTACCAAATTATCTTTAAAATACAGTGTCCTGAAAAAGGGACGTTTCTTCTTTTGCTGGGTTTAGTTTGTGTGTAGCTGTACTTTGTACTAAGTGGCGGTGACGTTTGTGCCAGGCTATGTGCACGTTAAGGCCACGTGAATTGTCAAACGCCCACTGGCAGGAGGTCACTGGACAGATCCAACAGGTGACACGGGTCGACTAACTGAGATGACTGGCTGATGCACCACCTGTGCCCCCTACTGTTCCAACTTGCTGTGCTTTAGCCACCCGTCACTCTGCTCATTGTTGTGAGCATTGCTCCTCTGCCCTCCATGGTTGTTGGAGGGCGATTGCCTCCAACTGGCCAGTAGCATCCTTTACAAGCCTCCTCCAAAGAGGCCGATCTTGACACCGCTGGTACCAGTCATCGGCAAGTCCACTCAGCTCCACATCCTCCTGTACCACATCACTCCATCTCTTCTCCAGCCTGTGCCATGCCCGCTTAGCCCACTCTATCTGGCCGAACAAAAGCTGTTTAGGCATGCGGGCTACATGACCCAGCCAACGCAACCTTGCCTGCCAGAGGAGCTCACCGATGGGACTTTGTCCACATCTTTCAAAGATTTGTGAGCTCCTCACACAATGCAGCATGGTTAAACCCAGGATGGATCTTAGGCAGGCCAGCCTAAATTTTTCTAACCGGCGAAGATGTTCCATTAGGGGGGTCCATGTTTCGCAAGCATAGAGAAGGGAGGGAATGACCGGGGCCGAGAATACCCAAAGCTTTGTGTGGAGCGACAAACCGGGTAGCTTCCACACAGCGTTATGCAACCCATGAAAAGATAATGCCACTCGACTGATTCGGAGTGAGACCTCTGCTGTCAAACCAGAGATGGTCATAAGCATACTGCCCAGGTATGGAAAACATTCCACTCTTTCCACAACTGCCCCATCACCAATTGGTAGCTGTGGGGTGGAGTGTCCGATGGTACATAATACCCAGGCAGGTGCTTAGTTTTGGTTGGGCTGATGGTAAGGCCCCATCTATTAGTGGCAAGCTCCAGGTTCATCAGCAGCGCCTCCAACTCCTCGTCGGAGTGAGCAGCAATCACCAGATCATCAGCATCCATAATGTGATTGACCAATAGGGAGCCATTCCTTGACCACACCCGGGTATCGATCATCCTCCCATTATATCTGTATCAGATGGAAATCCATGGGAGGACACCCCTGTCGCACTCCAAGGTGAACAGGGAATGGCTCCGACTCCCGGCCACGTAGTTTTACCCAGGCACGCTTGCCATCATGAAGGTCCTTAATGATCGCGAGCAGCGGGTCTAGGATTCCGAAAGCATGAAGAACAACCCAGAGCCCAGGCCTACTTATGGTATCATAGGCCTTGACCAGGTCAATAAAGCAGAGATGTAGGTCTTGCTGGAATTCCCTACACCTCTGCTGTAGCAGACAGACAGAGAATATGGCATCTGTGCAAGACCGCCCTTTCCTGAAACCACACTGGGGCTCCGCAAGCATCTCCTCAGTGTGCCTGGCAAGGCGATGTTGAATAATCCTTGCCAGGACCTTACCCGGCACACTGAGGAACGAGATGCCCCTATAGTTGTTACAATCCATGCAGTCCCCCTTTTTAAAGAGAGGGATCACCAGACGCACAATAGAGACGCACACGCGCACACACACGCACACAGACACACACACACACACACAGACACACACACATATGTATATATATAATAATAATAATAAATATAATATATATTTCCTATTTCAAGAAAAAAAAATTGGGTTGGGTAACAGCAGATGGATACAAGAATTTTGTAAGCTAAAAATGTGTTGCAGTCAGACAAAAAAAAAACAGTGGTTGTGAATCACAGGATTATGGTTAGAGTTAGTCTGTAGTAATTAACTTAATTTAGAACAATAGAACAATAGAAGTCCACATTTAGATAGCATGGTATGTGTGTGGAGGTGTGTTAGGGTGTAAGCACTAAGTTTAGATTACAAATGTGTTTTGAGTGTCTTGAGGGGCTCATATGAACTTTTTTTGTTGATTCAATGGTTTTTATACGGAGGTAAGGATATATTCTATACTCTAAACATGACAGAAACCTGTTAATATCAGCAGATATAAAGCATGATTTGGCTGATTTATAAGCCTGTTTAACAAACAAATGCCTCTTAAATCATTTGTAGGAATTTCTGAGGATATATTCATTCACCCTCAGTCAGTATAATGGTAGCTGTAATCATTCTTTCATAAGAAAAGCAGAGATGGTCGATTAAATACAAACACATTGTGTAAATGTGGAGAGTGTGTGTTGCTGCCCTCTCTGGTCAACAAGTGTAAATGCAGCGTGTGTTCAACGTTTGTGTGACTGAGTTCAGTATTGTTTACAAATATGGTCATTCACAAAACACACACACACACACACACACACACACACACACAATAATAAGCAAACACTCACAGAACACAAAATATACACATATATAGACACCAACAAGGGATGATGATGATTGATAATCGATAAGCTTAAGATAAATGGTATGTTCTGCACGGTTTACACAGTGTGTTATGATTTGAATGAATTGCAATTAAAAAATAAATCCAAAGTTCAGAAATATCCCAGTTTTAATGAACTAAAATATGTATTTTTATACAAGTTATTATTATCATCAGTAATTCATTAACAGTAATTAAACAATTCACAAATTCATACAAAACATAGCCTAAATGTATTAAAATACAACAAACTTTTCAAATATTTTAAGAGTAAAATGGCAATACTTGCATTTCTTAAGTGTATTCATTTACACTATATTTAATCAGTAGGCTACATGCACATTAAAAAAGTAAAAACCACAGTTATAGAAAGGTGTGGCAGCGGGGGCGTGGTCAAGCGCCCGTCCGGAGAGGGTGAGCGGTAAGGGCGCTTGCACCTGAGCTAAAATATGTCTAACACCTGTCTCTAATTTCAGTGAGCACGGGGAGAGCGGCATATAAGAGCCACAACAACGCCAGTGGAGGAGGGAAAAAGCCAGTCTAGTGTTGGCAACTGCAGTCCAAGAGCGTTTATGTTCATAGAAGAGAGTTTATGTTTATAGAGAAATCCTGTGTTTATTATAAGTAGTTTATGTTCAGTTCTGTACCTTTACTTTAGAGAAATTAAAAACCATACCTTTGAGTTCTCCATCCTGTTATCGTGTCCTTCTTCCCCTGTCCTGTCCAGTCCAGTCCAGTCCAGTCTCGTGTTACAAAAGGCAATGGAAGTGAATGGGCCAGTTCATAAACATTTAAATGTGCACTGTTTCAAAAGTATAGCCACAAGACATAAACATTATACCTGTTTGCAAGATTTTAGTGTGATAAAATCAGGGATTTACTTGTGTTGCATGGTTTACTAGATTACAGGGTTTGTTGAAGTTACATTGTAATGAAAACAAAGTTTTAATACTGGATATAAATTTACACAGATTATGTTATTAAGTGATTTTATCACACTAAAACTGCGCTCACCGGCCATTTTATTAGGAACACCTGTACATCTACTTATTCATGCAATTATCTAATCAGCCAATTGTGTGGCAGCAGTGCAATGTATAAAAATCATGCAGATACGGGTCAGGAGCTTCAATTTATGTTCAAATCAACCATCAGAACGGGGAAAAAAATGTGATCTCAGTGATTTGGACCGTGGCATGATTGTTGGTGCCAGACGGGCTGGTTTGAGTATTTCTGTAACTGCTGATCTCCAGGGATTTTCACACACAACTGTCTCTAGAATTTACTCAGAATGGTGCCAAAAACAAAAAACATCCAGTGAGCAGCAGTTCTGTGGACAGAAATACCTTGTTGATGAGAGAGGTCAACAGAGAATGCCCAAACTGGTCCAAGCTGACAGGAATGTTACAGTAACCCAAATAAACACACGTTACAACAGTGCTATGCGGAAAAGCATTTCTAACCGTACAGCACGTCGAACATTAAGGCGGATGGGCTACAGCAGCAGAAGACCCCTCCTGGTACCATTGCTGTCAGCTTTGAACAGGAAACTGAAGCTGCAGTGGGCACAGGCTCACCAAAACTGGACAGTAGACAATTGGAAAAACACCGTTGGGTCAGACAAATCTGGATTTCTTCTGAGTTACACTTCCTCTCAAGTTACACTTGAGGCCCATCCGCCTCAGGTTTCAACATGTTGTGCCTTCTGAGATGCTTTTCTGCTCACTACAATTGTACAGAGCGATTATCTGAGTTACTGTAGACTTTCTGTCAGCTCAAATCAGTCTGACCAACAAGCATGCCACGGTCGAAATCACTGAGATCACATTTTTTTCCCCATACTGCTGGTTGATGTGAACATTACCTGAAGCGCCTGACCCATATCTGCATGACTGTATCCATTACACTGCTGCAACACGATTGGCTGATTAGATAATCACATAAATATGTAGATGTACAGATGTGCCTAATAAGTGGCTGGTTTTGATCAACTCTAGACAGGCCCCATTTCCAGCAGCATCACTCCAACACCTTATCCTTGAGTAATCATGCTAAATTGCTAATTTGGTGCTAGAAAATCACTTGCCATTATATCAAACACAGTTGAAAGCTGTTTGGTTCATTAAATGAAGCTGAACATTGTCTTTGTGTTTGTTTTTGAGTTGCCACAGTATGCAATAGACTGACATGTCTTACGGTCAATATTAGGTCAAACATGTCAAAAAGAAACAGCTTTCTCTAGAAACTCATCAGTCAATCATTGTTTTGAGGAATGATGGTGATACAATGTTTGAAATTGCCAAATTTCTTAAATGAAGATTGCATACAAAGTTGCACACTACAGTCCTAAAAGACAAAGCACAACTGTCTCTAACAAGGACAGAAAGAGATGTGGAAGACCAGATGTACAACTAAACAAGAGGAGAAGTACATCAGAGTCTCTAGTTTGAGAAATAGACGCCTCACATGTCCTCCGCTGACAGCTTCATTGAATTCTACCTGCTAAACACCAGTTTCATGTACAACAGTAAAGAGAAGACTCAGGAGGCCTTATGGGAAGAATTGCGAAGAAAAAGACACTTTTGAAACAGAAAAACAAAAAGAAAAGGTTAGAGTGGGCAAAGAAACACAGACATTGGACAACAGATAATTGGAAAAGAGTGTTACGGATCTGAACCCCATTGAGCTTTTGTGGGATCAGTTAGACTGTGAGGTGTGTGAGAAGTGCCCGACAAGACAGTCACATCTATGGCAAGTGCTACAGGAAGTGTGGGGTGAAAGGTCAAGTGCTACAGGAAATGTGGGGTGAAAGGTCACTTGAGTATATGGACAAACTGACAGCTAGAATATCAAGGATCTGTAAAGCTGTTATTGCTGCACGTGGAGGATTTTTTGATGAGAACTCTTTGAAGTAGTTTAAGAAGTCCTGAACATTTTTTTCAAATTGTAATAGAAATGTTTTATGTTATTAATGTCCTGACTATACATTGTGATCAGTTGAATGCCACTTTGGTGAATAAAAGTACCAATTTCTTTCCATAAGAGCAAAATCTGAACAAAATCTGAACATTATTCCAACTTTTGGCCGCCAGTGAATATATAAATTACCATGGTATACATCCAAAAAACATAACATTACCATAATACCACGTCCAAAAAAAAAAACAAAACAAAAATGTGAATGGCATGGTAATTTGTGGTGCTTTTAAGTAAATAAATGACTGTATTTTTATCTGTGGTCTTTGGGCTGAGCCGTGTCAGGTGTTACTTGGAAAAATGAACTCTGAGAAATGAACCAGCCCTGTCACAAATCCACAAATAATGGATCAGCTTTCATAAATGAAATCAAACCTCAGAAATATCCCTCCTGTTAAGTTCTGGCAGCTGCTGAGAGAGAGAAAGGGAGGAATAGAGAGAGAGAGGCAAAGGAGGAGTAGAAGAGAGGGAGGAAAAGCATAATTGTAGGCTGTGAGATGTATATTTTGCTGGGTGCGTATATAGTAATTATGTTTATATATACACATATCAGCTCTGTACTCCTGTTATACTACTGACCACTGACTCCGCCCCCACATGACCATCGCTACAGTAACAACCACACGTTTCCTTTAAAACCATAATGACAGAGTACAGCAGACAGGCGGAGGGAGGGAGGGAGGGAGAGAGAGAGAGAGAGAGAGAGGGAGAGAGAGAGAGAGAGGGAGAGGGAGAGAGAGAGAGAGGGAGAGAGAGAGAGAGAGTGAGAGAGAGAGAGAGAGAACGAGAAGAAGCATCCCTTTCAAAAAAAAGTGCCATGGTATTACCCCAGATTTGGAGCCATGGTCTTCCAATGGTTTTTCCGGACACTATCATGATGGTAATAAATAAGGAATTTAATGATTCTATTAAATTCTGATTTCTTAAAGTTTACGTTAAAAATACTTCCTTTTAAAGAAGAAATATTTGGAAATAAGTTTCAGATTTCAACAGAGCAGATTTAACAAATCAGAGATAAGTTTAATACGATTTTTGCATAAAGTGCATTTGCACAGACTTTTTAAACGACTTTTCAAAAACTTTTATGAGGCATAAATTCAATCCAATAATTACTCCCAACTATATATTGAATAAGAAGTCTAAAACAAAAAAGTGTCAAGTGCTTTTTAGTGTCTTTAAAGGAATATTCTGGGTTCAATACAAGTCAAGCTCAATCAACAGCGTTTGTGGCATAATGTTGATTACAAACATTTAAAACATTTAAATTGGACTTTTCCATTGTAAAGCACTTACAGTGGACGTGAATGGGGCCAATCCGTAAACGTTAAAATACTCACTGTTTCAAAAGAACAGCCACAAGTCATAAACAATAGTTGCGTTCACACACACATCTTTTCTAGAAAATTACCCATTTGAAAATACTGGTAAATTTGCTCTGGCAATTTTCCTTAATCCGATGTTGTATCATCACCTAGAAATGTCCTTATTGATTGTATGTGTGACCAGCACATTTGGAACATTTACCAGCAGGGCTGGACTGGTAATCTGGCATACCGGGCATTTTCCCGGTGGGCCGATACACTTTGGGGCCGATCAGGGGCGGACTGGCCATCAGGAGAATGGAAGGGTCCGGTGGGGCAAAACGGGGCAAATGGGCCGCGATAAGCTAAAATGAGCCGCTGTGTTATGCAGAAAAAGACCCTCCCCATAAAAACAATTTGTGGGCCAGTTGCTATGTAAAATCCCGGGCCAATTTCTCTTCCCAGTCTAGCCCTGTTTACCAGTAAAGGCAACCCAACAATTTTCCTGTATTTTACCTGGTTGCATGTGTGAACGATGCTAATACGTGTGTTAACATGATATTTGTGTGATAAAATGTTTTATCAGTGTAAAGTTCTTTCCAATTTTACAACTTTGTCGCCATGATAATGTAATGCAACAAACCCTACAACCTTCAATTGACTGTAAAAAGTGACGATTTAAACTTTAAAGCTCAAATAATACTCAAGTTTTAATAGAAGAATTAATGTAAGTGCTTTTATAAATTATAAACTTCACATTTCTGTCTTTAAACCCCCCAAAAATTGGCCCCATCCACTTCCATTGTAACTTAGATGTTTGGATTTTATAAAGAAAAGGAGGGACGAGTCGAAATGAATTTTTGTGGTAATCAACATTATGCCAAAAATGCTGTAACTTGTATTGAACCCGGAATATTCCTTTAAAACTAAAAAAAAAGAGCCAGTAAATATTTTAAGATTATCCTTCTGATTCCAGTCTTCGGGGTGTGTCTGTGTGTTTAAGATGCAGAATTGCTCTTTTCAGTAAACTCATTGAAAGAAGCTTTTCAAGAGGATTCATTAAAATCGTCCAAACTGAGATCTCGTCTGACATACTGACATACCTCTCTACGACCCAACACACATGAAAAACATTTGTGTTCCTTATTCTTAACACTCGTTCACTTCATATATGTGTATATGTGTGTGCGGTTTAGCAACTGAAAACTTCTAAGACCTTATAGAGAAAAGTGCCACTGTGCTGACTTACACAACTGTGTGTGAGTGTGTTTTGAGGGGTAGAGACCTGATACTTCCTCTCAAAACTGAGCCCATTGATGAAAAGGAGAATTTTTTTTTAAAAGTTACAAATTCTTTGGATAGTTAAGGTCGGTGTGTATGGAAATGGTATGAAGAATATACATATAATCTTTCATGTCTTTACTGAACATATCCCATTAAACATTCACAGTGCTGTGGAAAAAGTAAGTGAACCCTTGGATTTAATAACTGATCGATCCTCCTTTGGCAGCAATAACCTCAACCAAGCATTTCCTGTGGCTGCGGATTAGACCTGCACAACATTCAGAAGGAATTTTGGATCATTCTTCCTTACAGATCTGCTTCAGCTCAGACATATTCTTAAGATATCTGGTCTGAACGGCTCTCTATTGGGTTAAGGTCTGGGACACTCCAAAACGTGGATTTTCTTTATTTAAGTCATTCTGTAGTGGATTTACTTTGATGTTTAGTGTCGTTGTCCTGCTGCATCACTCAACTTCTGCTGAGCTTCACCACTGGGAAGATGTTTTCATGTTGGTATGCGGTGACCTTTTTAAACATGCGTAGTGCTGCGTGTTCTTCCGAAACAATTCAACCTTAGTTTCATCAGTCCACAAAACATTTCCCAGTAGCGTTGAGGAGTGTCAAGATGGCAAACGTCAGGCACGTGCCAATGTTTTTGTTGGAAATCAACAGCTTCCTCCGTGATGTCCTACCATGGACACCATACTTGTTTAACATTTTCCGTATAGTAGACTCATGAACAGAGATGTTAACCAGTTCCAATGATCACTTCGAGTCTTTATCTGTCACTCCAGGGGTCATTTTTACCTCATTGAGCATTCTGCAGTGTGCCCTTCTGAGTCATCTTGGCTGGATGGCCACTTCTACGGAGAGTAGCAACAGTACTAAATCCATCCATCCATCCATCCATCTATCCATCTATCCATCTATCTATCTATCTGTTTACCCTTCTATCTATCTATCTATCTATCTATCTGTTTACCCTTCTATCTATCTATCTATCTATCTATCTATCTATCTATCTATCTATCTATCTATCTATCTATCTGTTTACCCTTCTATCTATCTATCTATCTATCTATCTATCTATCTATCTATCTATCTATCTATCTATCTATCTATCTATCTATCTATCTGTTTACCCTTCTATCTATCTATCTATCTATCTATCTATCTATCTATTACCCTTCTATATATCTATCTATCTATCTGTTTACCCTTCTATCTATCTATCTATCTATCTATCTATCTATCTATCTATCTATCTATCTATCTGTTTACCCTTCTATCTATCTATCTATCTATCTATCTATCTATCTATCTATCTATCTATCTATCTATCTATCTATCTGTTTACCCTTCTATCTATCTATCTATCTATCTATCTATCTATTACCCTTCTATATATCTATCTATCTATCTGTTTACCCTTCTATCTATCTATCTATCTATCTATCTATCTATCTATCTATCTATCTATCTATCTGTTTACCCTTCTATCTATCTATCTACCCATTCATCCATTCATCTGCTCACTCTCAATCATACACAGAGTGATGGTTTAATCAGAATGCTTGATTAATCTTAATCAAATGACCAATAAATGTTCATAAAATTAAACAAAAAAGCTTTTTGATCCGAATCAGAGGACTATTTTTTTCTCTCTCTCTCCACAGAGCAGGAAACTCAAATCAAGCTAACACAACATGCTAAAACACAAAAACAAAGCCAATCAAAAGTCAAATAAAGCTGGCCAGTCAGAGAAATATAAATAAAATGAGCCAATCAGAGAAGCATAAATAGTTTTGCAGCAGTGACACAGTAAGCCTCAGTCTGTGAGCCCGAAATAACTGCCCGACCCAGAGCAAAGAAGAGTCCACCCAAATGAGACCAACAAGCACACTGTTCAGATGGCCACAACGGGCGACTATAAGTCCTCAGAGAGGAAACAGACAAAGAGAAACCTGTGTATGCTTCACTATAACCAGTTCAGATCAGTGTTCTCTGTTGCATATGCTACCCAAAAATCTTCTTTTAATGCAGACTGTTAAAATGAATTAGTTATGCACTAATCGTGTAATTACGGTAATGACTGTATGTACACTTAATTTATGGTAAAGCTGTAATCCAAAAGAAATGAGATGTAAAAAAACAGCAACAATTTCAGTCCTATTTCCATAATGTGTGTGAATGTGTGTTTGTGTGTATTAGGGTACTGGGACTGTAAAGTCTTTCAGAAAAGAAGGTGGGTCTTTGCCTTTTATTTTTGCTCTTGGATTGAGGTTAATCTGTGTGTGTGTGTGTGCGTGTGTATGTGTGCGTGTGTGTGTGTATGTGTGTGTATGTGTGTGTGTGTGTGTGTGTGTATGTGTGCGTGTGTATGTGTGCGTGTGTATGTGTGCGTGTGTGTGTGTATGTGTGCGTGTGTGTGTGGAATCTCATTTCACCTCAGAGGAACAGGGAGGCTATTGATAACTTGCTCAGAATCTCACAAACACACACTCAAAAGTAAAGGTCTGTATATGCAGAACTTTGCAAGTGTGCTTGTGCATACTGCAAAAAATAATAATAATAATAATAATAAATAAATCTTTATCTTTATGTTTTGTTTCCAGTAGAAATATCTCAACATCTTTAAAGCAAGATACATTTTCTTGAGATGCAAAATTGTGTGTGATAAAGAGAATATAACTTGAATTAAATACATTTTTCATAAAATTTTTCCCCAATTTTTTAATCATAAATCTAACAACATTATAGCCACATCCACACGTCTGTGCTTTTGGCTGAAAACGCCTTGATTTTGCTACGTTTACGCCTCTCATCCACACCGATACACCGATTCCCCACTACCAAATACTGCGGCCACATCCCCATTAATCCATTACATTTTTAAAACTCCGTTTTCTAAAGTATGTTGTTATGGAGAGCGTTTTCAGTGGAGGAAAATGCCATTTTATTGTAGATGAGAGGCATAAACGCAGCTACAGCAGTATATTTTTCAAGAAAATAAACTTAACCTCATGAGACCCGAGCATGACTTCTGTGTGCATTATAAATTCCACTTTTTGACTTGTAACTAGTAGCCCCTAAGAAACATACAAGAAAAAATATATATATATTTTTAGACCAAATTGTGTTCCTAAAAATGTATGTCCACATATGGAGACAGCGAAGATAAGTTGTAAAATTTTAAATAATACCAAGCTATAGAAAGTCCCATTTTTTTTAAATCAAATTGTTCACTATGTTTCCAGGAGTGTTGGTTATTCATGTTCATGAGACGCTACAGACATTACATCAAAAATTAGCATAATTAATTCTGATTCAAAGGAATGGCCAGCATCATCCAATCACTGCCAACCATGTTCAAATTAAATTATACATTATAAATTCTCAATCTATGTGCGGATTAGTATTGTCTCATATCTGTCAAACATGTTGAAACATCATCTGTAGCCTCAACCTGATCTTTTGACCAGATGTTAGGAGTGAACGCACTTCGCTGAATAGGAAAGATAAAGTGCTCCCTAATTAGGGAATGACTTATCAAAAGTTGAACCCTTTCAGTCAGAGACACTCTAGAGTCTCATTATGCATAGCCTATAGCGAAGCCAAAACATAACGGGGTCTCGGGAAGTTACATTTTGCTACTCAAGAATTTTGCATTGAGTAGTTGAGAATATATGTGTGTGTTTAAGTTGACTTTCTCTGCTCAATTTTAAAACGATGCTAATGTACATGAACATACAGAGTCTTTGTAAAGGGTGAGAGTGATTTTGATCAATAAGGCCACTGATTTCAACGGCTCCAAAATGGTTCTTCCACAGACCTGGTGTGAGATGGTTTGATCTGTATGTAAACAGGAGTATCCCACCCATAATTAATGCTTCAGGTAGGAGTACACACAAATATAGCTTGTATACACAGTGGTGTTTTTCAATGGTCAGTTTCACTATTACTATTGCTACTTAGTGTTAGGAATCTGCTATGAACTGAATGACACCTGTAATTGTGCGGATAGATATTGTATATTGAATTGAATAGAAAATGTGGATGAAACATGCGCATTATAAGACATTCCCCCGCTGAAGACGTTCTGTGTATGGGCACCTCTGCGGCTGGAACTAAATGGACCTGCCAGTGTGGAATAATACACAATAATCCTGTTATTATCTACAGGCACTGGGCCTGCGTTCCCGCAGCCAAACAGGGATTACTGCTCAATTCACAGCTATGAGTTGGCACACACCCTACAACACTCACAGAGTCCACAAATGCTGATATTAAGCGACGTGACCTCACAAATGCACATGCAAGATACATTAAAAGAACCATGGTATTACCATATGCATTGTATACCTTTTCTAGACATGTACCATAGGAGTAACATGGTATTATTTGAAGCACATTGGAGTACCATGATAATATCGTGCTACATAGACATGGTAAACCTTCAGTACCATAGTATTGCCATCTGATACCATGGTACCACCACAGCCCTTTATTGTAAGGCTTTCTTGCAGAAACAAAATGCTTGAGAAATAGAAAAGGTGAGCAAAAACTCAAGATGGAGCACTAGACCATCCAGAGAGACAGAGAGAACCTTTATTAAGGACAAATGCAAAGAGTTGTCAATAGCAAATCCCATTTTAAAATGAATAAATGAAGACATGAAAGCAAGACCCAATGGCGTCCTCTACTGGTTGACACTGGGGAAAAAAGTCACTAAACAAATTAAAGGAATATTCTGGGTTCAATACAAGTTAAGCTAAATCAACAGCATTTATGATATAATGTTGAATATAATTTCAACTTGTCCCTCCTTTCCTTTAAATAAAGCAAAACTCGAAGTGAGGCACTTACAATGGAAGTGAATGGGGCCAATTTTTTGAGGGATTAAAAGGCAGATATGTGAAGCTTAAGCACTTTAATTCTTCTGTTAAACTAGTGTGTACTTTGAGATATAGCTAATGATTGTTTTTTAAAGACGTTTTAGTGCAACGACGTATTTTGGCGTTTTCGGATTGGCCCCATTCACTTCCAATGCAAGCGCCTCACTGTAACATTTTTTATTTATTTTTAAGAAAAGGAGGGATGAGTCCAAATAAATTTTTGTGGTATCAACATTATGCCAAATGATGTCGATTGAGCTTAACTTGTATTGAACCTGGAATATCCCTTTAAGGAAAACAAAAGGGAAAACACATATATAAGAGTCTTAACAAATAACGAGTGAATTCACACAAAAATTTTAATTCTGTCATCGCTTACCTTCAGATTTTGACGAATGTTAACGATGCTTTTTTCCGCACAATGAAAGTGAATGGTGACTGAGGCTGTGAGTCCCTAACATTCTGCCTCCTTGTGTTCCATGGCATTCCAACAAGAGGGATCAAGGTGATCCCTTGAAAACTATAAAAGTATGCATTAACATATTAACGGCACTGGACGGTTTGAAAATGTAAAGAAATTTTGTAGGTTCAGCTCAGCGGACAGTATTTGTGTCATAACATTGATTAGCACAAAAAAATAATTTTGACTTGCCCCTCCTTTTCTTAAAATAAAACAAATGATTACAGTAAGGAACTTACAATGGAAGTGAATGGGGCCAGTCCAAAAACATTAAAATACACACGGTCTCAAATGTTAACATGATTTTAGTGTGAGAAAAACACTTACTAACTTAATCTGTGTAAAATTATATCTATATTACAACTTCTTTAGATAGATATGGTTAAATCATTTAAACACATGTAATGTTGTTTACTTGTATTTTAACGTTTATGGACTGGCCCCATTCACTTCCATTGTAAGTTCTTTACTATAACCACGATTTTTGCATCTTCTTTTTTTCTTGAAGTAAACTAGATACAAGTCGAAATTGTTTTTTGTGATAATCAAGCCATAAATTATGTGGATTGAGCTTAAACCTAATTGAAGCCGGAACATTAATATTTGTTTGAAAGCTCACATGCAAACAGACATATGAGACTCCTCAGAAAATATGCGTTTATCGTGGATGTATTTTGGTTTTACTTGATAAAGCAACACTCTGGTGGGTTTACACGGTGTGTCTGGTCAAAATAAAAGCTATTATCTCTAGTTTAATTTGTGACGCTTGAGTTCGAAACGTGCCACGAGCACGTTTTCCGCCATTCGGTCACGTGACACAAACAATCGAGCATCATGGCGGCGTCTATAGAAAGTCTGTTGAATGAAGTCTGTGGATCAGAGGAGCCGATCGAGGAGCTGAAGAACCTCCGGACCGCCGTTTTAGCGACGCCCGTGAGCGGCTTGAGGGAGGTGGTGTCTGGAGCCCGACTGGAGATCATATTCGGGCTTTTGAACACGAATGACAAGTGAGTGTTGACATTGCTGAGTCAAGAGACACTATACGTACTACAGGCTGCAGACTGTCAGTAAATAACTTACTATAGAGTGTGATCCAAAAGTCTGCAGTCACTTGTAAAACCACTTGAATTTTGCATTGTTTTTGAATTCAGTACAATTTTATTTTATTGCAATTTACATGATCAGCATACTAATTAAAATTGTTTACTTTATGTACATAAGTGTTAAATATTCCAGGTTCAGTACAAGTTACGCTCGACCGACAGCATTTGTTTAAGATTATAATTTTTTGAAAGCACTAACAATAGTTTTTAGGTTAAAACTTGCGTGTTATTTGAGCTGTAAAGTTGTTTAAATCGTCGTTTACATGGATTCAAGGTTTATGGCATTAGGTTGTCATGGCAACAAAGTTGTAAAATTGGATCTACATTTATACAGAAAGGATAAATAATTGATTTTATCAAACTAAAATCATGTTATTAAATGTCTTGTGGTTTTGAACTACTTTTGAAACAGTCTGTATTTTAATGGTTACGGATTGACCCATATTCACTTATTGTATGTCACTATAACTGTGAATTTAGCTTTTTTTCTTGTTTTTTTAAGATCAATGTTATAAACAAATTTGGTCAATTGACCTTAACTTGTATTAAGCCCGGGATATTCCTTTTAATTTGGTCCAAGTCAGAAGTTCGTCCACCTAGAAAAGTAGTCCCACATCAAAATAACAGTTTAGACTTTACAGATCAAACACAAACTTTTTTGACTAAATAATTGTATTGTATAAGTAACAAAAATATCATCTTCAAATATCTGCTTTTAAACCCTCTGATACACTTCCCCAAAACGCACTCCGAGAGGGTTGAAATGGTCATTAAAAGCATAAAATGTCTGTTTTTGGTGCAAAAACCAATGGCTTACATTAGTGGACTTCAGATAAAAGAAATAAAGTGCTACAATACTTCTTTAAAACATTACAGTTGAAATTGATGCACATCTTCTATCCTTCTGTATAATCAAAACAAGCTGATATTCATTTGATGGTTTTAAAAAAGTCAGTGTATTTTATGAATCACCTGCTGTGTATGTGTTGTGCGTCATACTTTATGAAGCTGTCTGGCTGGATTATATGTTCAACGTGTGTGTGTTCACAGAGAGCAGATTGAGGTGTGTGTGGAAATCCTGAATCGTGTTCTGCAAGTGTTAGAACCCATCCAGCTGGCTCAGAACTACAAGGCAGCGCTCCAGAGTGGACTGAACCATCCTGATGACTCAGTCAAAGTGCTCACCCTCTCACAGGTCAGTAGTACAGTCAATTCACTCTATCCATCTATCCAACAAGCCATCTCACTCCTCGGTGTGTTTTGTTCATAGATCGGGCGTGTTGTTGGTCACACTGATGGAGTGAATCCAATTCTGAACAGTGCGGAAATCTTGTGTGATGTGATTCATTGCATCAGCGTTGAACGTATCGCTGTGGCCAAAGAGGTACTGACACACACTCATCGGTAACATTGGTAACACAACTAAATAAACCATAACCAATTTAGTCAAAATAAACATTGCCGTTTTTTCCCTGCATAGACTGATTTTGTTATGATTTGCATTTAGTCTTGTCATGTGGTTTGTTGTGAATTTTTTCCACCAGGCGATAGCTGCCCTGAGTAAACTCAGTAAAACAAAGGCAGGGCTTGACACTCTGTTCCGCTCTGATTTACTGAACAAACTCAAGGAAGTGATGACCACCAGTGACAGCGTTAGATACAGAGTGTATGAGGTATGTCAGACAATTTATGGATGAAAAGATGCTAAATTTACAGGGCATTACAGGACAGGATGCTATCTAGTCAAATAATGTCAAGAACTGCTATTAAAGAGCACCTATTATGGCTTTTCAAATATGACCTTTCATGTAGTGTGTTATACAGCTGTTTGTGAATGTAAAAAAAGTCTGCAAAGTGCAAGACAAATGGCTTTATCGACTCTCAAAAGAATGAACTGATTCTGAACACCTGAAACAAGTTGTTAGTAATTCCAGACTTACTTCCTGTACTAACCTACGTAATTTGGTAACAAAAAACCCGCCTCTGGTCTTCATTGGCTGCTCACAAACAGCTTTGTCCCGCCCTCAAACACTACGCTAAGCGGTAGACCAATCACAACAGACTGGGGACATCTGACCAATCAGAGCAGAGTATGCTCTCTGAAAGGAGGAGTTTAGAATGAACGCTTAAGAACGGATCATTGAACGAGTCGTTTTTGACACTGGGGGAAAAAGAAAATGCTGAAATTTAAATTATGAGCAAATTTAAGTGTATTTTGACCTTGGATGCATGTAAATCTATTGTATGAGACCTTTAAAACAAAATTAGGCACATTTAAAAACCATAATAGGTGCTCTTTAAAACTAAAATACTCGAATGAATCAGAATTCGATTCGATATCGGTTCATATGAGTATATTTCTGTTATAATGTCTATTTTGCTTGCAAAAGACAGACAACCTCTCCCAGCTAATGCTGTTAATTATACAGGAGACCTTCTAGCTAAGTACATTACAAAAATATAAAATTTACAAATTACATTTATTTGTTTTTCATCATTTTAGTCACATTTAAGCTTTTTAAATATGTACAAATACATGTGTTCCATCAATAAATATTACATAATATTGCATATATTATGTTTATATTTCATATTTATTGTTTAATTACATAATTTCTACTATTTACATGTATTTACATTACTAAAAATTGGTACTGTCTCTTTAAGAAAACCATCAGTTCTGTGAAGAGCGTTTGTAAAGGAGCGCATATTAACATGAGAGGGCTCCAATGGCTTCTTTAGTGCATCTGTGCTATTCGTGATTAAATTTAAAATGTTAGTTTTGTTATTTTTGATCACTAAAGAAGAGAAAGGGTGTTAAAAGAGACATTGTGTAATGACAAATGGATTGTATAGATCTCGTCTTTGGACACACATTACACGGAACGAGTCAAACTCAAGTTTTACTCTTAAACACGCAGTAAAACGATTCTGAACTTCATTAATATACTCAATCACTGGTGAGTGAAATCTGAACATTTGCCAGACAGCGGCGAATCAGACTTTTAAGTCACATTTGTGATTGATTTGTAGAAAGTTTTGCATATAGGTAAGCGGCTTTTATCCAAAGCGATTTACAAATGAGGAACAAAACAAGCAATTTGTCATTCAAAAGTCAACAATATCTTCAGTATCGCACTGCCAAGTTCTCAATATCAAGATCATTCAACTGAAGATCGCGTCGCATCTGAAAATGTATATTTTATACCCATGTCCTAATCGAAATCGGAACCGAATCGAAACGGGAAATCTGTATCTATACCCAGCCCTTTCTTTCTGTTCTGTGTGTGTGCAGTTGATTGTAGAGGTGTCTAACGCATCTCCGGTTTCTCTGGGCTACTGCGCCAACAGCAGTTTAATCTCACAGTTGCTTGAAGAACTGACCGGAGATGATGTGTTGGTCAGGTAACAATCACACACACGCATAGCCATAATATGCTAATACAATACAAAACACACATTTATGCCAACAGTGATGAGTACACAGTTGCAAACTCTCTCTCACAAGTTCTCTCTGTCTTTTCCCTCAGAGCGACCGCTATTGAGATGGTCACCAATCTGGCTCAAAGTCAACATGGCCGTCAATATCTGTCACAGCAAGGGATCATGGATAAAATCTCAAACATGATAATCGCTGCAGAATCTGATCCCTTCTCAAACCTTTACCTGCCAGGTGTGACTCCGTGTATGAACATTTTATTGATTTTATTTCCCTGGACTGGGAAGAGAAATCGGCCTGGTATTTTACATGGCAACTGGCCCAAAAATTGTTGGGGGGGGGGGGTGGCACGATAGTGCCTTTTGCATATCGCTGCACCGTTTTGTGGTCCGTTCTGCATAACGTGGTGGCACATTTTAGCTTATCGCGGCCAACCCACCGGCCCGCTCGGTTCCCCGATTGCCAGTCCGCCCCTGATCGGCCCCAAAGTGCGTTGGCCCACTGGGAAAATGCCCAGATTGCCAGATTACCAGTCCAGCCCTGCTTGAAGTCCACTTACAAATCCTTAGAGAATTCGAGAATCGTGGCAAACAAAGCACACCAAAAGAGCTCTGCAGTGACTGCCCACTTATAATCAACAACAATTAAATCAATGACATCATTCAAAATGCTTCATGTGTTTGGAGTTCATTCCGTCATTAAAGATGTTAAGTTCAAAGTCTTGAAACTTGTATAGTGTTTTTTCCAATTTACAAAATACTTTTTTTTTTTTTTGCATCAAATGGAAGTGAAAATGTAATGTTATGATTCAAATCGCTGCTGGTTTATGAAGGTTTTCATGAAATTCCTCTGCAACAAATGAATGGGGAAACATGCTTCCGGAACCAAGATGGCTGAAAAAAGTGGACGGGCACCTTTGGACTCTATAACTGGCTGTTGATCTGTAGATAGGGGCGTATATATGTTAATGAGCTCGCTCATAGTTGTGATGTCATAACCATGATGATTCCAGAGTAATTTTATGCAGCTTAATTTCAATATGTGGACTGGGGAGAGAGTTTTGAGTTGAGAATGTTAAAATATTTCTTAACTTTTTCATTACCTTTTTTTATTATATTAATTTAGTAACATACCTCATAACTTCTGCTTATGTTTGCTTAGGACTGGTGAAGTTCTTCGGGAGTCTTGCGATCATGGACAGCCCTCAGCAGGTGTGTGAGAAGTACCCAGTATTTCTTGAGGTGGTCTTCAACATGGTAATGAACCATGACCCCACATTGACCCCTGTCGCCCTGGATACGCTCGGTGTACTGGGGGGGACTGTGGAGGGTAAACAGGTTCTGCATAAAACAGGTAACTGGGAGTTTGTTTATGTATTCAAGGCCATGTGTGGGACGATTTGGGATTATACATTAAGTTATGTAGAGTTTACACTAAACAAGTTTAGGCCCGATTTTTGCTTGCCGACAGTTTTGTGGAGATCGCAAACAAAAGCCTGAAATCGTAAGCAAATCGAAGCTCGCTCCGGTGAGCGACGAATGCAATGTATGAACTATCAAAGACGCGGTCTGAGAGAAGCGCTGACGTGTCGCCGATGTCAGCGAGATATCTAGAATGTTAAATATCTGGACCCGTCTGCGATTCCAAATCGTGCAATGTGAAATATGTTTTGACTGAATACAACTGCAACGTTGACCTACAGCCAATGAGAGAGCAAGAAACGGGGCACGGGAAGATTCAGTGGGAGGAGTCCTGATGTACCTGCAACAGAACATCAACTAGCATGGCTGCGGTGTCAAGAAACTCTCATTGGACCGAAGAAATGGAGGAAATATTAGTGGAACATTGGCAGGAGTTGGAGAGAAATCGCCAATTCTCCTGGACAGTCCGGTCAGCAAATGGGTCGATATTTCAGTACGAGTTACTTTTTCATATTGTAACCAATAAAATATATGATTAAAAACATACACATCATATTCTGAAATGCACAACATATGATCATACATTTGTTTTCATATCTCGTATCACTTCTCGCGTGCACTCTCTGTTGTGAAACGTAATTTGGAGTCCAGGCAGAGTCGTCGGGGATTCGTCAATAGTGAAATGTCTTGTAATGTGTTCACCCCTGTCGCCGATTCCTCGTGTAATTTGAAACCGCTACGACTTCCATGATAAGACAGACAGTTGTGTAATATGAACGGTACCACGATCCGATGTCTTTGAAAGTCGTGTAGTGTGTAGGAGGCATTAGGGGCTTGTGGCATGTTTTCTATTACGGTCTATAAGTAATCTATCTATTACAGGTGAGAAGTTCACGTCTGTGTTAAAGAGAATCAATACAGTCGCCTCTGAGGGAACCAATGAACTCCGAGTCCGATGTTTGGACGCACTGGCTCAACTTCTCACATTACCTGTAAGTGAGTTTCTATTCAGTTTAATCAGTAAAAGGATTTATGGTCAAATTTTGACCATTGCATTTAGCTTCTGATTTGTCTGTGAAGCTTTGAAAGGAAACACGTTCATAGATTATATAAATATTGGTGGTTTGTGTGTAGATTTGTTTGTGTAAGGACTGTTTTATGGATTTGTTTGTTTTGTCTGTAGGTGGAACAGCAGACGGATGACCTCTTACTGTTGACGGAGTTGTGGTTTAAATGTCTGAACTCTCAGCCAATGGTGATGCTCCGAAATATAAGCACACAACCTTTCTCTGAGCTCCACTGCAGCGCACTACGGATCTTTACTGTAAGTGTGTGTGTGTGTGTGCGTGTGTTTTATAACTAAGGATGGTAATCATAATACATTTAAATAGCGGTTTCACTAACGATTCTTTCTTTTGAGGGATACATATTTTGAAATAAGACGTGCTGTTTTTATTTTTTTATGCCTCAAAAGTCCAGGCATATCTGCCCTGCCTCATTCCTTAAATTTCCCAAAACCCTACATGACATCATTTCCTGGACATGAAGCCTCTTGCTCATGTGGAGGAGTCAAGTGCTGTATAAAACCGGGCTTTAGAGTCATTGGTTTGGGATTCTGGAACCACACTATTTGTGTCACGCTTTGTTTTGCACTGTAGATTCAAAAGAATCAGCTCAAAAGAGTCATTCATTTAAGAATCGAGCTACACTGGTCGTGCTGTGTTTTTTACGCTATAGATTCAAAAGAATCAGCTCATAAGAGTCATTCATTTAAGAATCGAGCTACACCTGTCGTGCTGTGTTTTTTAAGCTATAGATTCAAAAGAATCAGCTCAAAAGAGTCATTCATTTAAGAATCGAGCTACACTGGTCGTGCTGTGTTTTTTACGTTATAGATTCAAAAGAATCAGCTCAAAAGAGTCATTTATTTAAGAATCGAGCTACACTGGTCGTGCTGTGTTTTTTACGCTATAGATTCAAAAGAATCAGCTCAAAAGAGTCATTCATTTAAGAATCGAGCTACACTGGTCGTGCTGTTTTTTTACGCTATAGATTCAAAAGAATCCGCTCATAAGAGTCATTCATTCGGGATTCTGGAACCACACTATTTGGGTTACGCTGTGTTTTGCACTGTAGATTCAAAAGAATCGACTCATAACAGTTATTTGTTCGGGAATCAGAATACACTTGTCGCACTGTGTTTCAAGCTGTAGATTCAAAAGTATCGAATAATAAACTCATTTGTTTCAGAATTGTGCTACAATGGTCACAATGACTGTTTCAGGTAATTGATTTAGTAGAAGCAGTGCTGCCATTAAATAGCGCTACAGAAAACACTCAGTATTTTAGGACAGTTTTCCATCCACATCGGCACATTGAAAAACCATTTAAAGACCCGGAAGTCGTGAAAATCATACGGTTTTGGTATGTTTTATAAAGTGGAACTGATTCCAAATAAGAACTGGTTCTCCGTTCCCAAATCCCAACCCTATTTATCATATTCTGGGTCTTATATTTATTCAAATATGTAACTAACTTGTGTTTCTGTTTAGTTTTCTTAATGTTTAGTTTTCAGATAATGGACCTGAGGCTTCATCATTCTTGTTTCTGTTTTTAAGCCATTTATGCTGATTTAGTCTCAATAAATGTTCTGGGTGGACTGGGGAGGGAATTTTAATTTATGAGTGTTTGAGTGAGTCAACAAACTAAAGAAAGAAAAAAAACCTGATTTCATAAGGTTGCTGTTGTTCATGGCTTATTATATCATATTTCAGGCCATTGCTTGTCAAGCGTGGGGGCAGCAGCTGATGATGGACACTCCTGGATTTGTGGAGTGGGTGATGGATCGGTCAGTGGGGACTGGTAAAGAAGCCAAGGATTGTAAATATGAGCTGGTGGGGGCGCTGTTGAGCACCTCCAGCATTCAGAAGATCTTTGGAGGAGAAAATTACTTAAAGCTGAAGACCTACCTGAAAGAGGGACCTTATTACGTCAATGCTGTGTCTGCAGTCACCACAGAGGGAGCCGACTGAGACACACGTATTGTGTCCCCCTATATGTACATGTTCAATCACAATGCTTTTTTTTTTTTTTTCTATACAAATGTCAAATTTCAAACCTGTTTTCTAGATTTGGCTAATCCAGATAAAATGTGCTCTTTGAATAGCTACTTTTGGAGCTGTATGAGTGTATTGCACTTAACACACACACACACCGTTTATATTCCCAGATGTTGATGCACTAAATTGAATTCTGTTTTTTTAATCTTGTGCCATTAAAGGTAAAGTTCATTGCTTTATTGTTTACTGTATTTATTCAGTTCTAGTTATTTATAGGCCTCTCGTCAGTGTTTTGGGAGCTACTTGGAAACTGTAGATTCTCAATCTATATAACAACACTAAAGATATTTAAAGGAGAACATATTTAATAAAATATGGATCATATGATTTTGCTTATTCTGCAATCAGTTTGACTGACAGTTCACTCACGGAGCACTTTATTAGGAACACCTCTACACCTACTTATTCATGCAATCATCTAATCAGCCAATAGTGTGGCAGATGTGTAATGCATAAAATCATGCAGATACAGGTCAGGAGCTTCAGTTCATTTTTTTGACTGAGGCATGGTTGTTGGTGCCAGACAGGCTGGCAAAACAGTCTCTAGAATTTTTGGTGCCAAAAACAGAAAAACATCCAGTGAGCGGCAGTTCTGCGGATGGAAATGCCTTGTTGATGAGAGAGGTCAACAGAGAATGGCCAGACTGGGTCGAGCTGACAGAAAGGCTATGGTGATGTAGATAACCGCTCTGTGCAATTGTGGATAGCAGAATAACATCTCAGAATACACAACACTTCAAACCTTGAGGCAGATGGGCTACAACAGCAGAAGGCCACATCAGGCACTTTACTAAGACCATAGTGTTCTTATTAAAGTGCTCAGCAAGCGTTTAATTAATTAAGGGTAATATTACGTAATTAGCATGACTATGATAAATTGATCATATACATTTTTACATATAAACTAAAATAGACAATTGTACATACCTTGGTCAAAATATAGTTCTAGCAAAGTCCCTTTAAGGCAGCACCGGGCTCAAGTGAATTAGTGACTCATTCATGTTAAAAGTTTAAGGGATAGTTCAGCCAAAAATTAAAATTCTCATCATTTACGCACCCTCATGCCATCCCAGATGTGTTTGACTTTCATTCTTCAGCAGAACACAAATGAAGATTTACAGTGGTTAAATCCATGTCTTCAGAAGTGATATGATGGCGTGGGTGAGAAACCGATCGATATTTAAGTCCTTTTTTATTACAAATTCTCCTTCCTGATTAATCAGTCTCCACTTTCACTTTCTTCGTCTTGTGTTTTAGATTATTTGCATTCTTCATGCATACTGGCAGGCAGAAGAATTTCTAGCATATTTAGACTTAAATATTGATCTGTTTCTCATCCACACCTGTCATATCACTTCAGAAAATATGCATGTACTGGAAATGCTATCCTACTGTGAAAACAGCTGAGCTAGTCACACTACTGAAAAATTGAGCTACCCTGATAGCACACGTACATCACCCAGATGTCTTTTTGATATGTGTGTGCCGGCACACGTCCCGCACAACCTCGTCACATTTGGCGGTTCTGATGCTGGGGATGATGATGCTATGTCGCTCGCTGCATCTGGCGAGTGGTCAATGGAGTACATTGCCACCCCTTCCCCCAGCGAGGGCGAGGAGCATGCATGTGACACTGACAAGGAGATGCCTTGTGTCCTTTCAAGGGTGGTTGAAGACGGAGGAGAAATGGATAAAACTTCAAACATCTAATATAATGAAATGATTGTTTTGCCATTTATATGTTGGTTGTAAAAATGTATATCATTAGAATACACGACTTTTGAATGGCTGTCAATGGAGAAACATGGTTTTAGTTACAGAACAAATTGGATCGTGCTAACCAGCCAAAACTCGATCACTTAGTTAGAAAATGTTTTAATGTCAACCAGGTCAATTTAAAGCTGATGTCATTTCTGCACCACCAAATGGAAATCGCAACTGAACATTGTTTACAAAATCTTTATGTATACGCCCCCTTCTTCTGTTGATCAACAAACTGATGGCCCCGCCCCAACTCACGCCAATGTGATTGTCTCTCTTGATTTGGAGGTCTCTCAAAACTTAGATTAATTGTCATAGTGCCACAGAGACAGGCACTATGAAAGTATTAGGAGAAAGTATTTTAACACCGGAAAAAAGTTACATACTTCAGCTCAAAACGGGCCTCATTCTTGAAAAACTAGCAGAACAAATTTGTGTGTAATTGTCACTAAACCTACAGGATTCTTCTGTTAATCGTCCAGTTCAGAACAGGCCAAAGTAAACATTATATGATCATTATAAGATGTTTACTTTTGTAAGAAATAAACAAAAATAATAACTGAAGCAGTGGATTCACAATTGAGTTTTACTGGACAAATTTAGCAACAAACACATGCACTTCTCAACTTAAATGGGTGTGAGAATTCAGCCTCACAGAGGTAACGATAAGTACAAATTAATAACATTAAAAAACAAACAATGTATTCTTTCACGCATCCATAAAATCATTCAAACTTTTAAAGGCACATCAGCAACATGTACAGGAAGGTGGCACTCTGGAAGCTGGGAGAGAAGCTGGAATTTTCCGGAAAACTCCATCTAAAAAGGTTTTCGAAGTTTTTCTGAGTGATTTGCGAAGCGCTGAGGTGAATCTTGAGGAGTATCATGATCATAAAACCAGAATCAATCAAAATATTCTGCCGTATTATACAACAATCTGAGCAATGTAAATGGACTGATGTTTTCCTGATGTATTTTTTAGGAGAGTGGATTAGATTGGCCAGATAAAGATGATGGTGTAAACTCAGTTACTCCTTTAATCGCTACTTCTGTCTCCTGCTCGGTAATGCAGCTGCCATTATGATGTCAACGAGTGATTATACGAATTCATTCCAGTGGAAAAATGCCTTCCAGATGTTTTGCTGTATATTCAAACCAAATATCAACATTACGTGCTCTCAGAATCCAGGGCACAATCTCTTGATGTCATTTCAATAAGAATTAAAGATGAAGTGTGCCATTTTTGTGCCACTGCCACCAAACAGAATTGCAAAAATGCCGACTAGGTCGTTTGTCAGGGTATATGATATTTTTGATGTAGAACGCACTACTCAGCCATTGGGTATGCAGGTAAGTAGTAGTAAAAAGGAATTTCCGAGCATACTTCATCCGGGAATTATCTCATGACTCTAAATGATGACATATTGACAACAACCATGAAAATAATTGACTCCCGTGGCATTTGTCCCGTGGCATTATGATTTATATAATATTGTGCATTAGTAATACTGCTTGGAACGTTGTTTTGGTTGATTTAATGTCAGTACTTTGGGTAGATCACACGTTTTATCCTCCCATCTGACTTGTTCTTGTCCAGCCATTTCCCGCACGTGAAGATTGTCGTCACTCCATTGGCTGTGTTCGTAATCTCGATCCTGCTCAGAAGCCAACCAGGACTGAGACCGGAGTTATCGTGTTCCACGCACACTCGGAGCAGGTCGCCCATGTCCAGCAGTTCTAGGATGAACCGGTTCGTCTGGCCGCGCTCAAACAGATTCCGGAACTTCTGGCAGAGTTGCCTTCGACCAGAGTCGCCGTTGGAGCCAAAGACGGTGACGTAGACGTTGGCATCGGTGCCTGCACCCTTGTCGTCGCCAGTGATGACGATGATCTCGTACTTTACAGGAACAAGGCTTTGGGCCTTGCTAGCAAAACTCTCGATGAATTTGGTGCACTCGAAGGTCTGGAACTCATCTCGTTTCGAGGACAGAGGGATTGTGGTGTTACAACAAAAGATATACCTGAAGAAAAAAGAAAGGATTATTGATATAAGGGTGGTAAGTATGATAGTTACCTGAGGTGTAAACCATGATTTAACGCAAAAATCGTAATCTTAATCTGCATGTGTGTACGTGGCTTATGTTTTACAGCCTTGTCACACTAAGAGTAAATGTTAGTAGCGACTAGGGCTGCAACTAACGATTATGTTGATAATCGATTAATCTAATGATTATTAGAACGATTATTCGACTATTCAGCGATTATTGCAATGATTAATCATTAGCTCTTATCTGACTATTCTGCTTGTGTCTTGACTTAAAAGTTTGTATTAAATGTGCTTACTAACAATAAAGAGTTAAAAAAAAATCATTTTTTAAAAATACCTTAAAGACATTCACTGAATAATGGGGGGGAAATACTTTTAAGTTTAATTCAGTAAAAAAATTCCCTGCAAAAAATCCTTTTGTTATCAAGAGTTTTTGTCTTGTTTTCAAATTAAAAATGTATAAAAATCCTAAAAACAAGATACATTTAATTGAGAAGCAACATATAAGATATTTAGACTTGCTTTAAGAGGATGTATCTTAACTATACAGTAAGTGTATTTTGTATATATGTGTATTTGTTCACTTGGTTATACTTCTGCGAGTCCAGTAAAGACAAAATATACTTATATTCAAGATATATTCTCTAAAAGCAAGTCTAAAAGTTCTGCAGTATAGCTGCTAAACACATGTACGTTGATACGAGTTTCACATATTTATATTGGAAAACAAAAACAAATCAAATGTATGTTGTTGCAGTGTATAATGGGGCGAAGACTTCCTCTCTCACCTTTCTGTTCACTTCAATCCATCTTTAACTCACAATAAAACAAACTCTCTTATTAATAAAGCTGCATATTGCCAATTTCCTTCACTATAAGAAATGCACAGTGACACATATATTATGATTCAATAAGTCGAGAGCAATCATGTTATAATCCAGCTGCATTAAGCGTGCGCTCGAGGGACGAGCGTCCCGCCACAGAGTGTTCATCAGCCGGGTGCAGTTTCAATCTCTCCCCCTTAGATCGGGACATTCACGCAACTCATAGAAGAGGCGCTGACTGCACAGAGAAATGCCAGTTTCGGAGTTTGTAGTTATTTACATGATCTGCTTCTGTATTATTTGAACTTTAATAAAGCTATAACGCATTAAATATAACTGCATTTAAGATGTAACGTCGGGGTGTTTCCTTTAAAGAGCTTCGACTCCACAAAAATGTATCTTTTTATAGTGTCAATAAGGTGATGCTCATTATTTCTTTGCACAGATCTATTAAAATTATTAAAAAAAATCCATAAAATAAATGCAATTCACACAAAATATCTAATTCAGTAATCCTCTACTATGATGAACATGTCTTCAATTACTGAGTTAGAAGTCATTTTGATATTATTTGTGTGGCTTAAAGTAAACAATTTAATTTAATTTAATCGTATTTTGTTTTCAAATATTATTACTCCTTAAAAAAAAAATTGTGGTGTAACCAACATGTAAGTAGCAATTCTGTAGCAATATTTTGACATTTTTAAGAAAAGGAACACACACACACACTCTCAAACACAAACACACAAACGCACTCACACACACACACACACACACACACAGACACTCTCACACAGACACTCTCACACAGACACTCTCACACACACACGCTCATACACACACACGCACTCTCACGCACACACACACACACGCACTCTCACGCACTCACACACACGCTCTCACGCACTCACACACACACTCTCACGCACTCACACACACGCTCTCACGCACTCACACACACGCACTCTCACACACACGCACACACTCACACACACACACACACGCACTCTCACGCACTCACACACACGCACACACTCACACACACACACACACACACACTCTCTCTCACACACACACACACACACACACACACACACAGACACAGACACAGACACTCTCACACACACAGACAGACACACACACACACACACTCTCTCACACACACACACACACACACACAGACACAGACACTCTCACACACACAGACAGACACACACACACACACTCTCTCACACACACACACACACACACACAGACACAGACACTCTCACACACACAGACAGACACACACACACACACTCTCTCACACACACACACACACACACAGACACTCTCACACACACAGACAGACACACACACACACACTCTCTCACACACACACACACACACACACACACACACACAGACACAGACACTCTCACACACACAGACAGACACACACACACACACACACACACACACACAGACACAGACACTCTCACACACACAGACAGACACACACACAGACACAGACAGACACTCTCACACACACAGACAGACACACACAATATATAGAAAAATATTTGTAAAAAATTAAATGGATGATAAAGTTGTGTACATCCTCATGTTTTTAAGCTGCAAGGAAAGTATTTTAATTCTTTTGACTGGGTGGTTAACTGAGACACAAAGATTACATCTACAAACTTAACGTATATTTTAAGATAGATGTTCTAAAAGATTTTTAATTTTGATCAACTTAAAAAAACTTGTCAATGTCCCTAAAATGCAAGTAAAGATCTAGTCTGATCAGTAAAAAAAGTCGTACTAAAGCCTGATTCACACATACTCCTTGAGCGGCGCGTGAGCAGCGCATTTTCGTTTCGTCGCCCATGTTAACAGATTCCACTCTTCACATTGCAAGCGTGACTCACGAGGTGACTCGTCCCAGAAACGTCCCATACGCAGCAGTGAGCGGAGAGTTTCAATGCTGAGCCTATTTTTGCCATGCGGCTCACTCTGAACGCAGCGGCTCTGGGTGTTGCGGAAAACTAAAATAATCAGGAGATTTTAGAAATGGCGCAAAAGCAAATAAACTATATTGAAAATGGACCTACTATACAATACAATTTATAGGTCTGCATACAAACAAACAAACAAACAAACACAAAATAACTAAAAAAACTAAAGAATTAATAAATGACATTGCAGGACTTTTGCTGTATATACAGAGAGATAGTTTAGAAGAGATGGACCACTAGTATTAAAATTAATGGGAGAAACTGGAACAGATGTAGAAACGAAGTCCCGCTTCACAGGTACAAGAGACAATCCCCTTTTAGACTCAGATATTGCCTGTCAATCAGCTCGAGAATGCGCATATTAGCAGCCTGAATAAAAAAATGTTGGTGTGATTTGAGCTAAAGAAGCACAATTTGTTGTTAGATTTTACTGCTGATTTTAAATATGTTCTTTGGTCGTAACTTTAACCAACCTTTTTGGAAATTTCAGTCTTTCCACATTCAAGTAGATAGGAGCTGAACTATTATGTTGCTTGTTTACAACAAAAATAGCTGCCCAGCATGCCCGAGACCGTTCCAAAGATGACCGCAGAGTGGACAGACTTGCCTTGAAAGGGACTTTGATATTTCAACCTACTGCCCCTGTTGCCGTAGGAATCTAGAAAAGAAAGATACGGCCTATGTGAAACCCCAAACGCAACGCATTGCTCATGCCCCACTCACACCCCGCTCATGGAGTATGTGCAAATCCGCCGTCACAGACCTAGAAAATGCAATTAGACAGGTGTGCACAGGCCTTTAAGGTCAAAGTTTCACTGACCTATTGCCTAACTCCTTCTCCGTGACAACAACCTCCTCCACACCCCAGGAGGCCTCAGATTTGACTTTCTTGCCATCTTTAGGGATATGTCCCAGGCAGATCCCAGCGATGTCTCCCAGCTCCTTAGAGGAGAACACAAAACTGTCCGTAGAGCCTCTGAAATCACACATGGAGCAATTGTACTCAGCAGAACTAATGAGGGTAAACAGGAAATAAGGCTTTGATATTAAATGATCAACAGATATACATAAGTCGAGTACCTACCGTAAGAAACGCTTCTTCTTTGTCGAGTTCTCCATCACAAACTCTTTAGAACGTCCTTTCTTCCCTTCTAGAACGATCCAGGCGTTCTCTTTGGTTTCTGCATCATCTGTATCCGCTGTTGTGACCTGAATCTCATATTCTGTATGAAGCAGAACATGGTGTTATATTGTGAAATGGATGCATGAGTTTAGTCTCGCATGTGGGAGAATCTCACGAAAACATGTGGTCGTCATATTTTACAAAAATATTTTTTGCATTGCTTATATGTTTTTTGTGCATTGTGACATATTTTTATGACAATTAAACACATACAAGGATCCCCCTCCTTAGACCAGGCCATGCTTATATATATCAGTGTTTGTATGGTGTATACTGTAGTTCGGATGATCACCGATTGAAGGTTATGAAGTGAATGTGAGTGTTTGTGTCTCACTTGTTTTTTCGTCGAAGTCTAATGCATCATTGTTGGCACATGCTAGCTCTCTCATTATCTGTCCATCATCTTCATTCTTGGCGAGCCAGCGGTCGCACTGAAATCGAAATTTCTTCCCCAAGATGTCATCATGCACATCCACATACTCCAGGTGCCAACCAGCTGCCGGACCTGTCAACACACACACACACAAACACACACACACACACACACACACACACACACACACTATTATGGTAGTTTAGAACATTTAGAACTTCTAAATGTGTTGCAAAAATGCCAGTTTCTCAGAAAGCAGATGTTCATACAGTGGCAAGAAAAAGTATGTGAACCCTTTGGAATTAGCTGGTTTTCTGCATTAATTGGTCATGAAATGTGATCTCATCTTCATCAAAGTCACAAGTATATACAAACATGCTTAAGCTAACAACACAAAAACAAATATAATCTTTCATAAATTTATTGAACACATCCCATTAAACATTCACAGTGTTGTGGAAAATTTAGTGAATCCCTAGGATAAAGATGACAACAAAAGCTAATTAGAGTAAGGAGTTGGCAAACCTGGCATCCAATTAATGAAACGAGACTGTTGATTATCTTGAAGAGCTTAGATATTCATGTGTCCACAGTAAGAAACATTTTCAATAAATGGAGGCGATTTAGTACTGTGGCTACTCTAGAAGTGGACGTCCAGCCAAGATGACTCAGAAGGGCACACTGCAGAATGCTCAATGAGGTAAAAAAGAACCCTGGAGTGACTGATAAAGACTTGAAGGAATCATTGGGACTGATTAACATCTTTGATCAAGAGTCTACAATACGGAAAACATTAAACAGTTATGGTGTCCATGGCAGGACACCATGAAGAAAGCCACTGCTTTCCAACAAACCATTGCTGCATGCCTGAATTTTGCCAAAGACCACCTTGATACGCCACAACGCTACTGTGAACATGTTTTGTGGACTGATGAATCTAAAGTTGAATGTTTTGGAAGAACATGCAGCACTATCTATGGCATAAAAATGTCACCGCATACCAACGTGAAAACAACATCCAAACGGTGAAGTACATTGGAGGGAGCATCATGATTTGGGGCCTGAACCGCTTGCCATCATCGATGGCAAAATGTATTCCCATGTTTATCAAGATATCCTACTGGTTAATGTCAGGGTGGCTGTGTGCCAGCTGAAGCTCAGAAGAAGTTGAGTGATGCAGCAGGACAACGACACTAAACATCAAAGTAAATCCACTACAGAATGGCTTAAATAAAGAAAATCCACCTTTTAAAGTGTCCCAGTGTCACCTCAACCCAATAGAGATGCTGTGGAATGACCTCAAGAGAGTCGTTCACATCAGATATCTTAAGAATATGTCTGAACTGAAGCAGATCTGTAAGGAAGAATGGTCCAAATTTCCATCTGAACGTTGTGCAGGTCTAATCCGCAGCTACAGGAAATACTTGATTTGAGGTTATTGCTGCCAAAGGAGGATCGACCAGTTATTAAATCCAAGGGTTCACTTACTTTTTCCACAGCACTGTGAGTGCTTAATAGGATGTGTTTAATAAAGACATGAAGGATTATAATTGTGTGTGTGTTGTTAGCTGAAGCACATTGTGTTTGTCTATACTTGTGACTTTGATGAACATGAGATCACATTTTATGACCAATTAATTGTAAATTAGGCTGCTTGAGCACTCAGTGTCGGAAGTTTTGAAAAGTAGCGTCGCAATTCCATTCAACTCGGAATGTCAGATTTTACAACTTCCTACAAGGAAAAGTGCAATGTAATGCATCTTGAAGTCACAACTTTTAGGCTCGTGCAGAAATTCTCAACTCAAATTTTGCCGAGATGCAGGTGCATGATGTCACTCAAACATGTCCACACTCAGGGAGATATACAAAGTAAGTGATAAACATTCACTTTATTAAGTAATATTGATAAAAAATTATATTAAAGCTTGTTTAACAAACGCCTGCAGAAACAGTTGTATAAAACATTATAATCTCTTGTGATAAACCTGAAGCACAAATGCTAGCGCTGCAGCATTGTTTATCAGTTGGGTTGCTAGGAGGCATAGCGCTGCAGCATTGTTTATCAGTTGGGTTGCTAGGAGGCATAGCACTGCAGCATTGTTTATCAGTTGGGTTGCTAGGAGGCATAGCGCTGCAGCATTGTTTATCAGTTGGGTTGCTAGGAGACATAGCGCTGCAGCATTGTTTATCAGTTGGGTTGCTTGGAGGCATAGCGCTGCAGCATTGTTTATCAGTTGGGTTGCTAGGAGACATAGCACTGCAGCACTGTTTATCAGTTGGGTTGCTAGGAGACATAGCACTGCAGCACTGTTTATCAGTTGGGTTGCTAGGAGACATAGCGCTGCAGCATTGTTTATCAGTTGGGTTGCTAGGAGGCACAGCACTGCAGCACTGTTTATCAGTTGGGTTGCTAGGAGGCATAGCACTGCAGCATTGTTTATCAGTTGGGTTGCTAGGAGGCACAGCACTGAAGCATTGTTTATCAGTTGGTTGCTAGGAGACATATCACTGCAGCATTGTTTATCAGTTGGGTTGCTAGGAGGCATAGCACTGAAGCATTGTTTTTCAGTTGGGTTGCTAGGAGACATCTCTAATGAGATTCAAACCCCTGCTAAGCTAACGGAAGCATTGCAGTTTTGTTTCCTTAAACATCATCTTCCGAATATCTGGAAATGGAATACATTTAAGGTCGGAGATATAAAGTAGGAATATCCCACATCCATCTTGCATGGAAAGCAGCATAACCATGTACCCTGATGAAACGAAATCTATTTAAATCGCAAATGTTATTAGACAGATTTTGCCAGGTATTATAGACCTCCTTGGTAGATTCATAAGAAAAATTATGATTTTTGACATTCATTTCACAAAACAGTCATGCTGAAGTTAAAATTAGGCTTGCTTGAGCATTATATGTCATTTGTTCTGGCTTTCGTGCGTGGATGTAATTTTAAAATGTCAGTTAATATTATTAGTTAGCTGTGACATAATGTACGATGCCCAAAGGCATAGGGCGTCTTATTCATTGTGAAACTGTGTTTTTTTTAATGGCAGGAATCACACTGAAGGCCTAGACTTTAAAAGCACGGCCCGCCACTGGTTAAAACGCAGCACCATGAATGGAGCAGAATTTAGGAGTTTTTAAAAGTTTTATAACTTGACATAACATCTTAAAAAAAGGGTCGCCAGCTTGACACTTAAACAGCTAGACTCATCGCAACAGTCAAAGACATCCATCTAGCACATTTATATAAACTATGAAATGATGTGGGTTGATGGATGAAAAAATTAGTTGAGTGATCTGCCCCTTTTAGCTTTAGCTTCAATGGTGCGCAGATTAACCAGTGATTTTACTGGCTCAGTAGACTTGTTTTGAGTATTCTGATTGGCTCACCTGAGTTGTCGTGCCAAACGCGTACTTTCGAGAGTTCACCCAAGCTAAGGATGTCAGGGAAACGGAATGTGTCCATCTGTTTGCGTTCAAACTTGTTGGTGTTGTTGCTCTCTTTCAGGGCTAGAGTTCCGGTGTCTCCATTCTCCCCAAAAATAATCATCCACACATTAGCATCGGTTCCCGCGCCTAAAAACAACCAAACATACGTAATGATCTATCGGTCTATGGTAATCTACCAGTGACATTTTTTTAGCTACTTAATTATAAATAAAAACAGGAGTTAAGAAACTAAAATATAAAAACAAACAATGTTTAATAAAAAATAAAAACTAGTGAATTTCTTGAAATTATAAAAACCCTGAACCCATCTGTTCTTACTACTACCATAAGAACTAATGGGTGAGTCTCACGAAACCGGTCACAAAAATGTCTTGGAACTATTTTACTCTAAAATCAAAAGAAACAAATATTTGAGTATTTTAATATATTAAAATGTTTATGTTTTGTGGATATGGTTATTGGCAAGAGAAACTTAAGTGTACATTGCCAATGCATTATTAGTTCCCCGTATCTCTCCCACATCTGGTTCACCACTTGCGGGTGAAGTCTCCATTCTCCGTTCTGAAAATCCGTTCCCGGGAAAATCCGTTCCGTAATATGCCCGGGACATGCGTTGTGCGTAATGAATAATAATAATAATAATAATGCTTTACATTTATTTAGCGCTTTTCTAGGCACTCAAAGCGCTAAACATATTATAGGGGGAATCTCCTCACCTGGATGATGCGACGGCAGCCATAGTGCGCCAGAACGCCCACCAGCTATTGGTGGAGAGGAGAGAGTAGAGTGATGTAGCCAATTCAGGAATGGAGATTAATACGAGTCCATGATAGATAGGGGCCAATGGGGGGAATTTGGCCAGGACACCGGGGTTACACCCCTACGTGTAATAAGTGTGCACTGCTCCACACAATCAGGGTAAAATGGATTCTGCATTAATTGCATTAATCTTTTTAACACGTTGAACAGTCAATTATTAATCGAAGAAATTAACATGTTAAATTTCCTAGCTTTAGAAATAATTGTTGTGACAATTGTGCACATTTAACCTCCCAATTCTCACTACCGCAACGTTAAAAAAAAATATATATAATTTAAACTGTAAAATATTTATACATTTTAACAGTTCTCCCTTGGTACTTTGATTTTCGGCGATTTTAATTAAAAAAAATAAAACAATGGGAATACTAAAATGCCCGGACGTGTTACCATAATGAGAATTGGGAAGTAAAATGTGCCGAAAATAATGTCACAATCAGAAAACAATTTTAGTGGTCCTAAATGTAGGCTTAATTTTCTTTATGCAAAATATAGTACACTTTTCATTTCATTGATTTGGGTTTAAATATGATCAGGACATTTTCTTGACAGTTTTCGTGAGAATCATGGCAATAACAAGAGCTGCGGGCAGTTTCGAAGGGTTGTGTTTAAGTTGTATACCGGTTGCGTCACTAGTCTTCACAGAAACTGTGTAGATGGTGAGCTCCACCATTTCTTCATCATTTATCACAGCAGGCATCTCACAAATGAGTGTTCGTTTGGGTCCATACGAGCGAGACAGCCAATCCTCATATGTAAACAACGCCACCTCTTCCATCTGCAGGTTATGCAGTTCAATCTACACACATACACATTAATTTTACACAATAATACATGGAAAGTTGCACTGCTTTCCCCATTTGTCTCTCTTAATCACAGTACCTTATCCAGAAACCAGTCAGGTCTGCTTCCGGAACCATCTACACGCACTCTCATTTTTCTCAAAGGAGAAATATCCTCAATCTCCAGATTAAACGTGTCCACCTGCCCTCGCTCAAACCTTTACACACAAATACAACATTTACTTAACACACACAAATGCTACACAAACAACTGAGAAAAACTATTCTGGTGTATAACCATATTTGCTTTTCCAGGCGTAGTGTTAGTCTATAAGTTTTCTGTGAGTTTAGATTTAAGGAAATGCTCCATCAGAGCTACTTTGCCACTGTCACGACACTCAGCGATTCTAGATTTCTCTTGGCTGTGTACGCGAAATTAACACACAACACCACAGCGTGTCTGCAGCGTAAAGTCAACTATAGATCTTTAAACAGATGGGGTAGTTTCACATTTGAATCCTACAAAGTAGACATGTTTAAAACCAAAAATGATGTACCTGTCCTCTAATTTTGGCAGTAGCATCTCCTCGGAGGTGCCATAAACTCCAAACACAGTGATGTAAATCTGTGTGTCTGTCCCTGCATGCTGAACATCTCCTGTTGTCACAGTTGCCTCATAGATCACCTAGCATACACAACAGACATCATGAAGCTACTAATATAAATGGTTAAAAGCCTCATAAAAATGTTTAATACATTTCTGAAGCCGGTGTAACAAGTATATAACAGGCTGTAAATACATTCTATGAGCAGCTCATTTTCAGGTAGAAGAGCTACAGAAAATTAAGGTCATGAAAGTGCATAATGTTTTGGATGTTAAAATACATTCTCTTGAGGGAAGGTGTCATTAGAAGGCTGAGATTCTCCCCTTTGCAATGATGTATAACATTTAATCATAGATAACATATTTTTCCAATGATTCAATTGTATAGCATGCTTGTCCTTCTGCTAAGATATACCATTGGATTTTTCAGCCAGGCAAGCTCACAGACAAGTAGAAAATGTCTCATTTTGTCAAAACCTGCCATTGACACCATGCCTCTTTAATGTTTTCCGTATAGTAGACTCATGGACAGAGATGTTAACCAGGTCCGATGATTCCTTCAAGTCTTTATCTGTCACTCTAGGGTTCATTTTTACCACATTAAGCATTCTGTGGTGTGCCCTTTGAGTCATCTTGACTCAAGCTGGATGGCCACTTCTAGAGAGAGTAGCTATAGTACTAAATCATCTTTTATAGACAATTTGTCTAACTGTGGACACAAGAATATCTTCAAAATAACTTTGTAACCCTTTCCAGCGTTAATTCTTGATTGGCAAGGCATGGTTCATGTCAGCAGATGCTTCTTGTGAATAGCAAACTCAAAATATTTTAGTGCTTTTTATAAGTCAAAATAGCTCTAACCCACACCTCCGATCTCGTTTCATTAAATGGATAGCTTGTTTGCCAACTCCTGACTCTAATTAGCTTTTGCTGACATCATAAATCTTGGGGGTTACATACTTTTTCCAACCTACACTGTGAAAGTTTGCATGATGTATTCAATATGTTCAATAATTTGTGCTATTAGTAAAACAGATTGTGTTTGTTCATTATTGTAACTTAGATGAAGACCAAACCAGAATTTATATTGACAAATTTAGGGTTAACATACTTTTTCTTGCCACTGAACATTCGTATTAATATTTCTACCACAATATTTCTAAGGTGGCACTTATTTGCGACATTGATGTTTCAGGTCTTATTTTGTTATTTTATGTAACATAAATGCAAAAATTATGACATTGCATGAAAAGTTCATATTCTTTTTTTTTTATTGTCCCCTTTTCTCCCAATCTGGAATGCCCAATTCCCACTAGGAGGCCCTCGTGGTGGCACAGTTACTCACCTCAATCCGGGTGGCGGAGGACAAGTTTCAATTGCCTCCACTTCTGAGAACGTCAATCCGCGCATCTTATCACGTGACTCGTTGTGCATGACACTGCGGAGACTCACAGCATGTGGAGGCTCATGCTACACTCACACGATCCACACACAACTTACCACACGCAAAATTGAGAGCGAGAACCACTAATCGCAACCACAAGGAGGTTACTTCATGTGACTCTACCCTCCCTAGCAACCAGGCCAATTTGGTTGCTTAGGAGACCTGGCTGGAGCCACACAGCACGCCCTGGATTCAAACTGATAGTGAACAGTTTATATTCTAACCTTACATGCCTGATTTACGTAATCGTGACTTTTAACGTTTTAAGCATAAACTTACTTCGGACAATCAATTCTAAGTAAGTAAGCCATTAATTGATTAGCTTCCTGAATAATATAATAATTCTGTATTCTGAAAGCTCTGTGGCACTTTTCGTCTGACTTGTCAACTCCTGGCTCAACCAATGTGGGACTATATGTATTAAGCTGTGTTTAGCAGGGATTGTATTATTTAGCCATTCCATTTGTTGCTGATAGCAGAAACTAAAACAGAATTAAACATTCACACACTTTCCTCTATTTCTGAAGAGCTCGTCTACCAATATTTTGAGTGCTTGTTCACATGCATGTATACCTTCAGTGAGATGTTGATCATTTCAGCATCCTGTATGTTTAGGATGCGAGCGGTGAGTCCGTCTCCTCTGTCTTTGGCCAACCAGCAATTACAGTGGAAGACGTAGCGCACTGCTTTAGTGGGCACCTCAACGGACAATTCCTCGACCAACCAGCAGCTATCTGGAGTCGCACCATCATGACCCAGCTACACACAACACACACACAATGTCAATCTGCACTACGGTCAAAAGGTTGGACACAATTATTCTCCATTAGTACCTTTATCCATTTCAGAATAATAGTAAAGACTTAAAAACTATTAATTAATACAAATAGAAGGGTGGGAATTATATAGTGACCAAAAAATGCAAACAAATCAATCATTCTTATTTTCTTATTTTCAACCATCTTGTGCATTTTCCATCATTATCATTATCTTTATAAATTCCAACATAACCAATTTAATATACAGCTGTGGCCAAAAGTATTGGCAGTGACATAAATTTTGTGTTTTGCCAAGTTTGCTGCTTCAGTATTTGTAGATTCTTTTTTCACATGTTTCTATGGTGTACTGGAAAACAATGATAAGTGTTTCATAAGTTTAAAAGGCTTTTATTGGCAAAAACATTCAATATATGCAAAGTGTCGATATTTACAGTGTTGACCCTTGTTCTTCATAACCTCTGCAATTCGCTCTGGCATGCTGGACATCAGCTTCTGGGCCAAATCCTGACTGATGGCGATCCATTCTTGCCTTATTAGTGCTCGGAGTTGATCACAATTTGTGGGCTTCAGCTTGTCCACTCGCCTTTTGAGGATTGACAACAGGTTCTTTATGGGATTAAGATCCGGGGAGTTGCCTGGCCACGGATCCAAAATTTCAATGTAATGATCTCCGAGCCACTTCATTATCGCTCTTGCCTTGTGACATGGTGCTCCATCATGCTGGAAAATGCACGGATCATCACCAAATTGCTCCTGGATCGTTGGGAGAAGCTGCTCTTGCAGGACGTTTTGATATCATTCTTTATTCATGGCAGTGTTTTTGGGCAGAATTGTGAGCGAGCCCACTCCCTGTGATGAAAAGCAACCCAACACATGTATGGTCTCAGGATGCTTCACTGTTGGCACGACACAGGACTCGTGGTAGTGTTCACCTATTCTTATTGGGACTATCGATTTTTCAGATGTCCCAAACAGTCGAAAGGGGACTTCAGAGAAAATATCTTTGCACCAGTCTTCTGCTGTCCAATCCTTGTACTTCCTGCAGAAATTCAGTCTGTCCTTGATGTTTTTCTTGGAGAGAAGTGGCTTTTTTGCTGTCCAAAAGTCTTTGCCTCACTGTGCATGCAGATGCCCTCACACCAACCTGCTGCCAATATCAAGCAAGTTCTGCACTGGTGGTGACACGATTCTGTAGCTGACTCCTCAGGAGGAGACGGTCCTGGCGCTTGCTGGACACTCTGGGACGTCCTGAAGCCTTCTTCACTGCAGTTGATGAAGTTCTTGATGGTTCTTTCAGGTGCAATATTCTTTGCAGCAATTTCCTTGCATGTGAGGCCATTTTGATGCAAAGCGTTACTTTAGAGGTAACCATTGCTAACAAGAACACAATGATTGGAAGAACTTCTTCCCTCATTTTATAGCAATCAGTCTGCTCTAATAATCCAATCAGAATGATAGAGAGATGTCACCTGACTAGTACTCATTCACACTTTCCCAGGTGCTGCTGATATGATTAGTGAAATGATGTTAGCTGGTCATTTTGTGCCAGGACCAAAAAACTGTAATTTTGGTTTTTGTGATAAAGTAAATTTTTTGGCCAATTAAGCTTTTTATGCATCTGATCACTCTTCACAATAATCTAGAAACAATGTGAATCAACACCAAAACAACTGAAGCAGATACATTTGCGAAACACAAAATGTATGTCACTGCCAATACTTTTGGCCACGGCTGTATTCTTAAAAGATGACAAAATATACTATAAGCAGGTACGCATATTTAAAATTTACAGTCTCTCTTTTTGGGAAAACCGACCAAAATTATTGACGATTGATTTTGCACTTGTAATCCAGGTTAAAATCTGTTAATCCTTTCAATGTGCGTATGTATGTGTATATTAGTTGTATATTGATTGATGTATTTGCGGAGTACGTTTATACCCCGCAACATCACGTAACCCCGGTCACGTGATTATGCTTGACCAATCGCGTCTCCTAGCACGCGTATTTAATCGAGTCGCGGCGCCTTCCTCATTCAGAGGCGTGGGGAAGTCGATCGATGGCTGTGGACAGGTTTGTGTTTTACAAACTATTTACTCTTCTGATCGATTCATGCTTTCAAGTTAAGCATATTATTGTAACTTTTTAGAACAACTTACTGGCTGCAGGGAATCCGTCGCCGCCATCAGGTTATGTTTAAAGAGGAACTGGTGAGTAATCTGAATGAATGAGTTATATGCTGGAGGATAATATGTTAAATCGTTGATGCTGAACATTGGTATTAGTATTGTTTGTTCTAAACAAATGTTTTGATTCATTGTATGCTGTTGTGAAGTCTGTTATTTTATTTGGTTTACAAATAGATTTGTTTGTATTAAGTGTGTTTATATGCACTATGAAAATTAGGTTACAGTACTGTTGGATTTGTTTGAAGTTTGTTGCCGGTAATGCAATTTTAATATTGCATTTAATGTTTATCATTTGTAGGTTATACATTTATTTTGTAATGATCTAGAGTTGGGAATACATAAATCATATTTGTGTGGATTTAGCTAAATTTTATGCAAACCTAGTTCCAACTCATTTTATGTAAACCTAGTTCCAATTCAGCTCTATTTACGGGTCCTGTTGTGTACTATAGGTCAGGTTCTTTCTCTCTGGTTGGAGATAAATGATGGCGAGCTGAATTATTATGGTTGGGAGCCGACCATCTGCGCAGCATCCACTGAACAGCCACCCTATGGGTCTGGTAGGAAGGTTGTCCGCAGCTTGTCCCCCACGCACTTCTCCATAGACTAGCGTTTCAGTCCCTCAGGCACATCTTTTTCTTTGATGAATAATAACTTATAGATTAATTAACAAACTTCTATAAAAACTCTTGCGGGTTGCTGCGCGTGTCTTGAAGAAAGTCAACAATGTTGGCATAGTTAACATTGTTGGGATAGTTTCTTTTCTTTTTGATTTCTTTTTTTTTTTATGTTTTGTATATGGCATTTGTTGTAATCTGTATCATTGTATTTGATTTGAACAATAACCACAAAAGTGCACTCAATTATAACCGATTCAACTGTAGTTTGGAAATATTTTGAGTTTTTCTTTATTTTCTTTTATGTATCTTTGGTTGGAATTATGTTTGTTTAATTATTTTTCAATATATGGTACCGGTACCAAAATTAACTTCCTGTTTCTGTGTTGTTGCTGACCACCAGCTCCTGTAGTTGAATTTTAGACTGTTATGATTTAGTTGATTTATTTAATTTAGTCTAGCTAATATTGATGACCGATTAATATCGGCTAGCAAGGCCCAAACCTGCGTTACATATGGCGAGCGAGCCAGGAGCTGGTTTGTACTGTAATTAACATTTTTATAACAACAGAAACAGTGCATTCAAACTCACCAGTTCGTTTTGGTTTTTGTGATGGAAATTTTTATAAAACTTGGGATAAAAATTCCTAATGCCGTCTTGGTGGATGGGCCGGTTAAAGAGAGTTCCTCGGAAGTTATAGATTTTCTTGATCAATATGGCGACATTAATCGCGATGACATTATTGATGATAGCGAATCCGAATTTCATCATATGCTCGTCGTAGAATTTGTGTCTGGAGTATCAGTAGCAAAACTGTCGTCACGACTACCGTATATATTTAATTCTGAGGCAAATAACAAATTCCATATTAGGAATTTATCCCAAATTTACACTTCAAAGTTGGGTGGTTCAAAGACTGACATTTATTTATCTGACCTGAAAGAAATTGCTAAACTGTCTGGAAAAGATTATTCAATGGTTCTTGGTGAAATGATGTCCCAGATACAACAAGCTATAGCACCACTTCATCCCATTGCTGTAAATGTCCCTAAAATGGAACAAAAGATAGCTGACCAACAAAGAAAATCTTTAGAGCCATCTGTACCTCCACCTGTATCAAATCGAACTTTTGGTTCAGTGTATGCTCCTTTACAAACCTCTTTCACTCCACCTGTTTCTACCCCTAACAGTGCTGGTTTGAACAGCGCTGGAGGACGATCGGTAGCGCCTGGTGATCTTAACCCTCCTGAGGTGCAACGCTATGTGGTGGAGCATGTGGTCCGGAGCAGTGATACGTCCATGTATGCCAGCCACCGGCTGAGACCGTTCTCTGGTAAAGTGCCCAGGTCAACCCATGAAATGGACTATGACACCTGGCGGTCTGGCATCGAATTAGTGCTGCGTGATCCAACCATCTCTGATCTTCAACGCACCAGACTAATTCGTGACAGCCTGCTCCCTCCTGCCTGTGACATGGTGAAACATCTAAGCCCTGACGCGTTGCCTGACGTGTATTTGCGGCAGCTGGAGTCGGCGTATGGCATTGTCCAGGATGGTGAAGAACTTTATGCCAAGTTCATGGACACTTACCAAAATCATGGAGAGAAGCCATCTGAGTACCTACAGAGACTTCAGGTAGCACTGCGACATGCTGTGAGGAGAGGAGGAGTATCTGAGAGAGATGTGGATAAACGTTTATTGGCTCAATTCTGCAGAGGGTGTTGGGACAATGGACTTATTTCAGAACTTCAACTTAAACAAAGGAAATCAAGTCCACCATGCTTTGCTGAACTTTTATTACTCCTGCGAACAGAGGAGGACAGAGAAGCAGCAAAGGAGCAAAGAATGAAACAGCACCTTGGAGGAACCAAACAAAAGGTAACCACTCATGCTCAATTTGTAAATCGGCAGGATGAAGAATCAGGTCTGTGTACTGCGATAACGAGTTTCACCAAGGAGCTTTCACAACAGATGACAGCTATTCAGCAACAGCTTGCTGCTCTTAATGCCAGTCAGACCAACAGGTATCAGCCAGCAGCTATGTATTCTGCCTCAAGGCAGTCTGAAACTGGGAAGACAGGGAGAAACGTTAAACTAGCTGCTTTTAATTCCAAACCTGGGTTTTGTTTTCGCTGTGGGGAGGATGGACACATTAAGCCCCAGTGTGATTCTGATCCGAACTCCGCACTGGTTAGTGCCAAGCGAAAGCAGTTTCAAGACAGGCAGCAGCAGTGGCAGAGACAAAACCCTTCTGCAAAGAAACATTTAAACTAGCTTTAGCTCCTGGTGTGGGACACCCAGGGGCTAAGCAGGACCAAATTTGTCCCGTGAGGAGTAAGTTTCATGTCAACTGTTTTGAGCTGCAGTCTACATTAAGGAGAGTACCAAAAGGACTTATAGGATCCAGATGTACTGCTGATGTTAAAGTCGCCGGTCACCATGGTTCCTGTCTGCTGGATACCGGGTCCCAAGTTACAACCATTCCGGTTTCCTTCTATAATGAACGTCTCTCTGATCAACCAGTTCAACCCCTGCATGAGCTATTCCACGTCGAAGGAGCAGCAGGTCAAAATGTTCCATATCTTGGCTACATTGAAACTACAGTGACTTTTTTTAAAGACTTTGTGGGAAGTATCATTACTGTTCCAACTCTTGCACTCATTGTTCCCGATGTCAGACCAGGATTTCCTGCTTTAATTCTGATTGGCATGAACACTCTCGAAATGCTCTACGACCAGTTCCGGCAAAGCGACAATCCTTCTTTCCAACCAAATGCACCCAGTTACCGAGCTGTATTACAGACTCTCCAAGTGACCTATCAACAAAGTTGCAGTGGTCATCTTGGGGTTGTAACTCTGCCCGGTAAAGCCTCTGTGCTCATTCCCGTTGGCCGCACCGTATTGCTGAAAGGCTCCGCTAAAATCTCTGCTCCAGCAAGTCAGTATGCTGTCGTCCAACATCCGGATTCAGGCTTGCCGGGTGGTTTGTGCGTTAGCAGCTGTCTTGTTGACATGCCCATGCATTTCCCTCACCAAGTACCTGTCATGGTGAGAAACGAATCGGAGCAAGATATCTGTATACCATCTTCGACCATCATAGCGGAGCTGGGAGCGTATGAATGCATTGTCTCAGAACAGCATGTGATCAGTTCTTCAGCACCTGGGACCAACGGCTCTTCATTAGTTTTTAACTTTGGGGAATCACCATTACCTTTGGAATGGAAGGAAAGAATTACCACCAAGTTGAATGCAATGGCCAATGTCTTTTCCCAGCATGATATGGACGTTGGTTGCGCTAGTCATGTGAAACATCATATTAATCTCCATGACAACACTCCCTTCAAGCACCGAGCAAGACCAATTCATCCTCAGGATATAGAAGCAGTTCGCAAACATCTGAGAGAGCTTCTAGATGCCGGTGTTATTAGAGAATCTGAGTCACCATTCTCATCACCTATAGTTGTTGTCAAGAAGAAAAATGGAGATATTCGATTATGTATTGACTACCGCAAGCTCAATTTGCAGACTGTAAAAGATGCATATGCATTGCCAAACTTGGAGGAATCGTTCTCTGCACTCACTGGATCCAAGTGGTTTTCGGTGCTAGACCTCAAGTCGGGTTATTACCAAATTGCAATGAATGAAGCGGATAAATCGAAAACAGCCTTTGTCACGCCTCTAGGATTCTGGGAATTTAATAGAATGCCTCAGGGGGTAACTAATGCACCTTCAACCTTTCAAAGGTTGATGGAGAAGTGTATGGGTGATCTCCATTTGGAAGAGGTCCTTGTGTTTTTGGATGATCTGATAATTTTTTCCAACACGATTGAGGAGCACGAGAGCCGTTTGCTTAGAGTGCTGAGTCGTTTACGGGAGTATGGATTGAAACTATCACCTGAGAAGTGTAAATTCTTTCAGACATCAGTCAAATATCTAGGACACATTGTTTCTGAAAATGGGGTTGAGACCGACCCAGAGAAGGTATCTGCACTAAAATCCTGGCCAGTTCCCACTAATCTTAAGACCTTAAGATCCTTCCTGGGATTCGCAGGCTATTACCGCCGTTTCATTAAGGGGTATTCAGCCATTGCAAAGCCTCTCAACGACCTGACCCGTGGATATTTTTCCACAAGAAAGAACTTAAAAACCTCTGATTTAAAGGTCCCCCAGTTTGATTCAAAGCAATCGTTCGGTTCTCGGTGGAGTCCTCAGTGTCAACTTGCTTTTACTATCTTGATTGAGAAACTTACCAGTGCACCCATCCTGGGGTTTGCTGATCCTAAGCTTCCTTACATTCTGCATACGGATGCAAGCGCCATTGGGCTGGGTGCAGCGCTTTATCAAGAACAAGACTCCAAGCTTAGGGCTATTGCTTTTGCAAGCCGAGGACTCTCATCAAGTGAAAGTCGTTATCCAGCCCATAAACTTGAGTTTTTAGCACTAAAGTGGAGCGTGACAGAAAAGTTCCAGGACTACCTGTATGGTGCCAACTTTACCGTGGTTACTGATAGTAATCCTCTTACTTACATCTTGACATCAGCCAAGTTGGATGCAATGAGCCATCGGTGGTTGGCTGCGCTCTCCACGTTTTCTTTCAAGCTGCAATATAGAGCTGGACGACAGAATCTGGACGCGGATGCACTTTCCCGCCGACCACAGGAATATTCGCCTAGTGGCGAATCAGATCAAGAACTCCTTAGTCAGTTTACCAGACAACATCTTCCCGATTCTGGCGACCCCTCAATTCCATCTGAGGTTGTTAATGCTATTTGTCAGAGCTGCCTCTTCCGAGTGGAAGCAGCAAGGCCATGGATCGAGTCTCTGTCCATCATGGCAGACGTCCTTCCTGAGAGTTATGCAGAAGATCCTGGCTTGCCTGTGGTTTCGACTCTGTCCCATCTTGAGCTCCGGGACAAACAGAGGGTTGACCCAAACCTTCGGGAGGTCATATACCAGATGGAGACAGGTGAGAAAGTTTCTCCTACTGTAAGGGAGGGGTTGCCTGAAATTTCCTTGCTGTTGAGGGAACTCAACAAGCTTAAACTGGTTGAAGGTATTCTTTATAGAACACGACAGGACAATGAACAGATTTCATATCAACTCGTTCTGCCTGAAGAACTTCGTTCTGCTGTTTTGCAAAGTCTCCATGATGATATGGGTCATATGGGGATAGAGCGTACATTAGATCTCGCTCGGACTCGCTTCTATTGGCCCAAGATGTCTGCTGACGTAGAGCACAAGATAAAGACTTGTGGACGGTGCGTCCGTCGCAAAGCTCTTCCTGAGAGAGCCGCTCCTCTCATCAGTATTTGCACTTCCAGACCTCTTGAACTCATCTGCATAGATTTTCTCAGCCTTGAGCCAGACACTAGTAACACTAAAGACATCCTTGTGTTAACAGACCACTTCACTAAATTCGCCTTAGCTTTTCCAACTCCAAATCAGAAGGCCAGGACAGTGGCCAAATGTCTGTGGGACAACTTTATAGTTTATTATGGGATACCAGAACGACTACATACAGACCAAGGGCGGGACTTTGAGTCCATCCTGATTAAGGAATTATGTGAAGTGGCTGGAATTAAGAAGTGTTGGACTACACCATACCATCCGCGGGGAAATCCGGTAGAAAGATTTAATCGTACTCTGCTCAACATGTTGGGGACTCTGGAAGTCAATCAGAAAATGAAATGGAAAGACTTTGTCAAACCTTTGGTTCATGCTTATAACTGTACAAGGAATGAGACTACAGGATATACTCCATACGAACTGATGTTTGGACGTTCCCCTCGTCTTCCGGTTGACTTGGCTTTTGGTTTACCGTTGAGTGGGAAAAAACACCAACCTCATTCACAGTATGTGCAAAATCTGAAGTCCCGGTTGAAAGAAAGCTACGATATTGCCTCGAAGAATGCCGCCAAAGCATCTGGAAAAAACAAGGTCCGCTTTGATCGAAGAGTCATCCTTTCGAAGTTGGAGCCTGGGGACCGAGTGCTCGTGCGCAGTGTTCGATTGAGAGGTAAACGTAAGCTCAGTGATAAGTGGGAGCAGGACATCTATGTTGTGGTGGATCAAGCTGGAGACCTACCAGTCTATACAGTGAAGCCAGAGCGTTATGATGGTCCTAAACGTACTCTTCATAGAGATCTTTTATTACCGTGTGGTTTTCTCCCTGCTGTTGAAGAGCCGTTCATTGAGGCCAGTCCAGTCTCAAGGCCAAGAACGCGGCAGCAGTATGAGATTCCTCCTGACTCTGAGGTCTTTGAAGAGGAAGACTCTTCACCTGAACCAGCCGTTCTTGGTCCGGACCCAAATCCAATGAAGTTCACTGTGGAGAAATTTTACAAAAGAGCTTCATCTCTAAGTGTTGCCAATGATTATCTTTCTCCATCCTTGACAGCTGTGAGTGAACCAGTCATTGTAGCTGCAGGGTCGAAGAGTGAGCACTTACCTGAAGAAGAGACGTTATTTGTAACCCCTGATCCCTTACCTGAAGCTGAGGAATCTGTAGCACCTGTCGACCTTGACTTACCTGAACATCTACCTGAGTCTGGACCTGAGGAAGAAGAGTCTGTCAATCCTGAGACGTTAGTCTCTGGTGTCTCTGAGCCCTTGAACTTTGATTTAACTCTTGATTCGGTAGAACCAGAACCCGGTTTAAGACGTTGTGTGCGTCAACGATTACCACCTAAAAGGTTGCAGTACAGTTTGCTTGGTAATCCTTTGATATCTGTGGTTCAAACTCTTTTACATAGTATATCGGACGCCTTAAATCCTGCGCCTACCACTAGTTCAGTTATTCATGTGGTTTAACATGCAATGGGACATGCATAGGTTTAAGGGGGGAGGGTGTAATCCAGGTTAAAATCTGTTAATCCTTTCAATGTGCGTATGTATGTGTATATTAGTTGTATATTGATTGATGTATTTGCGGAGTACGTTTATACCCCGCAACATCACGTAACCCCGGTCACGTGATTATGCTTGACCAATCGCGTCTCCTAGCACGCGTATTTAATCGAGTCGCGGCGCCTTCCTCATTCAGAGGCGTGGGGAAGTCGATCGACGGCTGTGGACAGGTTTGTGTTTTACAAACTATTTACTCTTCTGATCGATTCATGCTTTCAAGTTAAGCATATTATTGTAACTTTTTAGAACAACTTACTGGCTGCAGGGAATCCGTCGCCGCCATCAGGTTATGTTTAAAGAGGAACTGGTGAGTAATCTGAATGAATGAGTTATATGCTGGAGGATAATATGTTAAATCGTTGATGCTGAACATTGGTATTAGTATTGTTTGTTCTAAACAAATGTTTTGATTCATTGTATGCTGTTGTGAAGTCTGTTATTTTATTTGGTTTACAAATAGATTTGTTTGTATTAAGTGTGTTTATATGCACTATGAAAATTAGGTTACAGTACTGTTGGATTTGTTTGAAGTTTGTTGCCGGTAATGCAATTTTAATATTGCATTTAATGTTTATTATTTGTAGGTTATACATTTATTTTGTAATGATCTAGAGTTGGGAATACATAAATCATATTTGTGTGGATTTAGCTAAATTTTATGCAAACCTAGTTCCAACTCATTTTATGTAAACCTAGTTCCAATTCAGCTCTATTTACGGGTCCTGTTGTGTACTATAGGTCAGGTTCTTTCTCTCTGGTTGGAGATAAATGATGGCGAGCTGAATTATTATGGTTGGGAGCCGACCATCTGCGCAGCATCCACTGAACAGCCACCCTATGGGTCTGGTAGGAAGGTTGTCCGCAGCTTGTCCCCCACGCACTTCTCCATAGACTAGCGTTTCAGTCCCTCAGGCACATCTTTTTCTTTGATGAATAATAACTTATAGATTAATTAACAAACTTCTATAAAAACTCTTGCGGGTTGCTGCGCGTGTCTTGAAGAAAGTCAACAATGTTGGCATAGTTAACATTGTTGGGATAGTTTCTTTTCTTTTTGATTTCTTTTTTTTTTTATGTTTTGTATATGGCATTTGTTGTAATCTGTATCATTGTATTTGATTTGAACAATAACCACAAAAGTGCACTCAATTATAACCGATTCAACTGTAGTTTGGAAATATTTTGAGTTTTTCTTTATTTTCTTTTATGTATCTTTGGTTGGAATTATGTTTGTTTAATTATTTTTCAATATATGGTACCGGTACCAAAATTAACTTCCTGTTTCTGTGTTGTTGCTGACCACCAGCTCCTGTAGTTGAATTTTAGACTGTTATGATTTAGTTGATTTATTTAATTTAGTCTAGCTAATATTGATGACCGATTAATATCGGCTAGCAAGGCCCAAACCTGCGTTACACACTACACACATTTTTATCCAATCAAATGCTCTCTCCCCCTAATAACACCTAAATTATGTTTCATAGCTGTAAAGTAACTAAACCCTTTTGAGACAAGCCCTTCAATGTTTCCCACCAAAACTTCATGTTTCAGTAATAAATTAACACAGGAAAGAAAATTGGACAAAATACAAAAAAAAAAAAAATTTTGTGGGTGAATTCCCTTACCTCCACTTTTTTGATTTCTCCAACATCCGCACCATAACAGGTGAAGTAATTCAGAGATCCAGGCTGGAAACCATTTTTCCCATCCAAGTCGAGCCAGAGGCGATCCGTCATGTTGTGCTTCTTTCCTACAATGATGATGTACGCTCGGCTGTATGTCCCTGCATCCCTGTCCAAACCCGTCATCACAGAGAAGTGGTACGGGATCACTACACACACCCACACAACACACAACACACACACACCACATGAAGACATGTCCACACATCCACAGACTAATTAACTTTAATTAATAAAGTCTATTTAAGATCATTAAGACTTTTTTTGCATTGCAACATTAAATGCAACATGTTTGTTATCTTAATGCATCATGACGTTTGTAATTTCCTATTATGCTCAATGGTGATTCTCATTAGATTCTGATAAAAAAAAAATGCAATACATTAATTTGATTTATTTAAATCAGCATGAATAAAATTAAGGACAAATATCCAACCATTATGTATAAATATTTTAAATAATTTAAATCATTATTGTTTTTGCATGACAGTAATGAAAAAGAGATTTGTTTGCATTATGGTATTGACACAATGCAAAAACAATAATGGGGGGGGGGGGGGGTAGACATAACACGTAATGCTCCACTTCAAAACGTTAAATTAAATTATATGTTGTGGAAAAGACGGTGTGTATGTTTGTACATACATGATCCTTCTTCCTCTTCCTCATCTTCCTCTGAGTGTCGTTTCTTTTTCTTCTTGTTCATGTTACTGTCCAGACTCGTCACTTTTTTAATTGGACAGAAGGCAGTCTCTCGCTCTCCCTCAAACCCCTACACACACACACACACACACACACACACACACACACACACACACTTGAAAACTTAAACACTGTAAATGTAGACAGTCTGAACTCGTCTATAACACAACATTAACGCATGCATGCATGAGCGCACGCATGCACACATGCAGGCAGACCTTAACGTAGAAGACCCTATCGATCCGTTTGTCTTCTTTCTTTCGTGACAACCATCGCTCACACAGAAACAGAAACACTTCCTCGGTGTCCTGGTCGAGAACTTCCACCTGATCCAGGTACCAATCCGCACTCAGCATGCTGTTGTCATGACGAACGCGAATCTTGAACACCTGGCCCAGATCCACCGCCTCCAGGGTGAACGTGTCCACCTGACCAATCAGAAGCAGCAATCATCAGCAGCAGCCAATCAGAGGGCAATAACATGCGTCAAAGAATCAAGCACAATAAAGAGTAATTGTTTAGAAAGTAGACAAAAACCTATATGTTTTTTTTTTATTATTATTATTAGTATTTTGTTTGTTTGTCTCACCGATCCTCTCTCAAACTTGTTGCTGTTCTCAGATTTGCTGAGTTTGCGTTCTCCAGTGTCGCCCATGTCTCCGAAAAGCGTGATGAACACGTTGGCATCGGTGCCCGCACCGTACACGTCCCCTGTGGTTACTGTCACTGTATATGTATGTACTGCAAACAAACACACATTACATATTGGTCATGTATGAGTAATTGCAATCCATACAGAAAATAAAATTCAGACCAAAACGTTTGGTTAAAAGAAAACAATATTCCAAATTAAAAATGTATTTTATTTTAACCTTCACATTCTTTTTATTATATTACAAAAAAAAATACAAAAAGTTCAAAATTAAAATTGAAAATATATTTCAAAATATATAGCTACGATTCGCCTTATTTTGGAACATACAATGTACAAGAAAAACAATCAATAAATTATTTATTTGACACCTATTGTTTTGTTAGTATTATTATTATTATTATTATTATTATTACTATTATTATTATTATTCCTCCCCAATGGGAGTCTATAGCAGCCCATAGAACCGTACATAGGAAAATTATGATATTTGGCACACTGATAGGGGTGGTCATGAATAGCTTCCATACCAAATTTGGAGTCTCTAGGACATACTCCATAGCGCCACCACCATGTCAAACATTCACCATAAGTTTGCATGTATTATTTGAACCGTTTGGCCTAGAGACACAATTAGTCTTGATGATTCAAATGGACCCCTTACAACAAAACTCCACCTATTGCAGTAGCTACCATCTTGGATTATGTCATTAATTGTTTTTTCACTACTATTCCCTCAAACATTATCCAATTCTGCCAAGAAATGTCTCAAAATAATCTCCAGACTGAGCCGCACAGATTGAATATATACCTTGGGAACACTTTGTCCTATCGAAACGAAACTTGGAACACTTAATCAGCACCATGATCTGAGGGCATATGCAGAATTGCGCAACATCGCCACCTATGGGTCAAAATATGTGAAAAAATGTCTCTTTTTGCCCAAACTTTGGAACCGTATGTCCTAAAATCATGAGGTTGATGTATGTGGACTCTTTGCAGGGCTGACCCGTCCTACAGGCAATACAGGTGACCGCCTGGGGCCCCGACGTGTCTGACGTGCAACATGCGTTGTCCTGATCATTTAACATTTAATCACATATGATGGTGAAAACTAAAAACATCATATTACGTATAAAAAGAGCTCTGAATAATCACAAAAAGACAAATAACTGAAAGTGACCACAAATATAATAACAGCAGTGTATCTAAAATCGGCAAGGAGTAAAGCTAAGCACTACACACTAATCTGCACTATTTATTCATAATGCAAATCATTGCTGGGAACTAGAGAACAGCTTCTTAACACTGTCGATATAGTGATGCAAAAAAAAAAAAAAAACTCACATAGAGTGAAAATATGAGCAATTTAATCTGAAAAATAACCAAATCATCCTATCTGCAAAGATGTCAGATCTCTTATAGGTTTGTGCTTTTTCTTTACATTTGTTTACAAATGTATATTTTGAGGTGTTGTGTTAATAGGCCCTATTTAAAATATGTAATTTTATTTATAAATAATTATACATTATACATTGCTGTAGCTACCTTATTTTCCCTGATGTTTTATCTTTTATTAACTTTTACACACATTCTGGCCAACTTTTTGTTTTCATTGATTTTGTTGCTCTAAATAAACATTTCAAGCATTTTCTGCATAATTTCAAGTATTCTGTCCAATACATCTAAAACTATTTTAAACAGCATTTTCTTATTTAGTGTAACATTAATGGGTAACACTTATTGTTGTATTTGTTAAATGGTCTGCACTTATATAGCGCTTTACAGGTTACCAAAGCGCTTTACACTGTGTACCAATCACCCAATCACACACACACTCATACACCAATGGTGGCAGAGCTGCCATGCAAGGCACTAGCCTGCCATTGGGAGCAACTTGGGGTTCAGTGTCTTGCCCAAGGACACTTTGGCATGTGGAGTTGTGTGGGCCAGGAATCAAACCGCCAACCCTGCGATTGACAGCCGACCCGCTCTACCACCTGAGCCACAGCTGCCGTATGTGAAAAGAAAAACTGTCCCTTTCAACTCCCCAGGCCTTGAGCCATCATAAACACATTTGAGCAACCAAACACACACACACACACACACACACACACACACTTACTCTCCAGTGCATCATCCACCTCCGTCTCGATGACTTTAAGAGTTCCATCTCGTGACAGTTTCATAATGATGATGTCAGATGGCACCAATTCTCGAATCGTCTCACCATCTTCCTCTGAGCGAGCCAACCATCCTTCACATGGGAATATTGCTGTCTCAGAGCCCTGCATGCATACACACATTAGAGTCCTGAGACTTTGTTCTACATATGCATGTAAGTCTCCCAAATATATATATATATATAGACACTAAAGCCACTCTTAAAAATGTATGTTAATGCTGGTGAACAACTGAAGTGTGTTGCACTGATATCAGTGTGAGTTTCACGCTGGTGTGATGTTTGACAGAGCTACAGCAGGGGCAGTGTATCACTCTACTGTACTGAGATAGCACAAGAGTGAAGATACAGGTCAGAGAAGATTAGTCAGTGGAACTAATTATGTACACACACACACACACACACACATACAAGATTGGATGTGGGTCAATGAAATGGGTGTACGACACACAGTGGAGAAGAAAATAAGGTTTTGCAGTCAGGCCTTCAGGATCCAGACATTTGACAATTGGCTTGCTATTAAGTGTCTCAAAACACTAAATGTCTTTTAAAGACTGTGGTCTATGAACCTCACAAATGTTGCCAAATCTAGCAAATAGTTCTTCCCCAGAAGCTCTCATTGTAGCAGCCTGGTACCTCGTAAACACACCTTTGTTTTCAGAATCAGAATGAGCTTTATTGCCAAGTGTTCTCACGTACAAAAGTTGTTGTTTTTTTGATAGGAGTAACAAGTACACACAGAACATTACAGTGGGACAGAATATAAAACAAGGTACAGGGCAGCCATTGGCCAAATTGATGCTACGTAGAGTTCCAGGTTGGGGGGGGTTGCGTGATATTAGCGATCAAATAAGGTATAACGTGCTAGTAAGAGCAGCCGGTGGACTTTCTGGTGCCCTAGGGAGACAAACTGCGTAGTCTGCTTATAGCGAGCGGCGATACTGACAATGTAAGAGTATAAATAGACATACAAATAATAGGACATATAACAGAATGGCATATGTACATGTGTAAGTGGTAATAAATGTGTATGGTAGGGGTATGTACACTTATTGAATTAAATATGTGCGGGTGGATTTCTCCTAAAGTCCACTATCATCTCCACTATTTTGAGCATGTTCATCTCAAGGCTGTTGTGACCGCATTAGGACAATGACCGTGGTGTCATCTGCAAACTTCAGGAGCTTGACAGTGGGGTCAGTCTAGTAAAACCTTGTGCATTCTGAGTCCCGGAAATTACGAAAAGAAACTGCAGATTTAAGAAAGCGCTTGCCTTTTTTGTACAGTAGATCGTAACAGTGCCCGCTCACTTTGTCAGCCATCTTGGTTACGAAAGTGTTTTTCCCATTCATTTTTACCATAGAGATTTAATAAAATCCTTCATAAAAGAGTTGTAAACCATGAACCAAAAGAACCAGCTCCGAGGTGAATCACAACAACTTCAAACTTTGATTTGAAGCAAAAAATTGTTTGAAAATCGACAAAAAGACAAAAAGGAACAAGACTGTGTATTTAACGTCTTTAATCAGAGAATGAACTACAATCCTATAAAGCATTGCGAATGACGGAAACTAATTAAAAACTATGGAAATATATAAAACTTTTGATTTCTAGTTGGTTATTTTAATCATACAAACAAGATGATTAATTATATTTAATAATATTCAGATATATGCAATATGTAAGCAGTTTGAGAGTGTAGGAAGTGTGACTCGTGTGCGTCATGGGAGTGGGCGGTCGCTGCAGAGCTCTTTTGGCGCGCATTGTTTTCCGCGATTCTTTGATTGGTGGGATCTTTCTCTGCTGGACTATGGGTAGTGTTGTTCCTCAAAAGGAATTCATCTATTAAAATGATTTTTAAATAAACTGATTGCTTCAATAGAAGCATTTACCATCGATTAACAACATTGGAGCTCACGGTAGGTCCGTCTTGTGAGGTATGTATATTATAGTTAAAAATCACCTGAGAAAACGAATGGGATTTTTACTTCAAGAACCAAACTGCTGAGCTCTATATGTGCATCAGTTGATCTGTAAATTATAACTACCAAAAGTAAATGTATGTGTTACCGTAAATACTGAAAGAAAATGCACTCTGTACCTTCCCTTTCCGGAGCAGTCTGCGAATTTCCACACGGTCAAGATGCCATCCAGGATACACCCCACGATTATCGTGGCCAATCCGAATTTTCTCAATGATATCTCCAATGTCCTCCAACTGCAGACACACATAATGATCATCATCATCATAGTTGTTTTCAGCATCATCCTCACATAATTATATTGGATTAAAATTATTAAACTAGGAACCGACTTCCTGTGCAGCAAACTCTACACATTTACCTCTACAATGAACATGTCTCCAGCCCCGCGTTCAAAGTACATCCTCCTCTCTCTCTTATTAACACAGAGTGATTTCTGAGATGTGCAGACTCCATTCTGACCATATAGAATGATGAAGACATCTGCATCTGTTCCCGCAGCAAATATATCGCTGGTGAAGATTTGAATCTCATAAGGAACAACTGCAACACAAAAGAGAAAGGCATATGTTTTATATAAACTCATTAAAGGTCTATACATTGATCAGACACAACATTAAAACCACTGACAGGTGAGGTAAATACATTTATCATCTCGATACAAAGGCACTTGTCAAGGGGTGGGATATATTAGGCAGCAAGTGAACAGTCAGTTCTTGAATTTCATGTGTTGGAAGCAGGAAATATGGGCAAGCGTAAGGTTCTGAGTGACATTGACAAGGTCCAAATTGTGATGACTAGACCACTGGGTCAGAGCATCTCCAAACAAGCAGGTCTTGTGGGGTGTTCCCAGTATGCAGCGGTTAGTACCTACCAAAAGTGGTCCAAGGAAGGACAACCAGTGAACAGGCGATAGGGTCATGGGTGCCCAAGGCTCATTGATGTGAGTGAGAAGCGAAGGCTAGCCTGTCTGTTCCGATCCCACAGAAGAGCTACTGCAGCACAAATTGCTGAAAAACTTAATGCTGGCCATGATAGTAAGGTGTCAGAACACCCAGTGCATCATAGCTTGCTGCGTATGGGGCTGCGTAGCTGCAGACTGGTCAGAGTGCCCATGCTGACCGCTGTTCACTGGCGGAAGCACCTACAATGGGCATGTGAGCGTCAGAACTAGACCATGGAGCAATGGAAGAAGGTGGCCTGATATGATGAATAACACTTTCTTTTAGATCATATGGACAGCCGGGTGTGTGTGCATTGTTTACGTGGGGAAGAGATGACAACAGGATGCACCATAGGAAGAAGACAGGATGGCAGAGGCAGTGAGTTGCTCTGGGCAATGTTCTGCTGGGAAACTTTGAGTCCTGGCATTCATGTGGATGTTACTTTGACACGTACCACCTACCTAAAGATTATTGCAGACCACGTACACCCCTTCATGGCAACGGTATTCCCTGATGGCAGTGTCCTCTTTCAGCAGGATAATGCACTCTGCCACACAGCAAAAATTGATCAGGAATGGTTTGAGGAACTTGACAAAGAGATCAAGGTGTTGACTTGGACTCAATCCGGTTGAGCATCTATGGGATATGGGATGCGCTGGAAACAACAAGTCCTATCCATGGAGGCCGCACCTCACATCTTACAGGACTTGAAGTATCTGCTGCTAACGTCTTGGTGCCAGATACCACAGGACATCTTCATAGGCCTAGTGGAGTCCATGCCTTGATGGGTTCGAGCTGTTATGGCAGCATGATGGGGACGTACAAGATACTAGGAAGGTGGTTTTAATGTTGTGGTTGATCGGTAAAATTCAATAATCTTGTGTCTTATTATGGAATGTGAAGTTACCATTTACTTTGTGTTATTTTGTTGGTTAAACATTAATATACAGTACAAGTCAGCTGTACATTGATTTATGTGCTTCTTTAAGGTGTGTGTGTGTGTGTGTGTGTGTGTGTGTGTGTGTGTGTGTGTGTGTGTGTGTGTGTGTGTGTGTGTATCATGTCACCAGAAGTCTAAAAAAACTCATTTTGAGGAGAGGAACCCCAAAAAAGACTCAAAATAATGTTTTAATTCACTTCTAAAAATGACAAAATATGTATTTTAGGGTAAGTCAATAGTTATTAGTATAGTTCACTAAATTTAACAACAGAAGTAAATGAAAGCCTCATTTAAATAGCTAGGTAATGTGTGTTTGTTTTACACAGATATTCTATGGAGACCAAATCCTTAAATGTGAGCTTAATTTGACAAAACCTACCTGTGGGAACATCTTTATTTACAAATAATATTTATAATTGAAGTAAATAATGTATTGTTAAAGTTACCCTAAAAGTTTTAGGTTAGTTTTGGGATTAGGTTAGACCTAATCAGAATACAGATACATTCAATAAGTATTTTGATTACTGAAGAGATTACTTTGCCTTTTATTGCAAATTGTTTCATTAAATATTTAGTCTATTCAGTTGGAAAACATTTATCCATAGAAATGATGCGATCCGAGGAGCTTTTGAGAAGCGGTGAAACACTTTCTTATGATGCGTTACATTCATACGAGTGCTTTCACACAGCTGTTATGAATGAAAAGGTGGATATGATGTCACTGAGGAACTTCCCTTTGGAGCTTATTAGAATAATTACAAATGTTTTTAAGGTGTGTAGGGTATTATTTTTTTTATTCAAGAAATGCTAACCAGTGTAGCCATTAGCATAATATAGAAAACTACAAATAATATATTTTCAACCTTATTCTATGAACAGTATCCACATACGATCAGAAAATGATGTTGTTGTGTACACTGGAGTTTTGAAGTTTGGAGCAGCAAAAATAGTTAACCTTTTGTAAATTGTCATGTGGACATTTAGCTTTATGCTAAGCTAAAATGCTGTTTCTTGCCTTTACGTGCATCTGTTGCCTGGAGTGATTATATTTCATAATGAATGAAAGAAAGATATCTTTAAAACAAGATAAACATAGTTGAGCAGCAAAACTGCATAGGCTATTCTTTTCAGAAAATGTATTTTTACAGTGGAGTGTATTTTATTTACATGTTTATAGTCAAAACAAGTGAAACAATCTACCGGTGCTGAAGATGTAATCCAAAGTATTTAGATTACGTTTCTGACCTCGAGTAATCTAACGGAATATGTTACAAACTAAAATTTACATTATGTATTCTGTAATCTGTAACAGAATACTTTTTAAAAGTAACCTTCCCAACCCTGTCTATATTAACAATTATTAGTTTAATACAAAAAAATGGAAGTCTATGGTATGCTCTCATTTTGAAAGCTATATAAACGTTTGCATGTATGTATTTGTGTGTGTGTGTGTGTGTGTGTGTGTGTGTGTGTGTGTTTGTATGTGTATGTATATGTGTGTGTGCGTTTGTGTGCATGTTTGTATGTGCGCACGTATATGTGTGCGCGTGCGTATGTGTTTGTGTGCGTGCATGTGTGCGTATGTGCGTGTTTGTATGTGTGTGTATGTATATGTGTATGTGTGTGTGTCTCATACAGGGTGTGTATTGAACTGTCTGTAGTTCATTAGGGTACAGGTCTCTGACAATAGCACCATCGTCTTCTCCTTTATCCAGCCAACGGCCACATGGAAACCGTAACAGCTGCCCTAGAGACGGAGCATCGATCTCCACCCAGTCTAGAAACCAGCCCGGAGATCCACCTGAGACAACACAACAAAATACAATCCAACACACACACACACACACACACACACACACACACACACACATCCATCCATACAAACACACCCACAGAGACACATGAACACCCATACACACATTCACATACATGTACACTGTAAATGTCTGCAGGATTTACACCAATTCCGCCTGAAATGGGGACTAATTTTCATAAACAATTTCAGTTAAAGTTAAATGACAATGTAATGCAAAAACAGCCCATATTACGCATATCCGTCTTTCGGATGAGATGTTAAACCGAGGTCCTGACTCTCTGTGGTCACTAAAAATCCCAGGGCAGTTCTCGTAAAGAGTAGGTGTGTAACCCCAGTGGTCTTGACCAAATTCCCCCCACTGGCCCTTATCAAACATGGCCTTGATTCAAAGGATTTGCATAAGTTAAATCAGATATACTACATACAGAAGAAAGAAAACTTGTGTGATGATCTCATGTGTATGTGTGTACCTGCATTGTCATGTCCAATTCGGATTCTCTTGAGTTTTCCAATGCTCACAGCCTCTATGGTGAACTCGTCAATCATTCCAAACTCAAACTTGTTCTTATGGTTCTTAGAAGCCTTTAGATTAAGGATTCCTGTCACACACACACACACACACACACACAATGTATCATTAGCTGATGTGCTAATAATACTAATACTATCATCTGAAACATCTCTTATTGACATGAGTACACGCTGATTCCAGAGTTACCTGTGTCATCTTTGGTTCCGTATAGAATAGCAAAAACATTTGCATCTGTTCCAGCATACTTCCTCTCCCCTGTTTTTACTCTCATTGTAAATGTAGTTGACATGGCTACACACACACACACACACACACACACACACATTCCTGAATCAATGTAATGGTCATAAGAATATACTGATAAGAGTAAAAGCAGAGCAATTGTGCAACATTTGAGTAATGTTTATGTAACGTTTGAAAACCTTTTTGTTCTAGTCCGAGCTGAGCAGGTGATGACTCATCTTCATCATCTTCATCTCTCTTCATGAAGGCCTCGTCCACGGGCACTAACTCACGGCCCAACTGTCCGTCATCTTCATCAACTGCCAACCAGCGCTGGCATGGAAAAAAATACCTGAAGACCACAGAAATATACTTTTAGCACCAGAAGTATAGCATATATTTATATTGCTAAGAATATTCTACAGAATAGTCTAGTCTTGTATGGTAGTGTATAGTTTAGTATAGTCTAATAGTCTATTCTAGTCTAGTCTTGTACATTATAATCTAGTATAGTACAGCATAGTTTACTTATATTTACTATAGTCTAGTATAATATAGTCTAGCACAGTATTTTATAGTAAAGTATAATATAGTATAGCATTGTATAGTATAATCTAGCATAGTATAGAATAGTATAGTCAAGTACATGATAGTATAGTATAGTATAATATAGCACAGTATAGCATGGTATAGTATAGCCTAGTGTCTAGTATAGTCTAGTCTAGTACAAAGTATAATAAAGTCTAGTACAGTTTCATCTAGTAAAGTTTATAATAATATAGTCAATTAAAGGATAGTATAGTCTAGTATAGTATAATATAGAACAGTATATTCTAATATAGCACAGTATAGAATAGTATAGTATAGTATAGCCTAGTATATTCTAGTATAATACAGTATAGCATAGGCAAGATTATCTTTATATAGTCCAGTCTAGTCTAGTTAAATCTTGTATAGTACAACATATTACAGTATTGTATAGTACAGAATAGCCTAGTATAGTAAAGTACAGTCAAGTATTTTAATCTAGTGTAGTATAGCCCTAATACAATAAAGTCTAGTATAGTTTAAAATAGCATAGAGTAATATAGCATAGTAAAGTATGTGATAGTATAGTATAGCCTAGTGTCTATAATAGTATAGCCTAGTGTCTAGTATAGTATAGAATAGTCTAGTATAGTATAGCCTAGTATGGTATAGTATAGTATAGCCCAGTGTCTAGTATAGTATAGAATAGTCTAGTATAGTATAGCCTAGTATAGCATAGTATAGAATAGCCTAGTATAGAATAGTCTAGTATATTATAGAATAGCCTACTATAGTATAGAATAGCCTAGTATAGTATAGTATAGCCTAGTATAGTCTAGTATAGAATAGTCTAGAATAGCCTAGTATAGTATAGCATAGAATAGCCTTGTATAGTCTAGTGTAGAATAGTATGGAATAGCCTAGTATAGTCTAGTGTAGAATAGTATGGAATAGCCTAGTATAGTCTAGAATAGTATAGAATAGCCTAATATATTCTGGTATAGTATAGCCTAATATAGTCTAGTATAGTGTAGTATAGATTAGCCTACTATAGCCTAGTATAGTATAGCCTAGTTTAGTCTAGTATAGTGTAGTATAGATTAGCCTACTATAGCCTAGTATAGTATAGTATAGCCTAGTATAGTATAGAATAGCCTAGTCTAGTATAGAATAGCCTACTATAGTCTAGTATAGTATAGTATAGTATAGAATAGCCTATTATAGTCTAGTATAGTATAGTACAGTATAGCCTACTATAGTCTAGTATAGTATATTATAGAATAGCCTAGTATAGTCTAGTATAGTATAGAATAGCCTACTATAGTATAGTGTAGTATAGTATAGTATAGTGTAGTATAGCATAGAATAGAATAGCCTACTGTAGTCCAGTGTAGAGCTGTTCAACCATGACGTCAATTCCTAGGTGAACACGCAAGTCTAATTTTCTAATGAGTTTTTCCTAATGGGGTTTTTGATTTGATCAAATTGTGTAAAATAAGGTCTGGGGTACACATTACCTGACGATATGTGGACGTTTTGTTCTACAACATAAAATACACACTTTCATACCTCAAATGTGAAGTTTGAAGCCGCTGTGCATTTTTAAAAAAACAAGATAACTAGACGCCACTAAATAAAACATCCATGTCATGAGGTCATGTGACAATAATGTAACATACTACTGTTTGAAATGTTGTCACATCATGCATACTGTTTCACATACTATTTTATAACAGTGTGCAGTATACAGTGATCAATGTGCAGTATACAATAAGCAAAATGCTAGTATTCCATTCCAAACATAAACTATGTGTGTATATCTGCATGACTCTTACATGGTTTCTTCTTTCGTATCAAAGATCTCGACGCGGTCCAGGTACCAGGCAGCGTTCGCATGCTTGTTGTCATGACGAATTCTCAGTTTTTTCAACAGTCCCAGATCCATTCCAGTGATCATAAACACATCCTCCTGAAGACGATCTCAATTCAGTCACATTCTGTCTGTGTGTATACAGTATTTGTGTGTACATGTGTGTGTTGTGTTGCTCACACCTGTCCACGCTCAAACTTGTTGAGGTGGTTTGACTTGCGTAGTTTTCTCTCACCCGTGTCGCCCATTTCTCCATAGAGGTTGATAAAAACAGCTGCGTCTGTTCCGGCCCCCATCATGGTCCCGGTGAACACGTGAACTTCATATGTGTTCTCTAGAACACACAATCACTTCTTACAATCCAAAATTAATGTTTAAAAATGCATTACAAATGTTACTAACCCTTTTGAAAAAGTATTGTGGTTGAACCATGATGAAATTTGATAAATAATATGGTGCGTTTCAATGACATGCTATTTAATAGATGTCCAAAATACCAAAGTAATACCATGGTTCTTTTTGATAGTGAAGCATTGACTTTCCTTCTCTTTCTGTTTTTACCTTCCAGATCTTCATAATCTTCTGCACACAACTCTACGAGTATTTCTCCATCCTCTTCGCCACGAGCAAGCCATCGGCCACATGGGAAACTGAAGGATCGAACGACTTCCTTCAATTCACCTGGGGACTCCTCCTCTTCGTCCTGCAGAGAGATGATAGATAGAGGGATAAAAGAAAGAATGGAAAAAAGTGAATGATCCATGGATGAGATAATACCAAGTTAAACTGAACTGGACTAAATTAAGCTTTAAATTAAAGTCCCATTGTCAAAATGCACACTATTTTGTTGCAAACCTAAAACTGGGTGGTCACATTTCAAAGTTTGGGTTTAATATAAGGCAACAATTGAATCACTCAGTTGACCTTTTTCTTCTTTTTCTTCTTCTTGTCTTTCTTGTCCTCTTCTTTCTTCTCTGGCTTCACCATCGCCATGATCAGCCGTTTAACATCCACTTTCTCCAGAAACCATCCAGACCCTATTCCCGTTCCATCATGACCAATCCGGATCTTATAGACCCGCCCCACATCTGGAGCTTCAATCTGAAACAACCGATGGAAGAGTAGTCTCTTTAGATGCAACCAACCAGATTCAGGCTATGTTCGGAATGGGATACTTATATACTGCATACTTAATGAAAGAATAACAATTTTGGGGTGAACTATCCCTTTAAGGATGTTTAGATGACTCAAAAATACTGAAAATAATTAAACATCTTGAGATCTACATGTTCAACCACATGAACTCACCCTAAAGATCTCAGTGGTTCCTCTCTCAAAATTGTTGGATCGGCTCTTGAGCTGTATTAGTTCAGTTTTACCCTCTTCACCGTAAATCTGCAGGAAGACATTGGCGTTGGTCCCTGCAGCCCAAATGTCCCCCGTCACCACTGTAACCTCATAATTGACCACTGTCAATCAGAAAACACTAATTTATCATTTTTATTACAGTAGCTAGTATTTACCATGTGAATTCCCAGTTTTAAATATTTCAGCTGTCTGTGTGAGTGTGTACAATACTGAAATGCATACACTTCTCAATCTCCAGTGTCTCACTCGGGTAGATCTCCACCTCTACTTTCCCATCAGCCTCATCCTTACAGAGCCAGCGGTGACAAGGGAACATGTACTGCACTCCGTGCACGGGCACCCACATCTGAACACTGTCTAGGAACCAACCAGCTCGCAGGCCCTCATTAGTGTGGCCAATCAGCAACCTGTTTATCTACAGGACCCTCCCACAGAGTGGAGGGGAGCCATGATAAATACACAAATACAGCTTTTCCTATTTTATAAATCATACTTTCTAGTTAATGTAAAGTTTATGCTTTTGCATTTTATTCACCATAATTCATATTTAACCAACAAAATCACAAGTCATAGTTCAAGCAGCCACATACTTCTACACACTTGTGCCATGTCCAGTTATATTCTATTCTATTAATTAAAATTAATATAAATATAAATATAAATAACAGAGCAGAACAATAGAATAAACAAAGAACAGAACAGAAATATTTAATAGAATGAGACAGAACAATAGAATAGATTATAAATTAATAGAATTCATCTTGAATTAGAGAACTGAACAATAGAATAGAATAGAACAGAATGGATTGGAACAGTGCAGATCAACAGAATAGAGTATAATAGGATAGAATTAAATGGAATTACAGAACAGAACAATATAATAGAAAATAACGGAATTAAAATTGAATTACAGTGCAGAACAATAAAATAGAACAGAATAGAATAGAACTGGAATAGCAGAATAGAATAGAATAAAACAGAATTAATTGGAATTAGAGAAGAAAATAGAATAGAATGAGGAATAGAACAGAACAATAGAATATAGTAGAAATTAATAGAATTACACTTGAATTAGAGAACTGAACAATAAATTAGAAAATAATAGAATGGATTGGAATAGAGCAGAGCAACAGAATAGACTATAATAGGATAGAATTAATTGGAAGAACAGAACAGAACAATAGAATATAATAGAAAATAACAGAATTAAAATTGAATTACAGAACTGAACAATAGAACAGAACAAAACAGAATAGAATAGAATTAATTGGAATAACAGAACAGAACAATAGAATATAATAGAAAATAACAGCATTAAAATTGACTTACAGAACTGAACAACAGAATAGAATAAGAGTGGACTGGAATAACAGAACAATAGAACATAACAGAAAATAATAGAATAGAGAAGAATAGAATTAAACTTGAATAACAGAACTGAACAATGGCATAGAACAACAGAATGAACTGGAATAGAGCAGAACAACAGAATAAAATAAAATAACAAATAAATAATAAATGTAATAGAATACAATAGAATATAATAGGGGTTAATTGGAAAATCAGATCAATGGAAGATAATATATCAGAACAGAATAGAACAGGAGTGGATTGGATTGGAACAACAGCACTAAACAATAGAACAGAAAAGAATAGATCAGAATAGAATAGAACAGAGTAGAATTTTGTTTTGAAATTGTGTCTGAATGGCACTAATGTAAACATCGGATCAGATAACATACCTTGCCAATGTCAAAGGTCTCTATGGTGAAGATGTCTGTCTGTCCCGTCTCAAAATAGTTCCCCAGGTCGTTATCAGACACGACTAGCAGCATCTTGTTGGTGTCCCCTTTCTCTCCGTACAGCTTCACAAACACCTTAGAGTCTGAGCTGGCACCATTAATACTGCCCGTCTTTATCGCAATGTGATAACCAACAGCTGGAACAAACATATTTGCATACACACAAAATCTAAGTATCTTTTTAAGAACATTTCCTAAAAACAAGCTTTTTAATGCCTAATTTCTCTAGTTTTTTTCCCCATTAAGACAGAACTACATTGCAATTTTGCCATGAACAGGTAAATTCCCTATGTGTGTGTGTGTGTGTGTGTGTGTGTGTGTGTGTGTGTGAGAGAGTGTGTGTGTTCACTCACTAAACAAGCGTTGACCATCATCAGTGGGGACCAACTCTCTCACAATCTGCCCATCATCCTCATTACGATCCAACCACCTGAAGAGAGAGAAAGACTATTTTTTTCAGTAGCATTTCCATTTTATTTTCCTTTACGTATAACTTATCCCTTATACCTTATTTGTCAATTACACACTGTATTTTTTGTCTTTTTGTCTTATAATTTGTACAATGTTTTGGACTATCATTTGTATGCAGGTCAGTTGTAAATGCTTCGGCAGTACTAATATGCTTGTGCTATATTTAAGTGTATAATTTTGTGTTTTAAGGGTGTAACTGAGTGTGTTGTGTGCAGGTGTGCGTGTAACTGAGCTGTGTGAGCTTGGTGATGTAGGTAGGGTTTCCTCTCCACTCTTTAGTGTCTGTTAGTAACCAGAGTTCCTTTTCTCAACAACACAATTGACTTAATCAGCACTCTCACATATTCTCTACCCAACCTGACACATGCACACTCTGTACCATGACAGAAGAAATGCTTAACAATATATATACATTTGTGTGTACTTCCTGTTGTATTTTCTTGCCTGTAACATGGAAACTCAATGGATGTGGCCTCAGGCTGCCCCTCCTCTCTGATCATCACCTTGTCCAGGAACCAACCACAGCCTCCGCCCCGACCGTCATGACCTATTCGAATCCTCCTGATCTGTCCCAGTGTGACGGCCTCTATCAAAAACTCATCAGCCTGAGAAACACAGTTAATGAGGGGAGTAAGATTGGTAAACTAGCACACTCTGGTTGCATGCTGGATATGTAGCGTGTCATCTGGTTTCAATACATTTTTGTTTCTTTGGGTCTTTCTGGGTCTTTCTTCTGCAGTTTTAGCACTGTGGACTTTAGGAAGTCTTGTTGACTTTCTAAACTTTTTAATCAAATGATTCACAATGAATCATATATGTCAATATTTACTAAGAAAGGACAAGTTAAGTGGCATTGAAATTTTGAAAAAACGAGTCTCAAGATCCCTGCATTCTGTTAAGCTTGTTCCAGCTGTCTCTGATCACAAAAGCGTGTCTGTGGAAGGCTGTTCTGCCTGTTGCTCTCGATGATTTGACGAGGGGCGTTTCCTGTACAGCTGGAGCTGACTGCCCCCTACTGCCACATCAAAGTGCTCCAATGGTAGGCACATTCCTGTATACAGAAGTTGTGTACGTGTCGGGGAATGATTAATTGCGTAAATGTTTTAACATGTTATTTTTAAATCCATAGCCCTAGTTATTTTGAAAGTCAAGAAAATTGCAAGTGATTGTAAATTCTGTGCAATGGACTTATGGTAGCAAAGAATTGCCCCTTGCGGATTTCACATGACATGCAGATTTGCCCTCGTGGGCGGTGCTTCGTACACAGCTACGCTGAATATACTCAATGGGCAAGGATATAATTTTAGCGGCAAGTTTCTTTTTAACTTCACTCTCATAGAGTATAAAGTGCAGCATTAAAAAGAGGCTGCTTGGCCATTTTTGCTGATTTGACACGTGATCAGCATCCGCCCGTGCCTTCGTTGCATGCAGAATTTCGCCTTGCAAAGGTAAATGTGACCGTGCCTTATGGCTAATTTCACAGCTAAAATGTTATATGTCCTAAATACAAACAATTCAACTATATTTTCATACTTGTTGTATATTTGACAAAATTACACCTTGACTGGAAATATTTTGCTCACAAGTGATATTTACCTTGAATTTTCTCTTTTTACTTCAAACAATTTCATGTCCCTGTTGGTCCCACTTGATATTAGGTGTACTAACATTAAAATGCATACAATATTTGTAATTGTTATGCCAACGATACCCAACTGTACATTTCTTCAAACCCGATGAAATTTCACAATTCTCCAAACTGGCAGAGTGTATCGATGATATCAAAGATAGCCTAGCTAGAAATTTCCTTCTACTCAATTCCGACAAAACACAGGTACTGGTACTCTAAAATATAATTAGATTCTCAATGGATGTACTGTCACGCCGTCCTCTACAGCGAAGAACTTAGGTGTTGTATTTAATAGCAATCTGTCCTTTGAAAATCAAACTTCCAATGTTTGTAGAACAGCGTTCTTCCACCAAAGAAATATTGCTAAATTACGACACATGCTCTCTGTTGCTGATTCTGAAAAACGAATTCTTGCGTTCATGACCTCAAGACTAGATTATTGTAATGCATTACTGGGAGGACATACATCTCGGCCTGGATGAAGGAACACCACCTGCAATTTAACCCAGACAAGACAGAACTCCTCTTTCCAGCCAACCCTGATGTTGAACACAACATCACCGTGCAGCTGGGTCCAACTACAGTATCACCTTCAAAAACGATCAAAAATCTAGGGGTAACCATTGATAAGCTAAATTTCACAGACCACATCTCAAAGATTTACACTCTACAATATCAGGAAGATAAGACCCTTCTTATCTGAACATGCCACACAACTGCTTGTTCAGTCACTTATAACTAGACTGGACTACTGTAACGCTCTCATTGCAGGCCTTCCTGCATGTGCTATTAGACCTCTGCAAATGGTGCAGAATGCAGCAGCACGTCTGGTCTTTAATGAACCAAAGAGAGCACATGTTACACCACTCTTTGTCTCTCTCCACTGGCTGCCTGTTGATGCAAGTATTAAATTCAAGGCTCTGATGCTGGCATACAAAACAGTCACTGGGTCTGCTCCAGCATACCTAAAATAATTTCTGCAGAGCTACACGCCCGCCAGAAACCTGCGGTCGGCTAAGGAACGTCGCCTAGTTGTACCAAAACAAAGAGGCACCAATACACTTTCCCAGACTTTCGGTTTCATCGTACCACATTGGTGGAATGACCTTCCCAACTCCATCCGTGAAGCTTTTCCATGAGTACTTAACCAGTGAATAAATAAAAAAATTAAAACATTCATGATGCATGAATACTACTATACAGATGCTAGTGAAACTTTATAATACAGCAGTTTTCATACCGCTGTCTCCTTAAAATGATTCGCTTACATTGTATTCCTCTTTTGTAAGTCGCTTTGGATAAAAGCGTCTGCCAAGTGAATGAATGGAAATGTAAATGGGAGGATGTCCTGCAGGTTCCATCAATAAACTTCAGTTAGTTCATAATGCAGCAGATGATTACATCAGCCCAATCTTAGTGTTGCTACATTGGCTACCATCCATCCATCCATCCATCCATCCATCTTCAACCGCTTCTCCGAAGTCAGGTCACGGGGGCAGCAGCTCCAGCAAGGGGCCCCAATCTCCCCTATCCCAAGCCACATTAACCAGCTCTGACTGGGGGACCCGCCTCCCCGAGGCCTCCGACCAGCTGCTACCTGTTAAATTAATTTGAAAATACTTCTAACTACTTACAAAGCTTTGAATGGTCTAGCTCGACAGTACTTATGTGAACTTCTACCACGCTATATTCCATCACGTTCACTACGATCGCAAAATTCTGGCATGTCAACAATACCTAGAATATCAAAATCCCCAAAAGGAGGTAGATCCTTTTCCTATTTGGCTTAGTCTTCTGAAGATGGTTTGGGACTCAGACACACTCTCTTAGTTTTAGTCTAGAATAAAGACTCATCTTTTCAGACAAGCATACACCTAATTTATCTACCAACTCATAGTTATACTGCATTAGGTCTGCTACCACTGGAAACACTTCTAATATTCTATAATCCTGTTTTAAAGTGAATGGCATCTACGCTAATATTATTCTATCTGTTTCCCTGTATTAACCTCGGGATACATATCCTGAGGTTACCAGAGCCTGCCAGATCCAGCTCTGTTCCTGCATGATGTCCAAATCCCGTCCTGCCTGATGTCCGACTCCAGTCCTGCCTAATGTCTGACCCCCACTACTATGTGTTGCTGAGGGATGATGACTAACTGCAGCCTGTGCCAGCCAGATATCACTTGAGTCTACTACAATAGTCTTCACAGAGGATGAACTGATGCCAGCACCAACTGTCAAGACATGGGATACTTCACTGGACACTACCTGAAACTTGGACTTAAAATGGACTCAACTGGAAATTAATCTGCCACAAGCTTACAGTCGAACTGCAGTGCACCTTACTGACCCCCGCCTGCATCACCTTGGTCATAGGATGGACTACACCATTAAAATGAATACATAGATTGGATAGGTTATGGGGTAGGGTTTAGATTAGGGTTAGGATTTAGTATAAGTGCTGTGTTAGGTTCAGGATTAGGCTTAAAAGTGCATCTTGGACTTACACCGACACTCTAGCAGCGTGCATCATTCAAACACAATCATTTTCAGTTACAGATGCTATTCTAGAAACTTACTATACACAGTCAGCAATGATTAATTTAATCCATGAGTGAAAGTGTCGAATAACAGGGCATTCATTGAGATTAAGCGAGAAGTACTCAGCTGGTCATGTGATTCTAACAAGGCAGCTCCCATGAGGGGACCCTCTCAATGTAGAATAACATCATGCAGCCCCTCAAACTTAATCGGAAGAGAATGGACCTTAACATTATTAAAAACTCATTTCATGGTTTACACATAACGCACATCCAGCACATTGCATCTGAACATATGAAACTGTTCATCTCAAGCACAACTGTTAACACTCAGCACCATAAACTTATCAAACAGTCATGACATTTGAAATATTCATGAATGAAACGCTTTACTTACATTTTGAAGTGTTTTTAACTGCCCCATCCTTCAATAACAGTTCCTTTGCAAAGCTTGAATCGTATTATGACTGTTCACAAGAAATCCATGCTAACATGAGCCGGAAAAAAAAACGAACACATCATTGTACAAATAACGGTGAAATGACGCAAACACATACTGTAGGCGCACTGACGGGCTCGTTGCTGAAACGGTCAAAGACGTCCATCTATGTTTACATACACAAACCCTTGCAAAAAATCTAGAATTCTGGCAAATTAGCCGCATATTTGCCACTCGTTATTTTCACAAGCAAATGAGCTTGGGATTTGCTGCAAATGTTTCCTGGTATTGATGAACCTGCAGCAAACCTTTGGCAACAATGGACAATTTGCCACAAAGCTCATTTGCATGTGAAAATGATCAGAGGCAAATATGCCACAAGTTTGCAGCAAATTTGCAGTAAAACCTCGATTTTTGTAAGGGTACAATTAAATATAGTGCATCCATGACGCTCAAAACAGCAAGAGACTGCAGCTGAATGAAAGAGAGTTGCTTCTCACTTTCAGAGTTGTAACTTGACACCACATCTTTTAAAAGCGGCGAGATACATGGCAGTGGTCAGAGTACATGTAGTTCATGTTTATATACAAAATAATTCAAAGTAGTCCAGATGGTCCCCTTAGGTGTTATGATAGGACTAGTTAGCCATGGAAGGCCTGCTCTCCCGAATTTAGCACCAGTGTGCGGGGCCAAGGGTGTGATGACACGTTGTGGGATGTGTAAATACAAATGAGCAATGTGTCGTGACTTCACAAACAGATATCAAAAAGAGATGTTTCAGGAATGTGGCAACTATTAATGCTCTTTTTAGACTGGGAAGGAAGTTTTGAGTTCTGAAATTTGCGTTATGCTTTTATAGTACAGATATCTCTTATATGTCCAAATATCAAGGAAAATTTGACCATTTCATGACATCTATAATAATGGATTTTTATTGTTTAATATTGAAAGTCTGAGTCTCGGACCTGGTTAAAATTGCTGTACAAATAAAAAGGCATTGTAAAAGTACCAAAAATAAATGAAGGTCTGGTAAAGGGTTTCCAGGTCAGTTTTAAGGTGGACTTCATTTAAAAAAAAAATTAAAAATGTAATGTTGAAGAAACACTCAAGTACAAATAATTTGCATTATGTGAACTGTACACATACTATATAGTGTAGAAATACTAGTATGCCATTCTGAACATTGCTCTACATACAGTATGTATACAGAATATATCTATATAACTGTGTCCAGCATGGTAGATTGCTTACGTTTCCTTTCTCGAACTTGTTGACGTTGTTTTTGCTCATGAACATCAGACGCTCACCGGTGTCCCCCAAGTCACCAAAAACATTTAAATAAACACTTGCATCTGTGCCACTTCCGCTGATGTTTCCCGTGCAAATTGTTACACGATACTTCAGAACTGAAAAATCAATTTGTAAGAAGTACATTAGGCAAAATATCAACAGTGATATTACCATCTTCTACTGGGATTTCTAGTCCCTTAATTTGCAGATCTGTTTTGTAGTTCTCTCACATAGTAAATTACTTATTTCACAGTTCATGACTCTAATGCATGCCAAGCGGTAGTGGGAATTGTAGTCTCTCACGTGGTAAAGGTTCTGGCACTAGTGGTCCAGTAGATGGCAGTTCTCTGACGATCTCATTGTCATCTTCATTGATGTCCAACCAGCGGTTACAAGCAAATGAGTATTTCTCTCTAGTAAGGGTCTTCATCAATGTGACCTTCATGGACACACACAAACACACATAAATATAAAGTCATTTATTTATGCTAGGGCATTGCAAGGTGGTTTTTAGGGAGAGCCCGTCTCCAAATCTCTATGATATTCTGGTCTCTAGATATGATAGATAATCAGATGAATGATTTAATGATTAACATATTTCATAACATATTCAAATATCATGATGTTTACATGCTATTAAAGGTGAATTTAAAGAATGTCATGGTATTACCATGGTAACATGACCAAAAAAAAAAAACATGGCAATATCATGATACTTTTTGTAAGTGACACAAATGACGTTAAATGGCTAGTATAAGTTCAGGCAGCTGAGAATACACTGCACTTGTGTGAAATTGCATACAGTGTGAAATGGACAAATTGGTTTTGTGTAATCGGGCACTGGGCTGCAGTACAGTTCTTACCCTGCCAAGATGCCAGCCAGAGAACGGATGCCTCTTTTCGTGCCAGATTCTCAGCTTGCGTATCTTGCCAATCTCGGGCATCTCAATCTAGAGCAACCCAGAAAAGATTTCAAATAAATAAAAAAAAAAAACTTGCTATACAAGGTTACACATTTTCAATGGTCCCAAAAAGTATTTGGGCACTTAAAAATCTACGAAGGTCATTGAATTAGATAACAAAATATCCGAATGAGTAGCACATGCACACTTTTTACGCAAAACATTTCACAAAAAGGTGTTTGTTAGATTTATAATTTACCAAAAAGTATTTAGTAAAAGCATTTAGACACTTGTAAGTGGAATAATGTGCAGAACTTGATACATCCACTAAAAACAACCTTGATGCCAGTTGATTAAAAGCCATTGAGCAACAATGTTTGCATATGCCACTTACTATGAAATTGTGTTTTCTAATGCAATGGTATTAAGGGCCGCTAAACCCCTTAAACTTTGTCATTTTTTAGAAAGTCGATCGCAAAAAAGGTTCACAGGGGTGCTATATCACTAAATAAATTTACACTTAAAACGTTTAAGTCCCTGTTTACATAAGTCAGGCATATGAGGTATCATTTGAAAGCTTCTGAACTTTTCATAGATAACAATCACTTTTGCATTTATGTTACTTAAACTAACAAAATAAGGTCTTAAAATAATCGCGTTGAAATATAGCGCCTCCCAGAGGTAATGGAGTGGACATATTTATATAAACATAAGAGACTTTCACATAGCACATAAATGGACAAGTCATATGTCAAATGAAAGCTCTCACTATCAGGAATGTGACTGTACAATTACTTTTACTGCCCTAACACCACAGTTAGAAAGATGTTCAAAAGAATCAGAAAGTGAAATATGATTTCTGTATTTCATCAAATACAAACTTCTCTTTTATGCTCTGATATCTGCTGCTGTAAGCCCCAAATAGCTAAGAACTTTATATCTGATTTTACCTTAAAATGTGCCATTGTTTACGTATCTGTGAGCTTACTCGGCTGAATAACCCAATGTTACATCTTAGATGTCCAGAACAAAATATGCAATCCAGAAGGAAAAGCATGCAAAACAAAACATCAGAAAATATGTGTTCGACTATTGATATTAAAATGTTTTATGTCATCACAATAGAGGGTCTCAGCTTTTTAATGACACCTAGATTGAGCTTCTAGTCCACTAAGAAGCCGAGATATTCAATGAAACAACAAGGGTGGTGCTTGAACGGAAAATTAGACTGAATATCTATGGACGAGCACATCTGTGAGTGCTAAAATGCATTAGAGTGCCACCAATATTTTAGATCTTTATATTGTGATAGAGAAAAAAAATAAATTCTAGTGCTTTCTGCCACCAAGAGGAATAAAAAGAGACTTTGCAAAGTGAGGTTGAGTGAACAGAACCAGAATTACATTACAAAGTTAGGTTGTTTTTATTCTGTTTATCATAAGATTATAAACACATACAATATTATTTATGAATAAGTGCAGTCTTTTTTTTAATTTGGGTGGTTCTCTGAAAAATGAGACCATTTTCTTGCAATTAGTCCACAGTATGTGTGAATGCTGAGCTTTTAAATTTGAGTGTGAAAAATTAGGGGTTAAGAGTCCAAATACTTTCTGGGGCCACTGGATATTCATAGTTTGAGACACAAGGACAAAGAAACAGTCGTACAATGAATTTGTCACACTGTCCCTGTTCGAAACTGTCTGATTTGCTCTCAAGTTTCATCTCATCGCTCTTGCCGTTCTCGCCGTACACCTGCAGAAACACCTGTGCATCCGTGCCAGCACCTTTCATTTCTGATGTCCAGATCCACAGAGACCAGGGGAATTCTGCGAAACACAGAAAACATTTATTTGTGTGAATGGATGGTTTTAACCACGATATTACCATGTTGTTTTGATGGTTTAGATTTTGTATTTAAGGGCCAAGCACTGAAGGTGCGAAGCCCCTATTGTATTCATTAGTGTTCTTATTACTATTCTTTTTCCGCAGAACGTCTATGACTGCTCATAGAACCGTACATAGGAAAGTTATTAAATTTGGCACACTGATTGAGGCCACTCTCAAATGTAACTGACCCAAATTTGGGGTCTCTCACTCAAACCCTGTAGCACAATCATCAATTCAAAGCTGCACTTATGTTTGGTCTATAACTGTTGAACAGTAAGTCCTAGAAACACAATTCTTTTGTCCTCTGATTCCTTGGGTCATGCCCAATAAGGAAAAATTACATTGTTTTATAGTTACTATTTCTACTTGCCATCACAAATATGACCTGAAGGTACAGGCAGCGTTTCGGCGCATTTCCACCTAGTGGTCAGGAGACATGAAAAATTGCTTTTTTTGCTTATAACTAGGGATGGCCCGATACCATATTTTGGAAAACGAGAATCAGTACCGATACTGATTTTTTTTTGTACTCACCAAGGAGGAGCTTTAAAAAGGTACGTGCAGCCGATGTCGGCTGCCACACGATTGGCTGATTAGATAATCGCATGGATGATGGTGTCAGACGGGCTGGTTTGAGTATTTCTGTAACTGCTGATCTCCTGGGTTTTTACACACCAGTCTCTAGAATTTACTCAGAATGGTGCCAAAAAAAATAAATCAAAAATGACCAAAAAAAAGGTCAATGAAGAATGGCCAGACTGGTTTGAACTGACAAAATCTACGGTAACTCAGATAACCACTCTGTACAATTGTGGTGAGAAGCACTATTTGCGCTGTTTTGGCGGCACATGGGGGAGCTACACAATATTAGGCAGGTGTTTTTAATGTTGTTGCTGATCGGTGTATATTTGTCTCATTACATCACATCTTTTGCGGTTAAATAATCTCATTAGGACATAACATGATTTTAATTTGAGTGCTGATTGTTTACGGAATGACATTCGTGTGTCAGATGATATCGTTTTTTTGGTTTCTGAGCATTTTTTTGAGCAATAGTACGAGTACGAGCGTGGTATTGGATTCCAATACCGGTATCGGTATAGGGACATCCCTACTTATACTTGTGAATAGTTTGGCCTAATATTATGAGGCCAATTATTGGTCATGCCAAGTACGGTGATACCCAATTTTCCTATGTCCGCCACATTTGGTGTCGGCCATTTTGAATTTTGTCTTAAATTGCTGTAGATTACAAACTCATTGGTGTATCATTACGAAACTTGGAATGTGTCATTTGGGCCATGTCCTGAAGGTACTCAAAAGGTTTGGTGACAGCGACACCCAGTGGTCAAAAGAGACAAAGAAATGCGTATAACTTTTGATTAATTTGGCCTATTGTCATAACACTTGTGTCTTTAGATTCCTTGGGTCATGCGGTTGTTGCTACCAAATTTCTCATGGTCATTCATACTTCATGTCCGTAATTTTTTATTTAATTTACTCATTTTTATTAATAACTCCTCATAGAACGCAAGTCCAATTTTCACAAAATGTTGCATGTATCAAATCAAATCAAATCAAATCACTTTATTGTCACACTACTGTGTACACGAGTGCAACAGCAGGTGAAATTCTTGTGTGCAGTTCCGTGCAACAATGCAGTAATGACAGTGACAATAACAACATATTTACACAAAACAATTTACATAACAAATGTACACATACCTACACAACAATTTACATAACAAATGTACACAATACACACAATGTAGAATACACATACACTAGATAAGGGTATAAATATATATAAACACTAATTGAATGGGAGAATATATTGACAGAATGAGGATTAATAAAGTGCAGTGCTGATTGTTGATCATGAGGGATCAAGTGTTCAAAAGTCTTATTGCTTGTGGGAAGAAGCTGTCATGTAGTCGGGTGGTGCGGGTCCTGATGCTGCGATACCGCCTGCCTGATGGAAGCAGTGAAAGCAGCCCATGACTCGGGTGGCTGGAGTCTTTGATAATCCTCCGAGCTTTCTTCACACACCGTCTGTTATATATATCCTGGAGGGAGGGAAGCTCACCTCCGATGATATTTCTGGCCGTTCGCACCACCCTTTGCAGGTCTTTGCGGTTGTGGGCGGTGCTATTGCCGTACCAGGCGGTGATGCAGCCAGTCAGGATGCTCTCTACGGTGCTGGTGTAGAACCGTGTGAGGATGTGGTGGTTCATTCCAAACTTCCTCAGCCGTCTCAGGAAGAAGAGGCGCTGGTGAGCCTTCTTCACAACGGCATTGTGTAGAGACATCATATAGAGTCATCATATAGAGACACTCATGACAAAAAGTTATGAAACCGTTATATTAAGACCAAACCGTTCTTGTTTATGGATGGTTTATGGAACAAAAAAAATCGTGATATTACCATGTTGTTTTAGAGATGGTATCATGGATTAGATTTTGTATTTAAGTGCCAAGCACGGAAGGTGCGAAGCCTCTATTGTATCCGTTAGTGTTCTTGTTACTATTCTTCTTCCGCCGAATGTCTATGGCAGCCCATAGAACCGTACATAGGAAAAGTTATTAAATTTGGCCCAAATGAAAATTAAAAGCTTTTTGATAGACTAAACCGTTCTTGTTTAATTTGGTGTACTGACATGAAACTTCATATAATGGCAATTTGAACCATATAAAAATACAGAGTGTCATCCTTTTCTTCAGATACTTATTTTAGATACAACAGTTTATTAAAACGAATTTGAAATTAATCTGAATAATTAGAATGGAATTTTAATAAATAAATCAGATGTTAAAAATAACACAAACTTCAGCTAAGCTTAATTGTATTTTTAGATACAACAGTTCGTTAAAATGAATTCTCTATTATTATCATCAGATATAATAATAATAATACCCCCCCACATAATACCAGAGCAATTCATTATTTTTTTTTTATTTTTTTTTTTCATTATTTTATTAAATTTTTTGCCCCAAAAATGTGCATTTCTGTGACATTTTTATTTAGTTTTTAATTTTCCCGTTTAATTTTTAACCCTGGTCCACCATCATATCAATGGAAGTACCATGTTATTAATTAACATCTGATACCATACCTGTAGCATCACGTGACTTTATTGACAGTGTTGGGTTGATTACTTCTGAAAAGTAATCTGGTACTGATTTTGATTTACTTATTGAATGTTTTGGAGAAAATCTAATTTTAAGAGTCTTGAGTATTAAATTACACTCCTTTCATTAAACTTTAGTAAGCATGAAATTAAACAATGATTTGCTGTTTGTCAGTCCCTCCCCCCTAAATCCATAAAAAGTCACTGTAATCTGATTACGCATATTTAAAAATGTAATGTAATCTAATTGTAATTTAATTTTGTAATCCAGATTACTTGTAGTTTTACAACCCAACACTGTTTCCTGAAAGTGAAAACAATAAAAAAGATGAAAGGATGATTATATTTTTGGATCATTTGCTCACTCTTTTGTTTTTTCTGTCTCAGTGAGACCATCTCATAGAGTTCTCTCTCAACGAGTCCATCCCCTTCATCTTCATCCAACCAACGGTCGCACGGAAATACCTGCTCTATACCTGTGAATGAGCAGTATACAGTCACCTAAAAGAGAAAGAGAGGGTGCCATTGTAAAGATCGCACATTGTATACATTAATTATTTTTGACAGCTCAAAAATAGCGTATAGCCCCGGTACACACCTTTTCACAATGCCAACCGCAGCCGATCCCAGCGTTGTCTTGTCCGATAGTGACTCGGCTGAGTGGACTGAGCAGTTCCAGGAGCTCGACGTTAAAGATGTCAATCTGAGCGCGCTCAAACGTGCCGCCCTCCAGGAATAATTTCCCACTGTTTTTAATTCCCTTGTAACCGTGCATTACAAGATGGATCTTTGAGTTAGTTCCAGCGCCACGAACATCACCGGTCATCACCTGTACATTATACACGATCGCTAGACACACACACACACACACACACACACACACACACACACACACACACACTGTATAAACAAAAACGAAATCCCTTAAAATAATTCTAGAGAGCATTTTATTGGACAAACATCTATGCAGTTCAGCATGAGTCATTCATATTTTTGGTCCGTTTTTCTGAAAGAGAAAGATTGTACATTTCAAATGTGCTAAAAGTTCATTTTGTCAACTTTTGCAATGCACTATGCCATTCAGCCATATTAAACATTAAAGGAACATTAAAACCACCTGCATAATATTGTGTAGGTCCCCTTCAGCCGCCAAATCAGCGCCAACCTGCATTCATCTCACCACAATTGTACAGAGCGGTTATCTGAGTTACCGTAGACATTGGCCAGACTGGTTTGAACTGACAAAGTCAAAGGTAACTCAGATAACCACTCTGTACAATTGTGGTGAGAAGAATAGCACGTCAGAATGCTGTTCTGAGATGCGCTGTTTTTGGTGGTACGAGGGGGCTCAACACAAAATTAGGCAGGTGGTTTTAATGTTGTGGCTTACCGCCTCAAAGCTAATAGATATGGTATAGATACTAAAAGTCATAAAACTAAATTCATGTGGTCTTTAAACTGAAAATTTTCAAGTATTTGCCAGCATACAGTATTTTAATCAGATACACATTAACATGACTACAGGGACTAGAGGTTAACCGATAGCGGATTTTGACGATATGATAATTAAGGTGGTTGAAAAGGCCCATAACCGTTTAATCAGCGTTTTCTTTTTATTTAATTGAATACTAGTGAATCCAAGATGAATTACATCCCAAATGCAATGTATTATTCAACCCAAACCCCCAAAATAACTGGAAAAAATTAAGATTGGCTGCATAACTCCGGGGACTCTTATTTTGAAATTATGGAGACTTGGCTCCGTAACAATGCTCTATATGGAAGTATTTACCAAATTAAGGGCTCTGTGTATCTATATTTTACCAGGTGATGTTAAATGACACATTATTCACAAGATATGAAGTTGGAGGCACGATGTGTGTGCTGAGATTTTTGCAGATAGCCGATAATTGCCAATCAAATGTCTTGGTCAACCTTTAAAAGAGGCTCAAAGATACAGCTCTTACCCATTGGCTGTGTGGCTCCGACAAGCACATCTCTTTGTATTTTACCGTCCCCTTCTGAGATGTCAAACCAGGCATCAACAGGAAACTCATAGACTTCCTTATTTCCCATGTCGTCAATTACAACCTAATACACAAACAAACATCACCATAACACATACAAACGTGCGCAAGAGAGAAACATAGATATTCTTTTTTTATGGTTATATGTTCAAAAACTGTGGGTGTACTTTGTCACAGGCCCAGCCTGCAGAAGACCCCTTGTTGTTGTGTCCGATGGAGATTTTTCGAAGTCTGCCAAGATTTGGGGCCTCTATGGTGAATTTATCCTCGTTACCACGTTCAAAATTATCCTTTCCCTCGCTGGCCAGCTTCCGTTCTCCTACACGCCACACACACACACACATCACATATGCCGAACATATTGCATAGGTGGATGTGTATGTCTGCTCTACAACATACAGTACAACTAACAAACACAAGGAACATATACTGACCTGTGTCTCCAAATTCTCCAAATATATTGAGGTAGACATCAGCATCAGTTCCACTGCCTTTGGCATCCATAGTGAACACACTGGCAATGTACTTGTTTTCTGCAATACATGCGCAAAACAACCAACAACATAATCCCGATTTCATCCCTTTATTTTTGTCTTGCATGAGGTTTGTTCCTCTTTCTTGTTTTTATAGTGGCCCCAAAAATTATTTGTTCATTTCCACATTATTGAACCTATAAGCCTATCATTGGCAGACGGTCCACAGCAATCAATTTTGAAATTAATTATATTATATTTAATCTGTCTGAGATAAATTTATTATAAGGGCTTGTCTAAGTACGTGCCAATGAACACACGTGTCAGGAATGTCTCACTTTGGTTGCGTTGCCTCATAAACACATTTATAAATCACTCTTTCAAGTTAAAAGTAGTTTAGTACAGTAGTTTAACACGGCACAAGATCCTTGCATTTGGAATTGCACTCCGTCAGGCTACTTGAACTAAAAAACATGTTCTCATCTTGTACTGTCACAAGTGACATGCAAAAGTGCCCATTGTACAAATGGGCCTCAGTTTGTTCCTGGGAGGCAGCAGATACCCTAACCCCGTCCCCACCGTAATTCTAACCATATGGAGCCTGTAACGCTGAGTATCCTGCAAGGAACAACCAGAGGCACCTTTCTTCTGTTGTGAGCAGTGGTTTGTTCAGCTGTGTGCTGTCTACACAGCTGGAGTTCCGCTTACTGCCCCCTGCTGAAAACAGGTGGTACTTTAAGCTTGAATTGCTCCGATGGTAGAAATATTCCATTTTACACTCAGTCCGGGGACATGAGTGATTGCATTCATTTTATTAACATTATTTTAACACATTACTCCATTATTATGGATATCTCGACTCACTGTCTTTCTCTCAGTGAGTTGTAATGTTATATTGTCTGCAGTGTATGGGAATGTCGAGCGGGTGATATTTTGATCCCCGTCTGAAACTCTACCCTACAACTAAAATCCTCCTAATCTACTTTATGCAACCCGAGTCTGGTTTGGGTTGGTTTGTGTGCATGCTCTGTGGGCTGTGTATGTATACTCTATGATCATGATCATATGACTCATGCAAGTTATATACAGTATGATGAGGCAATATCACATACACTTAATTATACTGTGTCAGTAGGTAACATGTAATATTTATTGGTACTGTTTATATTTAGGACATGTGGCATCTTATTTGATGTACCAAAAAAATGAAATAGTGTATAGTACAGTAGTGACTACAATTAGTGGCGAAGTAATTTGAGACCTAGCGTGACATGTAATGCGTATATGGTGTTTATATACACAGAAAAAAGTAAATATAGCAGAAAATATTCAATATTTCTAGGTTAAATAATTTGAAGTGTGAACTTGAAAATATTAAGTAAATTCTACATTTGAACTTAATTCAAACATGTGCAAATGAATGCTCTAGCTTATAAGTAAGTATTATTTATGATTGTCTGTTAGCTTTACAATGAATCATGTATCAATCCCAAAGATCAAAATCTTGTCATATTTATTTGTTTATTTGTGTAAATTTTATTGGTAAATAAAATAAGTAAATTTTAACTAACTTTTCGAAAGCTGATGTTTCAAGCCTGGAAACTTCTTGTTTTGTGAAGTTTATTTTCAACTCAAAATTGCCCATTCATGATAAAAATAATTTAAAATATCAGTTGATTGTGACCGTCATCCTGCTTTGTGCAGTAAGTCAAATAGACTATTCAGTATTTATTATTGTTCCATGTGGAAGGCTTTCGGATATTATGAGGTACATATTTACTTCTGTGTTTGTACAACCCCAATTCCAAAAAAGTTGGGACAGGGGCAATTTAAGACTAATAATAATTTGAAGAGTTGAAATAACAAGGTGATGTGAAACAGGAGATGTTAAACAGGTGAGGCAATCATGTCATAGTATATAAGGAGCCTCCAAAAACAAGCCTAGTCCTTCAAGAACAAGGATCGTTCAAGACTCAGTTTGCCAAAAGATGCTTCTGCATATAATCCAGCACTTTGAGAACAATGTTCCCCAAAGACAAATTGGAAGGATTTGGGGTATTTCACCCTCTACAGTGCACAATATAGTTAAAAAATTCAAGGAATGTGGTCAAATGTCGGTGCGTAAAGGGCAAGATGAAAACCACTTCTGAATGCGTGTAATCTCTGATCCTTCAGACGTCACTGTCTTAAAAAAACATCATTCATCTGTAATGGATATCATGAACATGGGTTTGGGATTACTTTAGTAAACCTTTGTTACTCAACACCAGCCGCCGCTGCATCCACAGATGCAAGTTAAAACTTTACTATGTAAAGGAGAAGCCGTACATCAACACTGTCCAGAAGCGCTGACGTCTTCTTCTTGGTCTCATCTTAGATGGAAAGTAGAGCAGTGGAACTGAGTTTTCTGTTCTTAAGAGTCCACATTTCAAAACGTTTTTGAAAAACACAGCCATCATGTTATACAGGCCAAAGAGGAAAAGGACATTTCAAGCTGTTATTAGCATCAGGTCCAAAAGCCAGTGTCTGTATGGGTCAGGGGTGTGTCAGTGCCCATGGCACGGGTAACTCATACATCTGAGAACACCATGAATGCAGACAGATATGTAAAAATTTCAGAGCAAGTAAATACTTCCATCCAGCGCTGTCTTTTCCAGGGACGTCCTGGAATTTTCCAGCGGAACAACTTTTGTGCAGATAAAGACCTACATAATGGATGAATGGTGGAAAATTCCACTTTCTAAACTTAAACTTATGTCTTCATTGCACAAATGCTAAATAAGTGTTATTAGAAGTCTGTCCCAACTCTTTTGGAGTGTGTTGCGATCTGATTTAAAATCACTGTACATTAAAATAAAAACAATGAAATTCACAGGTTAAATCATCATATAATGTGTAGTTGTGGTGCTTTCAATATAGTAAACAAAATAGTAAAGTGTGCATGTTGATAATGTGGCATGGGTGTGTGGGATTTTGTTTAGTAAGCATAATTCCAGAATATTTATTTGCCGAGAGATTCTAGGCTAATTTCTTCAGGTGGTCCAGCAAAAATAAGACCCCCAGTGATGTGATGCATTTATTCACATTTTTTTGAATGTGGGCTGCATGTATTGTATTTAGAAGGTCACAACATACGTTTTGGGATGTCCATGGGGTTGAGGCTGCCCAACAGATATCGAACGGTAAGTCCATCCCCCTCCTCTCTGCTCAGCCAATTGTTGCAGGCGTAAAAGAATCGGAGGTGTGGCCTGTTCATGTCAGTCACGATGACCCGGTCCAGGAACCAGCTGGCACTCATGCCTGTGTTATCATGCTCGATTCTGCATCGCAGGAAGTACATCACAACACACATCACACAGGACGTAACTTTAAATACATTTTTGGAAGATGATGGGAGTGTTCAGGTGATGTTAGTGTGCAGAAATTTAAGAAATTTTAACCTTTAAGGAGGTTACTGTTAGATGTATGATTGTTTACTTAAATAGTGTGTGTGTGTGTGTGTGTGTGTATATATGTATATACCTAATTTTCTTTATTGGCCCAACATTGTGTGTTTTGATCCGAAAGACGTCGGTTTTGTTCTTTTCGAAAGCTGTTCTGCTCCTAAAATAAAAAAAGATCAACCTGTGAAAGTGATAGGCTCAAAACTAGACGATTTGACACTCAATCAAGCTTCTCTGTTTGCAATGCAACGACATCTGAGACTGACTATGTATGAGTGTAGGTGAGTCAGTATGTGTGTGTGTGTGTGTGTGTGTGTGTGTGTGTGTGTGTGTGTGTTTGTGTGTGTGTGTGTGTGTGTGTTTGTGTGTGTTTGTGTGTGTGTGTGTGTGTGTGTGTGTGTGTGTTTGTGTGTGTGTGTGTGTGTGTGTGTGTGTGTGTTTGTGTGTGTGTGTGTGTGTGTATTAGAAAGAACCCTCTGTCCCCACATATCATGCAATGGTTTCTTGTGTTGGCTTCTGCAAAAGCATCTCTCTAATCAAAATGCAAAATGCATGAATTAAAAATCACCCAGTATGAATTATACATCCACTCACATTGCCAAATCACTCACACACACACACACACACATATACACAGTGACTTACCAGTGCAGTGAAACACACACATCTCACCTGAGATCAGCACACCGATGATGCATTACTGAGAAACCGCAAACTTTGGAAATGATGAAATTTAGACAGACTCCATTTCTGTTAAATGTCATCTCGATTCCAAAATGTTGCATTCTGACTGTCAGATAAAGTCCAAAAACATTTCTATTCTATTCTGTTTCAACTCTTTGAGAAAGAGTCACTGATTAGATCTACCTAATAAATAAGTCTTTTGCTCATCAGACTGTTTGCAACAACAAAAAAAGAATAATAATAAAATAAATCAAATTTAGCATGAAGCCTGTTTAGGAGCATTAAGATATTTTTGCATTGTGACATTATTTTCATGACAATTCTCATTACTTTAATGCATCCAGAAGTTTTTGTTGTTGTGTTTTTTGAACATAATGAATATAATTCCCACTTTTCTCAATAGTGTTTTTCAAATTGATGAGTAAAAATTACTATTATACAATTAAAAAAAATGTATTATTGTAATGATAAAAAAAACACTCAGTACACAGTACAATAAATACTACCATGATGTTTAAATAATTAGTTATTTTATAAAAAATTATGCAATTTTTTATTTTGCATGACAGTAATATGAATGAGATAATCTTTGCTTAACCCTTTACGTTCGGATGGGTCTGCGAGAATATTTTTTTATATCAAAATATTAATAACTACAGTTTTAACCAACACTAAATAGGTATCATTTTAAAGTTTAGAAGCTCTACTTTACTATATATATATATATATATATATATATATATATATATATAGTCATTATGAGCAAAACTGAACAAGTGCTATGAAATTTGCAGACAAATCAGAGGTGTTACGTTTTGATCATTTATAAACAATTTTTCACTGCACATATTATTGTAATCGTTAAAAACATCAAACTAATCAAACAGCCTTGTCAAATAACATTGGACATCTCTCTGTGTAGAATACAACCGGCCAATCACAGACACAAATCTAGCAAGTAAAAGCTAAGTATATATCTTTGGCATGCAGTTACATGTAAACCAATGTTGCTTGTACGTCGCGTTTTTGCCTATAATCTCACGAAAAATAAACAGAACCTAAAATACACATACAATTAAAACAAGCCCTCACACAACGTAATCGGATGCATAGATCATTAGATAATCTACATGAAACACAATGTGCACATAATGTAATTGGAATGCTAAACCAATCACATAAGCATTTAGATCGCTGCAACTAGAGGTGGAAGTCATCCAAATATGGGCAGGGAAGATTGCTCACACTAATTTCAAATGGCCACCAGGAGATGGCGCCAAGTACATGACACAGGCTCAATGATGCCTCAAATGGCACAGAATGGAACTGAATGAGATCTTGTTACTCAAGCCTGCATGTTTTGGAGAGAGAGCATAACTTTAGTTATTGTTGTATTTACATGTATAATTAGTTCTTATGTACAATAATTATGTTTTATTTGTTTAGACAGTAGGATCATTTTGCTTTTGTAATGTTGTATATTTGCAATGCTAAAGTTTTTGTGTGATTTTTGCAGCTCTTTCGAAGGCTGAGAGTCTCAGAATGTATCATAATCTAAATCATTAAAAAAAATTTAAGGTTTTCCTTGAAATGATACCAAACATTTGACCCTCCTTTTATTAGCCTTTAATGCTAATAATGAATGATGCCAATGAAACTGGATATCTTTAAAAACACCTTCAGATCTTAAAGGGTTAATTGCCATGAAAAAAACTTCACAATGTAACAAAAATCTTAATGGTCCTACACTAAAAAAAATATATATATATATATATATATATATATATATATATTAGCCTATTTTTGGATTTATGCATTTCAATTTCATAACAAAATTCCATAAAATGTAATTGTGTAATTTTATACTCAATTAAATTAATAAAACTTACATTTATATTTTACTCAGTTTTAATATTACTCAATTTAAAATTATGGAAATGTATTGTGAAATTGAAATGTGTAAATCTCAAAATTATTATTATTATTATTAAATGTAATATAGGGTTTGTTTGAATCTCTTTCTTTTGATTTTGGGGTGAAATATGACCTGGAAATGTTCTTAATGTTTGAGGCCTATTAAAAAAAACCATTGTACTATCTTGCTTTATGCTTCTCTAAGTTTGTATCTTTCTTTTTTCTCCTTACTTATGTTTGTAATGTTTATTGAGTCATTATGCAACATTAACCGTTTGGACATTCATCTGAGCAAATGAAAACTCCCCAGAGTAATTAATTTCTGAGTCATTCACTGATGATTGATTGAATAATCAGGATAATTGATTACTGTACAGAGAGTTTTGATGGTCTTTCTTAGCTTTCATATAGAATCAACATGCATACATGCGACATTATGTACAGTATGTATGGTGATTTGTATGGGGCCTCGGGTTTGTAGATGAATGTGTGTAATCTTTGTTCTTGAAAGACCACAACAGGAAGTGATGTCATGTGACTGTGCCATCTCATTGGTCCAATGAAAAAGTCATATGAATCTCTTCCCCTTTGTACAGATGAATGTCCACACCGATGCTGTATAGAGGAGAACATATCCTGTGCTTCACTATGGCATTGTGAGTAATGGATTGCTGTGAGTCAAGCAACTCTGAACACTGAACATGGGCAATCTTATACTATGGAAACTCTATCTGTGTGTGTGGTTGTGTATGTCATGGTGGAAGCACTCAGGATGTTCTCATGTACAGCTCTGTGCTCAATGCAATGCAAGGCCACACATGAGTTGAGAGGTGGCCACATTCAAGTTATACCTCTTTTCTGTGCTGTAGATTGGAGAAGAATACAGAATGAAAGGATTAACATCACAAACTCTGTCTTTTCCAGATACTCTCTACAGAAAGTCTCCCTGTACTGTAATACAAAGAACGCCACTTAAAGGGATAGTTCTCCCAAAAATGTAAATTCTCTCATCATTTACTCACCCTCATGCCATCCCAGATGTGTATGACGTTCTTTCTTATGCAGAACACAAGCAAAGATTTTTTAGAAGAATATCTCAGCTCTGTAGGTCCAGATAATGCAAGTGAATGGTGTTGGAAGCTCCAAAAAGCATATAAAGGCAGCATAAAATTAATCCATAAGACTCCAGTGGTTTAATCCATGTCTTCTGAAGCAATCTAATTGATTTTGGCTGAGAGCAGACCGAAATGTAACTCATTTGTCACTGTATCTGGCACTATCACGATTTCAAGCTCAACATGGAGATGGCTGATGTCAAGATTTACAGTAAAAAAGGGGTTATATTTTGTTCTGTTCTCACCCTAAATTGATTTGGTTGCTTCTGAAGACATGGATTAAACCACTGGAACTTTATAGATAACTTTCATGCTACCTTTATGTGCTTTTTTATAGCTTCAAAGCTTTGGACCCTGTTAAACTTTTTGGACCTACAGAGCGGAGATATTCTTCTAAAAAAAATCTTCGCTTGTGTTCTGCAGAGGAAAGAAAGTCATACACATATGGGATGGCATGAGGGTGAGTAAATGTTGGAGAATTTTCATTTTTGGGTTAACTATCCCTTTAATTTTATTGTTTTTAAAAGCCACGCCAAAAAAAACGAAAGCATCTACCTTAATATGACATGACCTCACAACAACAAAAAATCAGTTCATTCCTAAAAGGTTTGAGAGCAGAAAACAATTTCACCAAATATGATGTTAATAAACACATCGACATGTCTTCATATGCATTAAACCAGTTTTATTTACATGATTAATCATTAATGATAATACTAATATTACCAGCTACTCTAATAATAATATCTGGAGAATTCGGGTCAACACTACAAAATGAATGATGTACCATACAGTGCATCATATAGGGTTGTTCCGTATCAAATCAACCAAATTTCAGAAATTTCCTCAGCTGAAATTTAGGATTTTGTTAACACTTTTTTTTTTTTTTTTCTGAAGAAAGATCATACAGTAAATGATGATGAAAATAAATGACAATTGCCTGTGAATTTGGAGCAAAACTACAGTTTATCAAAAAATAACCTTACAAAGGTGGCAGCATCAGTATTTTATCGTTGCCTTATACGCCCAAAAATAGGTGGGAAAAACACGTTTTTTTGTGTTGTTTTTCCAAAGTTGGAGTGCCACTAACTCAAGAAGTATTAAAGATATCTTAATAACCTTTAAGATGCTGGTTCAGGGTACATTTTCCTTTTGGTATCTTCAGTTTTAAGACTCCGTGTGGTGAAATCCCAGCAATATGGGGCTCTCAATGTGGCTCCATGTGCAAATTGTTAAATTTTACCCATTTCCAATGTTCGAAAAGCAAATGTGGCTCACATGGTTTGAAACTAGTTTTTCATGTCCAACAAAACAAAGGTCTGAAGTACAAACAATCAGTGTTGGGTAAATAGTAATCCACTACAAATGACTAATTATTTCTCTAAAAATGTAATCTAACTTCATTGGAAAAGTAATCACATTACTGATTACTTTACCTTTAAGTTACTTTCTAGAACACTTTTCCGCTCAACAAATTCAAAATAATGTCTATATTTCTTTTTGTTTATTGTTATACACAAGTCATACACTCAGCGCCTCATTTCTCCGTCACAATGACTCGTTATGAGGCAATAATTCATGTATTCTACATACATAATATATTAGAAATAAGCATAACCTTCTAATGTACTTAAAGTAGTTAAATTAATTGATAGTCAGTAACTGTAATCTGATAACAAGAATTTAAAATGTAATGCATTGCACTACTTTTTTGACCACAAGAAGGGCTGGACTGGTAATCTGTCATACCGGGCATTGACTGGGTGGACTGGCCATTGGGAGAACAGAGCGGGCCGGTGGGTCGTCCTCGAAACGTGCCAAATGGGCCGCGATAAGCTAAAATGAGCCGCCGCGTTATGCAGAACAGATCACAAAACGGCACCGCGATATGCAGAAAAGGACAGCGAACACCCCCCCCCACAATTGGTTTTGGGCCAGTTGCCGTGTAACATCCCAGGCCGATTTCTCTTCCCAGTCCAGCCCTGACAACAAGTAATTAGATTACAGTAACTAATTACTTTGTAATTGGATTACATCCGACACTGAAAATATTGAGAAAAGTACATAAAAACATAATTGTCCAAATCTAAATTTTCAGAAGTCCAAAAATACACTATTACATGCGGCTCTTCAGTTGGTGCAAAATAGATTTTGGATTTCAGTTTTCATAGTTCTTTCACTGTTTTTCTGGATCTGTAAAGATCCGGAATGCACCATTAGGGTTGCATGTACCAAAGGAAAATTTTTCATTTTACCCCCACCCTACAAAATAATGATTGTTCTGTAAATAATCATTCATAATTTTTTATATTTTGGCATTGATCATCATTTAAGTATTTCTTTCACCAGTAAATAAAAATGTCAAGAAGAAAATTGAGCCAGTTGAGTTGACATGAAATGACTCTACAGGGAATAGGGAATGTTTTCAGACTCAGCTTTGGTTTGTCCATTTGTATGTTCTGCTGGGTCAGACACAGCGTTACATCTCAAAAACCCAGAAACAAAAACTAGTGAAAACAGCTAAATGACCCACAACTTACTTGCTGGCCAGATGAACTTTAGGAGTCACTCCATACTCTCCATACATGGTGACGAACACATTAGCATCAGTCCCCGCCCCTTTAACATCACCTGTGATGGTCACCACCTCGTACACTGGGCGACAGGAGAACATTTCAATTACCTTTGACAAAATCTCCAGAGAATAAGCAAGTCATTTTAATTTGCATAACATTAGAGGGGTTATTGTCTCAAATGCAGCTGTGAGTGCTCGAGTATGTCCCGTGTAACCCAACAGCCTCCTATTCTAAGCTTTGGATAAGCTGAATTGCTGTAAGCAATATCTCTGTAACTTACCCATGTTAACTGAGTGCGAGCACAACATGGCCCTGATGCACACCGTGTAACCTCTACCTTTCTCTGAACCAAAGAAGACCCCGGGACAACCAAATGCATGTCTTAACTTGAGGTGCCTGATCGTATTTAGGAGTAACGTTCAAGCAGCATTCAAATGAAACGTGTGGAACTTCTTTTTCCCCAATCAAAAGTCGAGCTCCAGAGACCGTTGGAAAGTGGTTCCTTGGTGACTGGGAGTTTCTTTGGGCACTTTTTGTTATATAAGAGTGAGATAAAAAAAAAAAAAAAAACATTTCGATATTTGTTGTGTGCAAATGATTTCTATAAAAAAAAAATCTTTAAACATTACAACAGTCCCACAGTTGTGGCATCATTTCCACCACACTAAATTTAGCCCCTAATAAAAAAATGTCAAAAGGTTTGTCTACTTGTTACCAAGTGGACAAAAGTGTCATTGAAGAGCATGCTTGACATAAAAACTGAAGTTAAATATAATTTGTGTGCAGAATATTTTATTATCCGTTTTAATTTTGCCAAATTATGCAAACATTGTGAAATTTTATTTGTGTATTTAGGATACATAAAATATAAGATATGAAATTAGCCTCAGCAAGATAAAATAGTCTATTCCAAACAACTTTTAAAATGTAATTTCCATTAGCGTATAATTCCCTGGAAATTACATTGTGGCAGGAATTTTCATGACTTTCAAGGAAAGAAAAAGACAAAAATAACAAATCTCTTTGGGTGCATGTACATCAATGCTGCACACAAACAAAATAAAATATATTGAGAGAAAACAAGACTTGCAAGACCCCTAACCCTAACCCTTACTTTCTAGAAATCCACAGTGCTATAAGTGCCAGAAGTTAAAGAATCACCCAGCTCTAACCCTGACCCAAACCCAACCTAACCTAACCCCCAACCCAACCCCTACCCCAACATAACCCCAACCCCAACCAAAATCCAATCCCAAGCTAAACATAACCTAACCCAAACCCTAACCCCAACCCCAACCCAAACCCAACCTAACCCTAACCCTAACCCCAACCCAACCTAAACATAACCTAACCCTAACCCAAACCCAACCTAACCCTAACCCCAACCCCAACCCAACCTAAACATAACCTAACCCTAACCCAAACCCAACCTAACCCTAACCCCAACCCCAACCTAAACATAACCCAAACCCCAACCCAAACCCAACCTAACCCTAACCCCAACCCCAACCTAAACATAACCTAACCCAAACCCTAACCCCAACCTAACCCTAACCCCAACCCCAACCTAAACATAACCTAACCCAAACCCCAAACCAAACCCAACCTAACCCTAACCCTAACCCCAACCCAAACCCAACCTAACCCCAACCTAACCCCAACCCCAGCCTAAACATAACCCAAACCCCAACCCAAACCCAACCTAACCCTAACCCCAACCCCAACCTAAACATAACCTAACCCAAACCCTAACCCCAACCTAACCCTAACCCCAACCCCAACCTAAACATAACCTAACCCAAACCCCAAACCAAACCCAACCTAACCCTAACCCTAACCCCAACCCAAACCCAACCTAACCCCAACCTAACCCCAACCCCAACCTAAACATAACCTAACCCCAACCCCAACCCAACCTAACCCCAACCCCAACCCAACCTAACCCTAACCCTAACCCCAACCCAAACCTAACCCTAACCCCAACCCAAACCTAAACATAACCTAACCCTAACCCCAACCCAAACCCAACCAAAACATAGCCAAACTCCAACCCCAACCCTCCTCATTAACCTTCTCATAACTTCTCAATCTATTGGGAAAACCAAAAATGATGGTTCTTCAATGGTTCTTCATCACTTTATCTCCAGCTATAAACCCTTGTCTTATCAAGAACCATTTTTCACTGTATAGGGCTCCTAAGTAGACTATATAAAAAGTTATTGATGTTACATTATAGAGTCTTCAGATCATTGTATTGGTTCCTGGTTTCTAAAAAGTCACCACATGACATGGGTGATGGTTTTCTAAAGAACTAGAGAATAAAAACGTTCTTTGTGGAACTTAAAAAGGTTCTTCTATGACATCAGTATGTAAAACCTTTTTTGGCTCTAATTGGAACCCTTATTTGTAAGAGTGTGGTGTGACCTACAGAGTAGATAAGAAGATAGAGAGAGAAAAAGAGTAACAGGGGGGTGACAATATGTAGAAATGGACAGTCAGAGGAGAGAAAAAGAGATGGAAGAGAGACAATACAAATATTAATACAGCAAGTGCTGTTATACTAATCATTAATCAGTTCTGCAGGTGTTCTAACTTCCTGTTCAGCCTTAGATTCAAAAGGAAGCCAGTCTTGGATTATTTGTGCTACGCCTGAGTTGCCCCGAAAGAGTGGCATCCATTGTGCTGAATGAGGTTTTGAAGGTTCCATGAAAAGGCTGATTAGAGTGTAATGTTTCAGGCCATAGAGAGGTGCCCGTCTGATTCAAATAAAGCGCTGGCATGGTGCCCACCACCGTTCCCTCATGACACCCTGCTGCCAGGACACTGTAATAATCAGCCATTCCAGACAAACCCCTAGTGTGCCAATCATAGATGTCCAGCGCTGTCTGCCAACACAAAATCTGGAAGTTTCTCTGAACAGACTGAGTTCGAGTTGGATGAGGATCTTATTTACATATAAGGCTCTTTTAAAACAAAAAAAATAAAGATGGCTCTTCAGTGGTCATGCAGTGTGGTTCTAAGCTGGTTTTGCTTCAGGACCAAGATTTTACATTGGACATCAAATGGATGAATCTGTCCATGGCATCTACCTAATTTGGTGAACTTTTACCAAGGGAAATTAATTTGCAGCTAAATATAATTGTGTTTTGTTGGACTCCCAGTCTTTGGCAGGAAGTAAAGATGTGGGAAGCGTTTTCTCCTGATTTCTAAAAGTTGTCAAGTCTTTGCCATCCAAACTATGCACAATTACATGGTTAGTTACATTTTATTATTTGCATTGAGCACCGTTTTTGCCAGCAGAACAGGTGTCCGACCCATTTTTGAGTTGCGATTTTCCACCCACCCGTTGAGAACCACTCAAAAACTTTTTTAATCTTTAAAGAGCCACATAGCCTAACCTACTCAAGAGCCCTGTACTCTGGAAAAAATAAGCCATTTAAAGGAATAGTTCACCTAAATTCACCTATTTCTCTAATGACGATTTTTAGAAGAATATTTCAGCTCTGTAGGTCCATACAATGCTCAAAAAGCACATTAAGGCAGCATAAATTAATCCATATGTCTCCAGTGGTTAAATCCATGTCTTCAGAAGTTATATTATAGGTGTGAGTGAGAAACAAATCAACATTTAAGTCCTTTTTTTTACTTTCAAACAGCACACATAAGCACTCTTCTCTCCTGAGAGTTCCTCTTTTGTTTTTGTGATTTGCATTCTTCGTGCATATTACCACATTCTGGGCATGGAGTAGGATTTATAGTTTAAAAAAAAATGTTGATCTGTTTCTCACCCACACCTATCATATCGTTTATGACGACATGGATTTAACCACTGAAGTCGTATGGATTACATTTATGCTGCCTTCATGTGCTTTTTGAGCTTCAAAGTATTGGACCCTCTTGACTAAGGCTGAGATATTCTTCTAAAATGTTCATTTGTGTTCTGCAGAAGAAAGAAATTCATACACTTCTGGGATGGCATGAGAGAGTTTACATTTTTGGGTGAACTGTCCCTTTAAGAACCTTTGGTCTTTTTATTAGAATTTACCTTTCAAAATTCCTCACTACAATATTTTTTCGTCTTTCAACCTCCCATGTGAGGTTGAACTGAGAGGAGGGATACCTGACAGTGACTGAAAGCAGAGAAAGAGACAGACAGACGTGGCGAGAGAGAAAGACAGCTGATCCCCAGAAAAGACAGACACTTTGAGTAGGTCGAATGGTGTTGCTCTTTACTTAAGTGCCAATGGCAGGTTTCCAAATGCAATTTGCCGATGTAAATCTGTGAATAAATGCATTCAACTCTGCTGGTTTGTTTTTCACCCACTTATCCCAACAAAAAGAGGTTAAAAGATTATACAATTTAACCCATTAAGATATTTGAGACACATTAGATTGCCACACTGGTGGAACACTTTGGAGAACTTTTATGCACCCTTAAAAAGCAAAAGGATGCCTAGAGGTTCTCCCCCAAATTGTGCCTCCAGTATCTTTTTATTTTGACAGCGTTCACCTTTCTTTTTGTTGAACTCATCTTCCTGATCATCGGATTCTTCCGTATGATAGTTCAGCAGTTCCTCCTGGTACAACTCTGCATAGTCTACCTGTTTGACCTTTGACTTCTTTCCCTTTTTCGTTTTCTTCTCCTCGTCGCTGTCTGACCCTTTCTTTTTCTTCTTATCCTTTTTCTTCTTCTTTTTATCCTCCTCTTCCTCGGCCTCCTCCGGCACGGCCTCCTCATCCTCAGCCGACTTCTTCTTCTTCTTCTTATCATCTTTGCTCTTCTTCTCCTTTGACCCCATGTCTTCTTCTCCTTCTTTGTTTTCTGATGGTTTACTCTTCTTTTTCTTCTCTTTCTTTACCTCTTTTTTGTCCCGTTCCTCGTTTGAGGATTTCTCTTTGGTCCGTTTTTCTTTTTTGATGGGCTCATTGTTGTTTTGTTCATCCGTCCTGTTGTCATTCTCTGTCACCTGACCATCTTCAGTCTCTTGACCTTCTTTTTTCTTTGTATTTTTCTCTTTTACCGATCCACTCTTCTTTCTCTTCTCCTCTGTGTGAGTCTCGGTGTTCCCCGTCTCCTCCTCTGAGCTCTTGTGTCTCGTCTTCTTGTCTACGTTCCTTTTACTCTTTCCTTTCACTTTTGGCTCCTTCTCCTCTCCCTCGTCATCCCTTTCTTCGGTTTCTGCTGTTTTTTTCTCTTTTGTGGGCATCTTTTATTCATCGGAGTGTGGCAGGGTGAGGCTGAGTGTTTCCTCGCCGTCTGCGGTGTAAGGTGTCGCCGTCTGTTCTGAGCCAGCCGATGGGTCCCTGCATGCAGCTGGAGCAGGGCCTGAGCTTGGAGCCGGAGGCTCTCTCGCGCAGGTCCTGTGGTGCGGCTTGGAGCTCATGAATAATTACTGGCCGCAGAGAGGTCACATGATCTGTGAGAGAAAGCAAATGAAAATGGAGAGGATAGAGAGAGCAAGGAGGGCTGGGCCTCATGGCGTTCATTATTCATGGTCAGGAGATCGCTTTACTAAAGCACGGCACGGTATATATGCACACATATAGTTATATGTATATGTGATATATATATAAATATATTTAAACACACTTGCACGCTCTATGACAAAAAATTGTCAAACTCATTTATATATAAATAAATGCAGAAGAATTAGACAAAAAAGCAGAGAAATAGATTAAAACAGAGAGAGAGAGAGAGAGAGAGAGAGAGAGAGAGTGAGAGAGAGAGAGACTTGTACAAAGAGATAGACAGAACTAGAAAGAAGATACACCCAAAGAGAGGGAGTCTTGCTGAACAGATAATTAAAGACGCTTCACTAACACCTGTAAATTATTAACAGTGATTTCATTAACACAGATAAATAAGTTAGTGCCACTGGATTAACTTGGTCAAACTATTTAACATGCTTTACCTAAATTGCGCAATAAAGAAGATCGGGCTCCTAATTTAGGCAAAGTGGTGTCTGGCTCAAAACACAAGTGGAAAAAGTTGTTCTAAAACACTTAGAGAAAAAAAGCCCTAATATATATATATATATATATATGTATTATACACAAGTGAAAATTAACATGCAGAACAGCTATTAAAAAGCTGAGCAAACACGCATACTGTAAGTGAGTTTAAAATAACGTCTTAATAAAAACAAAATGCTGACATGAGAAATATTTGCAATGAAGTGTCACACAATTCTCTAATTTTTGTGTGTGGGGGGGGGTTACCCGTGCCATGGTCGGTTTGACAGTTGCCAATAAATGCTAAGTTTGAGAGCACTATTTTGCTACATGAAGTTCTAGAACTGTTAAAATGGTGTACTGTACCTTTAAGCTCATAAGAAATTCTCTTGAGGATAGCAGCTCCTGCCATTAGCTTTATTAAGAACACTTGATACTACTATCATCTGATGAAAACAGGATTATAGGCCGACACGCAAACATTCACAACAGCTCACTTACACATTATATCTCTCATACACACTATCTCATCTCTCTTTATCTCAGATACACACAACGTACCACTGGCACTAAATATATATGATATTAGGTTTAAGTGTGTGTGTTTGTTTCAGGATCCTTGTATGAAATGCCCTCATCACACTGTAAAAAAATCATGTTGCTTCAACTTAAAAAAGTGTTAAGTGAAGTTGTGTCAACTTAAGAGGAAAAGTTGTTTAAACAGAATACATAAAAAGTTGATTTAAATGACTTTCTTGACTTTCTTATGAACACTTCACACATAAATCACAAAAATAGTGACAATAATCATACGCATAACTAAAAGCAGCAAACAGTTCAAAAAAGAAAAGAAAAGTAAGGCAATAACACTTCAATATCAAACGGACACGCTGGAGAACGAACCGCCGTTGGCAAAAACATTTTTGTTTTAACTCGCCAGACTTCTAACGACATGTTAGCGTAATGCAACTGAAAAAGATATTAAGCAAATCGAGAAGGCGGCATTTTCTCATTCTGTATATCTTGTATTCATATACATACATGACTTCACGTGTTATAGTATGTGAGAGTGCATATTTTATTTCCTATTTCGATTTTTGTCATTTTAATCACATTTTAGCTCATTCAAAACAAATTTCACATTCTATCAATTAATGTGGTGTCATAAAACTGCTTTTATAATGACGATACAAGCTGTTGTTTTCATTATAAATTTCATACAAATTTGTAACACAAAATATATTCACAAGGTTGGAACCTAATTATGAAGTTACAGTTATGTGCTACTATAGCAAAAGCATTTATAAATGTACACTAGAGCTGTCAAACGATTCATATATTTAATCGCGATTAATCGCATATTTTTGGTAGATAATCGTGATTAATCACAATATCTTTACAAACATGAGTGGACAAATATACTTCATCCAGATGTATTTTTCAGTCATCCGCACAAAACCCATCCCACAGCACAACTAAATTCAAATTATGTGCAAAATACGGTACTTGTAAGTGTATTATGACAGGATTTATTGGCTTCTTTTTATGGAGTTTTGACAGATATGCAAAAAAAAAAAGTCTGCATTGACATTAACAATTGACAACTCTGTGCAAAATACATAAACTCCTTTTAGACCCCGGACACAGTTGTATCCGTTGGGATTAAATGGGTTTTAATGACAGCGTAGATTACCTGGATTGCTGGATTCCAGCAATGTCTCCAACTTCTGCATTGGCTAGTGAACTATCAAACAGAGACAGTGTGACAGAACCTTGGAGACTGCAGCAGGTTACATTAGCCGGTTATCAGTACTGCCCAGGCACGTGCCGTGGGCTTTGAGACTGGGCAAGCATCAAAGATTTTTAATACACATTATCAAACACAGTTCTCAAAACACGTTATATGGGTGAGCGTAATGTCACGGAAATGTCATAGATGTACATTTTTGCCTTCAGCTCTTCAGTCAATGAAAACAATTGTCACAGTGATGAACTTTGTGACCAAATTGTTTTAAATTCAGGACAGTAATATTGCTTATATCACACAAATGAAAGATTGCCATATATTGAGCCAAACATGTGTATCACACAATAAAAATTAAATCACACAATGTATCATAGTGGCAGAAGAGCTTGTTTTGACACAACAAAAAGTGAATATTGCCAGTTAGTGCCAGGCTATATGTTTCAACATCATAGACCTCACACATCACTCTTCCCACAGTTCAGAACAACTGGAATGGACAGAAGCAATTAACTTATCTGATCCCCAATGACATCTTAACCTGAATGCACAAGCCAAATGTAACATAGACACGGCCACCCCCTAATGTTAGAACTACAAAACAGACATAACACAAGAAGGACATGATTGCCAGATCATCATAGCCTCAGACTAACCGGAACCAATGACCTAGTATCAATAACACAGATTTGTAATAAATATATTAACTTGAATCCATGCGAATTAACACCTCCGTCACTTTGTTGTAAAAGTCGGCCGCTTGTTAAGTTTCGATAGCCTCTCTTTCTCGATGTTTAATTGAATGTAATTGAAATTAACAAATGCATGTAGGTCATAGCTGCTTACACTGCAGATATCCATTTAAGTGCTTAATAATGCATAAGTTACATGAACTTGAACGTGTTTACACAAAACTAAAATCTAGCCTATCAGATATCATGACTGAAGGAAGGCGCTTCTGATTGGCTAACTCATTTTGGTAAGCATGTTGACCTTGGCCATTTGTAGTAACAGGCGTGACTTTGCATGAATGTAGTGTTGAAAGAAAGGGTGGTAAACAATGCGTGACGTGTTATACCTGAGAGTGGCGCCAAGTCGAATAAATGATTAAATGTCTGTACATTTAAATATTTATTTTATTTAAATATTTCATAGTGTCATTTTTATTTTCACCCTTCTGTTAGTTATATAACCTTGCTTGTACGGACGGCACGTCCCTGGTACCGCCGCTCCCTATACGCATATTACGCAGTCTGCGTATGGCACCAACTCCCTAGGGGGGCACTAGAAACTCCACCGGCTGCCCTTATTCACAGGTTATATGCTATTCAAGGACACGGTAGCAGTAGCGGCACACAGACGATCGCCTCATGCTCGCACCGCGCCTCGCAAGTTTTGACTCCCGCTCGAATCTCGCCTTGCAGTGTAAGGCTGGTGTTCAAATGGCAGAAGTCTTGCCACTGCAATGATGGTACTGTCTCTTTAAGAGTACCGACAGGTTTGGGAGCAAGAATTTGTGGTTGAATGAGCACATCGCAAATTAATGAGAGAGAAGTTGCATGGTTGTTTTTAAGTCATCTGCGTTGTGTGTTATTAGAACTAATGTCTCTTTTTACTTTTGGATCAACAACTGGAAATAACAGAAAGGATATTAAAAGAGACATTATTAAATGAAAATGGAGTGTGTGGATCTCATCTTTGGACTCATTACATGGAACAAGGAGTCAAAAGAAACATTTCTAGCATAATGTGTTTTGACTTACATTTACAAATGTTTATAGTGCGATTTCTCAAATTCAAATCTTCAAGCTCTCGGGTTTTGCATCACTTTTTACCTTCCAACAGGTACGTAACACTGGTGTCAATTCCAGAGACACCTAGCGGCATGGATGTAGCATCATTTAAAATCAATCGTTTTCAGTTTCAGATGGCATTGTAGAAATTCACTATACACAGTCAGCCATGATTAATTTAACCCAAGAGTGAAAGTGTCAAATAACAGGACGGTTACTGAGAATAAGCGTAATACTGAGTATTCAGCTGGTCATGTGATACTAACATGGCCGCCCCCATGAGGGGACCCTCTTCGTGTAGAATAAAACAGCATTTTAATGTATGTATGTATTGTTTGATATCTTACAGACCCTTACCTTTCATTTGATGTTTATCTGTATGAATTTGTTGCATTTTTAAACACATTGTTTGGCAGTTTAGCATTGTGACCTCTTACTGAGGACAGGTTAAGTTACATTTGCTTCAAAGTATAGAGCATGCATTTTAAAAACTAATGAAATCATTTAAAATATATAACCGTGAGTATACATATTTCCTTTAGATTTAACTTTCAGTGTTTTTTATTATGAATTTCTTGATTTTTAACAAAGACGACATTACATTTTAAGTTACAACTAAAATGCAAAATAAATGTATACAGTGCACCACGTAGAAAAACTGGTTAACAAAAGGACTAAATAATGTCTTAATTCACATTTAAAATACCAAAACGGGTATTATTGTCTATATTAATTATATTAAAGCTGCTATAAGCAATGCTATTGGAGAACAATGCACGGATATCAGTCTAGAAGTCTTTCTTTCTTATGAACGATTGACAGGAGCGATGAGGGGAGCTGTGTGATGTGTTGAGGGACGATTGCATTATTCAAATGAACAGACGGATGAATTTACTCATGACTGATGACTACTATTTTGTCTAAAATGTATTTTGTTTTAGTGCTGTTAAGGCTGCTCTGGAATGTGTGGTTTGGTGGTCGATAAAATGAACACATGTATCACTTTTGAACTGAATCAATTCTGAGCTTTGGAATCGACTCTCAATTCCCAATGCCTTAGATTTGAAGAACCGAGTCCCAGGTGTACTTTCAGGATGCTACTGTAATGCTGAGTGTCTGGCAAGTAGGAGTTTAGAACTCAAATGCAGCACATTTATTTAGTAAATGAAAATTAAAAGCCATAAAAAAGTCCAAATGAAACTGAGCTAACAAAAACAAGCAAAAACACACCAAAGTTCAAAGACATCAAATAATGCAAAACAAATGACAGGGAAAACATAAGGGCAATATATGCACAAGAACTAACAAGAGTAACAAGACACAGCTGGAATGAATCAAAGGGAACACAGAGACACAACTAAAATGTAACTCTAAATTAAAAGTTTTTAACCTCCCTCTAGTTGCCGCTAGAGAAAATGTCTCAAATATTATTTATTATTATCCCATCTAAGGAGCGGCTCCTGAAGCTCTTTAATACATAAAATATATATATATATATATATATATATATATATATAGTTAGTGGGAAGATCAGAAGGCAGAGGCCCAGGGGGTGGAGCCTCAGGCTCAGTGGATGGAGGCCCAGGAGGTCTCAGGGTATGGATTCCCAGGGGACGGAGCCACAAGAGGCGGAGGCTCCAGGGTCAGAGCCGCAGGAGGTGGAGCCATAGGAGGCTCAGAAGATGGAGCTAGAAATCAAGGGCTCAGATGTCAAGTCATCATGGGACTCAAAGGGTTCAGAGTTGCTGGGGACTAGAGGATGAGGGGTTAGCAGACTGGGTGGCAGGTGTGAATGTCTAGAGGAAGTAAAATTCGTAACAAGGCTTCCAGAAGTGAACCTGTGGAAGGATCATTAACGAAGGCTCTGGTGGCGAGAGGCCCAGAGTGGCTGAAAAAAAACCCTGCCCCGTCCGTGGCAAACCATGGTTCATCCTCTCTTAAGCAAGGTTACCCATACCCTCGGCACGCGCGGCAGTCAGCATGGGCGGGAAGCGATGCCAGCGCATCTATGGCCACACCACGTCATCTCCTCTTTGTGCCCAGCCGGCGGAGTGCACTGCCCCCGGCGGGTAGCCACCTGGTCACCCTCCTAGGAGGTACAGGAAGTGGCCATCTGCTGGGCACTGAACAGGCTGGTACCTTGTGTCTGACAGGTGATGGCCACTGGACTGAGCAACAGTCTGGCCGACGGCCTCAGGGACCTGGACAGGCTCGTCAACAGCCTCTGTGTCTGGAAGCGCTGGCAGCGACTGGGGAATGGCCTCCATGGTCGTGAGCACAGGCAGCGACAGGGAAACACCTTCCGTGGCAGTGGGCACAGGCAGTGACTGGAGAACAGGGGCCCTGATCATCCTCCTCCTCTGGCCGCAGAGGGAGGGATGATATCCTTATCCTCCACAATATATAAATACACTTTTGCTGACCATATTCGGAGTTACGGTTGAGACCATAGACATACATACAATATGAACCGCAATAAGTTAGTGTGTTCGCCATATTGGAAAGGTCAGGAGCTGTTTGTCAACACATGAAATTATACGGCCTGAAACAGTCTGGAGTCTTTTCCAGCCAACTTTCACATTATCTGATTTCCCATAAACATTGGGCAACATTTTAGATTATATAAAATATATATCTCTATTGTCGAGACTGTTTCTGAGGGCACCAAATGCCAATCCGTGGTTCAATAAGTGACAGGTGATGTTTCCTTTATCAACTCTTTACGGTGGAAGAAGTAAACTTGCTTTTATTTAAATGATTTATAATTGTATTATTAGTTTAATGGGGTTTAAACACTCCTTTGCAAGCACCTCAGAATAATAAACACACTGTGGGATGTAGTTTGTAAGCATGATGCATGTGAATATGTATTTGATGTACTGTTCATTATACTTCTGTCTTGTTGTCCAATATTTTCTTGTTCACTTGAGGAACAAAATGGGTGTTTTTGAACGAATCTTTTAAGTGAATTGAATCGTTCTCTTTTACTTACATTGTTTGGTTGTGAACGTTGCAGTGTTATCAATTCATATATTGATTCACAGTGACTTCCCACTGGTGTAAAGATGTATATCAAAGTCTTGTTAGCCCAAGATGGAGCCTTAAAATAAACAGTAGACATTAGAATGCCCAATATGGTGGATGTGGAATAAGAACTCCCACCATACAGTTAAAAGAGCCAATCACTTTATAGATACAGGCGTCAGTCAACGCGAGAATGCGCATGCGCATTAACTGGACAAGCATTTTTAGCGTGAACTGGGCTAAAAATATATAAATACATAAATAAATAAAAAGCACAGTTTATGATACCATTGTTGTCAGATTTAACTGCTTTGATTTGAAATATGTTCTCTGATCATAATCTTGACCATCTGTTTTAAGCCGCTGGGCTACGTAGAAAATAGCTGCCACCAAGTGGACTGATGGTGCGTTCACGTGCTATGGTAAATATGATATTTTCCACTTGTGAACTGGTATTTACCAGTGTGCTGCGTTCAAGTGCTTTTGTTGTCGTAATATGGTAAAAAGATGGAGATACACACACACACACACACACACAATTGCAATCTTGACATCGCAGTCTGTTCATTATGCTGCGTTCACACCAAACGCGAATAGAGCGTAATTTATCGCTATTTAGAGTTTTATTTATTTTTATAACGTGTATTCTCCGTGTAAATTCGTGCACCGGACCGCGCCGTTTCGATTCAATACGAATGTACCGTTCCACCCCTAGCTAACAGTAGCAAAAAAGGTTTGGTTTTGTACAATGCTTACCATTCAACACTCTCGCGATGCTCTCCGCCATTTTGAAAAGGTCAAAGGTTATCTCATCTCGGCAACTCGGGCATCAAAATATTCTACGAGTTGCCCAGTGGAAAATACCACATGAGGGGGTGTTCATGTGCATTTTCCACGTCGGCTTTTGGTATTTACCATAATTACCATAGCACGTGAACGCACCATGACTGTGGTAATAGTATGGAGAAGTGGTGACTGAACGAATAAGTGAATGAATCTAATGGAAAGAATACAAATCCCCATCACTATAAAACACTGAAATCTTGCTGTAATTCGGTTTGGTGCTGCTAACGGCGCTGAAATGACACGCAGCATAGTTAAGATCAATAAAAGTGTTTGGAAAATATTAGCAAAAATATCTATAAGCTAGACATATGTATCAAACATGAATGTGACCTCATAATACAAAACGTCCCATATAAGCCTGCTTGTTATGAGGTATTTTTAATCATTCGTGTGCAATAAACAAACTGCGATATCTTCCTGTGCCGTTAAAATAACACTTGTTATCGTAAATAAAGCCAGTTTGGTCAGAGTTACAACCTGTACGGATAGATTTTATTAGCTAAACATGTAACTATCTAATTTAATACATATTTTCAGTAGTGACAGGCTGACAGTTCAGCTTTGTAGTGGGCGATATGCACACTTTCTGTGTCATAATGTACACAATACACACGCATATACAGAACACAAGATAATTAGAAATAAATAATTCACCCTGCTTTAAACACCCTGTTGTAAAGACAACAAAGGGATCGACTGACCCGCTAATATACTTACATTTGACCATCTTTTTTCTCCAAATGTAGGCCTATTTGTATATACAGGTGCATAATGCAGGTCAATATGATATCTGACGAGTGTCAACGTTATAAGCATGTCCAGAACCTGCTGAAAATCAATTAAAATGTTTCTGAAGATGTTTTGGTGATATATTAATATTTCGTATTATCAGTTCAATTCACTAACATAATATTGACTAGATTGTCAAGCAGCATGCATGTTAATCTTTAAGTATGAGCCACTTTTTGTAAAAAAAAAAAATTAAAAATAATGTTTGCAATGTTCATAAAATTCTAAATAAATCAACGCATTAGTAATTACAAATGATTTTATTTACATATTTACATCAAGTTATAAAGACAGTCAGCAATGCACACAGGGCAGTTAAGCATAATCCCAGAGCATTCTTCATATAAGAAAAAAAACACATATTTTAGTTCATTCAGTCTCTTTTATAGATTTAAGAAATGTCAACATTTTGTGGAATGCTCCTTCAACTTAACCTAGCTGCTAATGGTGAACAGTGCTGTAATACATCCCAAACATTTTTTTGGAGTTTGAGGAAAACACAAACAAACAAAATGAAGTGCCTTAAAAGCATTTGTAAAGTCTGTGAGATCATCATAGAAGTTCCATTCCAGAGTTCCAGAATGAGAAAAGAAGGTTCTAGATATATTTTATGATTCTATTTCAATTCTGATTCTGATTCTGAAATCACAGAGTAAGTTCTATAAGTTCTTTAAGTAAAAAGAAGTAATCACTGCACCATTCTGTATTAAATAGACAGAACGATGGATGGATGGATGGATGGATGGATGGATGGATGGATGGATGGATGGATGGATGGATGGGTGGATGGAAGGATGGTGGGATGGTGGGATGGAAGGATGGATGGATGGATGGATGGATGGATGGATGGATGGATGGATGGATGGATGGATGGAAGGATGGATGGGTGGATGGATGGATGGAAGGATGGAGGGATGGAAGGATGGAGGGATGGATGAATGGATGGATGATGGATGGAAGGATGGATGGAAGGATGGATGGATGGATGGACGGACAGACGGACAGATGGATGGATGGATTGTTCTCCTGATGTCTGCCTTAATCAGGATCTTCATTGATTTTAAAAAATTCTTTGTAAAGTGATACGGTCAAACTATTATCACAAAATCATATACAAGAAACCTGAATATCGAAGTGTATATAAAGTTTCAATGTTATAGAAAGATGATCAGATGATTTAAAATACATTAAAATCTCAGTCACATGTAGTTTACACAAGCTGATGTGTGTATGTGAGTTGGTCTATATGTTGTATGTGAAAGAGAAGACCAACAGACCGTTAAAACATTCCTCAGCACAAACAGTTGTGCTTGATTGGATTACAACACAAAGCTTTACTTCCTTTTTAAATAACGATGCATGACTTCAGTACATGTGCATTAAACATGAACACGCTTATACCATTACACATAAATGTTTTATCCAATCAGACACATAAAACCGAAATGTTCAACCTCACGTCAAGCCTTAGTATACTTATATGCATTGTTGTGGTTATTAATGAATGGTACTCTTGTCCTTAAAATGTTGTTATGACTGTTGTAAGAAGCTATAAAGCCTAAATACAGTTTCATGACCAGATGCGATGTAACACACTTTCAGCATTTGTTTTTCTGAAAGTGAAATTCCACATTATGCCACCAGTGTTGGGTAAGTTACTCAAAAGTAGTAATCCACTACAAATTACTCAGTACTTTTTCTGGTTTGAAATAAGATTACTGATTACTTTGTTGAAACAGTAATCACATTGCTAATTACTTTACTTTTATGTTACTTAGAAACACTTTTCACAGAATGGTTATTTTTCTCGCTCAACAAATAAAAATAAAAATATCTGTATTTCCTCCTTGTTCATAGTTGTTGCCCCTTCAACTGTCACAGAAACACAAACAGACACACATATGAACATAATTAATGTATTAAATGTGTTCTAAACTTAAAATATTATTTTAGAGATATGTGTATACCAAGAAATGTACTTAGTAGTAATTAACTTCACTGAAAGTCAGTAACTGTAATCTGATTACAAGAATACACTACTTTTTGACTTGTGAAGTAATTGGATTACAGTCACTATTTACTTTGTATTCACATTACAAAGTACACCCAACACATTCGCAGCCAATCAGAACATATTTGCATTGGAACAGGACTTTGGACTATTAAGATTTCGGGTGGCTACCCACTGCAACACCACGGAAATTGAAACTGAACAAACAACAAAAAGTCTCGTCGCAGTTATGGCTGATACACGGAAGAGATTAGATTTATCGCTTTATTGTGTGTCACCTGGTTAGGACACAGGTGTTACAAAGACACTCTTAAATTGTTTGAAATATCTGATATCTGATTTGATACACAAATATGACACCATTACAGACAATCACCAAACAGCAAACAAGTACCGTTTTGCAACTGTCCCGACACAATAATGTAAAAACACATAGTATTCAAACGTCCGGCCTTTAAGGCAGCGATTTGGACGCGCTCACAAACACACGTGAAACGTCCGAGATCCACAGCGGCAGTAAATGGTGGGAGCTCTACATAACAGTCTAGTCGGATTGCAGGTCAAAGATCGGCACCTATGCTTCGGTATTTCACCTGCAGGGGCCCGTGTGCACGTGCACGATGCCGCGAGCGTGCATATGCATAAAATTAAAGATCTCATATGGCATGGCATGGAATCCAGGGCGGGGCTTGACGTTGTCATAGTAATGGTGCGTTATGAAGATTCCCGAAGGATTCATGGGAAACGCCCAGAAGCCATAGAGATGCACTTCTTCGCATAACTCCATCGCTGCTGTAACCAGCATCAGACCGCTGCTGAGTCGTTTGGCGCGCACGCCCTGCACGGCCCAGAAACGTTGTACGTTCAGCAGATACTGCGGGTGGAAGAAGTACACGCCACGTGCGGACTCAAAGTCATCGAGCATGTATTTGACACGGAATGACACATCCGTGTTTCGTGTGTTATAGAATGCGGGTAAAACCACAGACGAGTTCTCGTAATTCTGGAGAACTTCATAAAATGGCTTCCTCCATTTCTCCAACTTTTGAAACCTGTAAACAGAGAGATCAAAGTTTCAAAGATTGCATTGCAGGTATGCAGGTATTTTTGCACAAAATATTTTAGCGTAGATTTTTATTTCTTTACATATTGTGAATCTCACGAAAACTGTCAAGAACATTTACAGGCCATTTTTTCACGCCAAAATCAATAGAAAGTGATTATAAATTCATATTTTGCAGAAAGAAAAAGTTTTATTTTCATTGTGGCATTTTTGTCATGACATTTGAAGGAATATTCTGGGGGTTCAATACAAGTTTAGATCAATAAACAGCATTTGTGGCTTAATGATGATTACCACTAAAAATAATTTCAATGCTCAAACTCGTTCATTAACAAAATGGTTACAGTGAAGCACTAAAAATAGTATGAATGGGGACAGTCAATAAATGCTACAATTCACATTGTTTCGAAATAATAACGAATAAACATTATACATGTTAGCATGGTTTTTAGTGTGATAAAATCACTTACTAACCTTTTCTGTGTCAAGTTTTATCTGAGTTTTCAATGTTGTCATTACTGGAAAAATAAAGTTTTAATTAAACATTACTTGAAATGGGACATAACTCAAATATCGTATAGCCTTAAGATTTATAGTGTTAATAACTCAAACTACTAAGTACAAAATTGAGGCTTTGGGGAAAACACATTATTTAAAGGTGCAATCAGTATTTTTTTCCTCATTAAAGAAGTTGAATTTAATTATGATTTTTTTAAAGGAGCGCTCAGAAAACAGAAACATAGAGGAGGCTACAGGCCGCCACAGTTACACCGTGACTCGTGATAAAAGGTATTTTTTCTATGGTAATCAGAGATTTTGTCCTAACAACCAGTGACGAGTGACGGGACATTCTATCGATCGCTTGTTTTCTATTTTCGTCATCGCGTGGGTAATTCCGTCTGCTGTGAACTGGCACAGTCCATAAACAAGTTTTCGCTTAAACGCCCTAATGTCACGAGGAGGCTGTGTGAACTGCTGCTCTCGTACCCTATCATGAACGCACACAGGAGATCAACGGTCAGTGAACATTTTTACTAAATAATACATTCGATTTCAGTTTGTTTCTCACCAAATATTATGTTATGCTTTCAAACAATCATGAGCTCATGGAATAAATTATTAAGACTTCTGAATTATACTTTTGCATTCTTTTGAAGCTTGAAGAGGTGGTCACCATAAACTGCCATTGTGACATCACTGAGCACAACTTAATTTCTCCCGTTGAATAGAGAAAAAGGGTTATAGATACACAGGAATGAGTAAACAATAACTACATTTTCATTTATGGATGAGTTTTGGAGACACCATTACTCAATTCAATTGAGGGAACGAGTTTACTCAATCAACTGAGTAAAGTCAACTCATTAGGGTTTTCAGTGCAGGGTTTCGTTGCATGACAAAAATAATTAAACCGGAATATAACTTAAGACAGTTAAACAATTTCATCACACTAAAATCACATTTACCCCATATCATGTTTACATTTTGTAGCTATACTTTGTGTACTTTAGCATGTATGGGCATGCCCCCATATGTGGTATTACACGAGTGAGAAGTTAAATATTAAATGTTCATTATTTTCATAACACTGGTATAAACAGAAATAGAGTCAAACTTTGTAATGAGCATCACGATTAACTAACTGTGAAAGCAGAACAAGAATCAAAATGTTACCATTATTATTATATATTTTTAAATTTTTTGACTTTTTAAAAACATCCTTGTTGAGGTTCATAAATCATAATGAGATCAAATAGATGTACGTATGTTTTTTGTGTACCTATCAGTAATAATGCTGGGATTGATGGTAACAAGATCAGTCTTAGATCCCACATCTTCACTGTACATATCTGAGATGGGAGGAATATTACATCTGTAGAGAGAGAGAGGGAAGAATTGTGTCAATTTAACATGTAGATTAACAGTGTGCATATAAACCATGACATATAAAGTGCTTTTGCATTTTACCGGAAGACAAAGTCAGCTGCATCGATCTCTCGTCCACATTTACTGTTTTTGATTATACCTCCGTTCCCGATCACAGCACATTTCTTGAACTGGGATTTGGAATAGGGCATATCCTGCAGTCAGAGCAGATTATACAGTATATTAAGAAACAGGACAGGAGACACTGAAATCGTACAAGAGAGGGAGATTGCTGGGAGATTGTTGCTAGGCAACTGTGACAGGCATATGATATCTAGGGTGTGATCAATGCGCAGGTTGCTAGGAAATGCTTCCTGTTAAATGCAAGGAAAACAAAATTATGCCACTAATAACCACAGTGTATGCTGTAAACACAGATGTATACATGCATTTATATCCCTAGTCAAAAAATTCTAAAGGAATGTGCACAGGATTAATATTTAGTTTATTTTCATTTTCAAGTGTTAGGACAAAACATACTCTATGCAAATACGAATGCAGACGCTTCTAGCCGCTCAAGCTCGATATTGTGCATTGTTGTGTTCAGAAAATGTGTCAAATACGTGTTGCATTCTCAACACTTGCCACAAGGGGCGCTATAGTGGACATTCATGCTCTCTTGTACATTAACTGCTGTCATGACGGAGGAACAGTTTGAATAATGCTGATCAACGGAGCTAAAGGTGAAAAATGGAACAATTTTCATGTTCATATTAGCCTTTTTGTGTGTGTGTGAACGGCTTGTAACGCAACTTAAAAAATGAGCCCTTCCCGGACTTCCTAAGTTGCCTATTAAAGCATGTAGACTGATTTTCATGTGAAGGGAGCGGTTTGCTTTTGCCAGGAAAATCGACCTCCCGAGTGCCTTGCCTCAGACAATAATAGCTTCTCTTCTGCTATTCAACAGCAACAACAGTCTGCAACACTAGATAACGTTATCTTAGAGACTGAATCCAGCAAACGTCCGGCTCCGAGCACAACACCGACTTTGTACATGACGTCATTGTTTTGGTCAATGCTCGAGTCCCTATTGAGTGTGTGCACGAGCGACTGGTAGCTGGCTGCAGTTCACTTAATGGCCACAGGTGTCACTAATAACAAGGGATTATGAATATTACATACTACACCTTTAAAGTCAATATATTAAAGCAACTTAACTGAATAATAACACATCCAGTTAAATGGCACAGACTTTTGAAGGGAACTCTATCGCCCCCTTGAGTGTTGACACTTATTACCTCCTCAGTAACGAAAGAATGTACGATAAGCATGTTCAACTGCAATGCGTTGGTAACGTGCTTGCATCTGCATACGCATATTGCGTAATATATGTTTCTGGCATTGGAGTCCTATAGAGCGAAACAGTCTGGTTCCAGAAGTAAAAATCCCATTAATTCATCCCAAAGACAAATGGATTTGCAATGATAACTTATAAATATTTAAAGATAGGCCTACCGTGAGCTACAAGGTTGTTCATCGATGGTATATGCTTCCATTGAAGCCATCCATCTGCGTTTTTTCAAGTTTGTTGTTTAAAAAATTTGTTTGATAGCAGAGTTCATAGTAAACAACTACATTACCCATGTTACAGTTGAGAAAGGTCCACCAATCAGAGAACCGTGGCCAACGAAACCCACAAAACGTTCCTCTGAGCGACCGCGCACTCCCATGACGCAGTGTGAATGATGTAATTAGGTCGGTCTCCCTTCACCCTTAAACTACTTAAATATATGTACATATCAGAATATTTTGCAATAACGTAAAATATATTATTTCTACACTAACCTAAAATCAATAGTTTTATATAATCTCATCAGTTTTAATTCAATGACATCATTCATAATGCTTCATGGGATTGTAGTTTGTGCCCTCATGAAAGACGGTAAGTACACAGTCTGGTAGCTTTGTCTTTATGTCCGATTTTCACTTTTTTTGTGACAAAAAAAAAATAACATTTGTTTGTTATGTTGTGATTCACCTCGGAGCTGGTTGATTTGGTTCATGTCTCAAAACTCTTTAATGAAGGATTTTATAAAAACTCTATGGAAGAAATTAAAGGGGAAAATACTTCTGGAACCCAGACAGCTGAAAAAGTGGGCGGGAACTGTTGTGCTCTATTAAATATTATGTCATCTTTATCAGAACTCTACTTCTATCATATTGGAATAATATATGGCTAATGGACAGTAAATTCAAGATCCTGAAAAGTTGCTTTTGATGTCATAAAGGTGCATTCTAAATTCCAAAAATTCTTCTTCTTCTTCTTTTTATTATTATAATATTCTATAAATTCTAAAAGTTCTATTTTTTTGCAGTGTATTATGTTGGACTTCCCATTAGGATCCTCTAGGTTTGGTTCTACATTTTGACAATGATAAATTGATCAAAATGATCCTGTTCACATTTCTTCAGGATTTTAAGACTTGGTCGGTGCTGCTCTTCTATAAGATGTTCAGCTAATGAAGTCAAAGACATGCACTTTAAACTTGATTTAAAGCAACGCTAACTCACATTGGGGAACAATTTAAAAATCTCGGGGCTGATGTGTAAGATTCCACTTGTATCAACCTCATATCTCAGTTTAGTCCCTGAGGGTGTATTTCTCTTTGTGGCAAACAGGAAGGAGGGGGCATTGCAGCAACGTGAAAGAGACATCCTATTGGACACAAAGAGATGACATCATTACTAAATGACAAAGACATCCTATTGGATATATAGAGAGATTACAGCGTTGCTCGGTTATCACAAAGAAATCCCAGTGGACAAAGAGAAAAATGACATGAAAATAACAAAGCATAAAAGTGGAAAATGGCATGTCTTTGTGTTTGTATACTTACTTAAAGTTGTCTGTCTCCTCCTTATTTTGGTCCCACTTACACACCTGTAGGTTCCTCCATCTTTCAAACAATTCTGATGTCTTCACCCTGTTGTCCACAAGAAAAGAAAAAATGTCTGATTGCTTAGAAAAGCACATCTTGTGCATCTCTCCTCAACAAACTACTCGGTTTGTGGCACAAAACAGTGTGGGACGAGTTATGTGCCGAATCTTAATCCTTAGGATTAGGGGTTTGTTCATATCCCAAATCCTAAGTACGAGCAATAGTAATAGTGATTTGCCTTAGCAAACACCACTATTGAGAGGAGGCGAGAGGAAAGGAGAGAGAGTACAGATATTACATTTCTTTAAATAGGTGTTCTTACAGGGTTTGTCCTTTGAGATGAGACATTCATCAGGAAATCTGAATCCCACTGCAAGTTCATACTACAGACATGAAGTTAAAGGAATATTCCGGGTTAAGCTCAATACAAGCTCAATCGACAGCATTTGTGGCATAATATTGATTACTACAAAAAAAATATTTCAACTCATCCCTCATTTTCTTTTAAAAAACAGCAAAAAGTGGTCACAGTGAGGCACTTACAATGGAAGTGAATGAGGCTTATCTGTACACGTTAAAATACTCAGTGTTTCTAAAGTATAGCTGGAAGACGTAAACAATATGAGTGTGTAAAGTTATAGACAATTTGACAACTTCGTTGCCATGAGACAATCTAACGCCGTAAACACTGTAATCTGCCCTGAAAAGTAGTCTGTCACAAAAATGAATACATGACTTTGAACAGAAGAATTAATGTAAGTGCTTTTATAAAATTATACGCTTCACATTTTTGCCTTAAAGCCCTTTAAATTTTCCCCATTCACTTCCATTGTAAGTGCCTCACAGTCAAAACATATTTTTGTGGTAATCAGCATTATGACACAAATGCTGTTGACTGAGCTTTACTTGTATTGAACACAAACTATTCCTTTAACCATCTGATTGCATTCAGCATCTGCAAACACCTTCAGCATCCGCAGGTCAATTTTGACCCGGTGGATTTCAAGCTTATAAATCATTCATAACCCTATATTGCTAGTCATTAATACTGTAGGTTCTTAACTGATCACACGTGCAAAAACATGATATTTATTGTCATGTTAACTGACAAATATAAAAGTTGTTCATTAATATGCCATTTTTGTTTTAAATAATAAAATGTAGGAATTCTTTGGCATTTCATTATATACATTATGCATTACAAAAGCATTGTGATACATGTGAGGACATCTTTTTTATCAACATTTCAGTGAAACTGTATCTAAATATAACATAATATGCAATTTATATTAATATCAAATATGAGAATTACTAGGAATTTGAATGAATTTTCTATCACTCATATCTGCTCAATATAAGTTATGAATCCAAGAAATTATTTTTTCAACTAAACATCATTAAAAAACTGTACAACTAAAGTATACAACATTAATACTTCATTACTATGAAAAATATATTTTATTTACTTGCATGAACTGCTGTAAGCTGAGTAAAATATTTCCTCTTTCAAGCCCTATTTAGACTGTGTGCATGAACTTTTGCTCTCAAAAACACCCCATTTAGACAGCAGTACCTTTGATTTAGTTCATTTGTTGTGTTTGTTACATCTGTCACTGATGTAAAATCGATAAAAAATAAAATATGTGTATTTTGATAGTTTTGACAAAGTCCTAATATTTGAAAATGATTATCTGACCCGAACGCAATAGTAGAGTTAAAGACATAGTCAAACATCTAATGCAAGACTTACATGGTCAATACTTTCACATCTGTGATTTCTTGCCGTAGTTCCTTGCAGGAAGAGGAATTGAACTCCAAAGAGCCATCCGAGTGTTCCAGATACCTGCCAGAAAACAGACGGTCACCCATACTGTAGGAACAACCTGAGAAGTTTCACCATGGAGAACCTAACAGAAGATCCTGATTGAAAAGTCTTGTTGAAAGTTTGCATGTCTACAATCTTATCAAAAGTTCCTAAAGGAATGCAAAAGCTAACTTCTTTATTTGGCATCAATGGAAATTTTTTGCACGAGTTCCAGCGTGATCACATTCCTCTCTAGCGTTCACATAAACAATCCTGTGCATTATTAAGAGGATGCTTTTTCGCTCCTATTTACATTTTTACTTCACTGATGGTAAGTTTTAGAGTTGCGGTTTGGGTTAGGGGGTAGAGTTAATAAAATATACATTCATGGACTCAATTACATAATTTACAACTAAAAATAACTAGCTTTTGATGGCACTCTGGAAACATGATCTCACGTGAAGTCGGCATGATGTTTCCGATAGTTTTGGTACCCTAGGATAGGCAACTGTATGCCGACGTGCTGACATGAATCATTCTCATCAGACATGTTTCCACCTGGCACAATTGGCAGCGCATTGCATCAGCTGTGTGGGAGACTAGGGTTCAAAGCCAGGTAGTAACCAAGTTTGAATAATCAATGACGAGCATGATTCGGAGGTTTCACTTTTCCCTCTAACATTACTTTTTTACTCCACTAATAGTTAAGGTAAGGTTTGGGTTGGGGGATTGAATCTATAAATAACTCAGCAAAAAAGAAACGTCCCTTTTTCAGGACACTGTATTTTAAAGATAATTTGGTAAAAATCCAAATAACTTTTTAAACCATGTTTTCCATGCTTGTTCAATGAACCATAAACAATAGATGAACACGCACCTGTGGAACAGTCATTAAGACACTAACAGCTTACAGACAGTAGGCAATCAAGGTCACAGTTATAAAAACTTAGGACTCTAAAGAGACCTTTCCACTGACTCTGAAAAACACCAAAAGAAAGATGCCCAGAGTCCCTGATCATCTGCATGAATGTGCCTTAGGCATGCTGCATGGAGGCATGAGGACTGCAGATGTGGCCAGGGCAATAAATTGCAATTGAGATGCCTAAGACAGCGCTACAGGGAGACAGGAAGGACAGCTGATCATTCTCACAGTGGCAGAACGCGTGTAACAACACCTGCACAGGATCGGTACATCCAAATATCACACCTGCGGGACAGGTACAGTATGGAGTTACACCAGGAATGCACAATCCCTCTAATAGTGTTCAGACTGTCCGCAGTAGGCTGGACTGAGGGCTTGTAGGCCTGTTGTAAGGCAGGTCCTTACCAGACATCACCGGCAACAACGTCGCCTGTGGGCACAAACCCACCTTCACTGGACCAGACAGGACTGGCAAAAAGTGCTCTTCACTGACGAGTTGTGGTTTTGTCTCACCAGGGGTGATGGTCGGAGGAATGAGCATTACACTGAGGCCTGTACTCTGGAGCGGGATCGATTTGGAGGTGGAGGGTCCGTCATGGTCTGGGGCGGTGTGTCACAGCATCATCAGACTGAGCTTGTTGTCATCACAGGCAATCTCAACACTGTATGTTACAGGGAAGACATCCTCCTCCCTCATGTGGTACCCTTCCAGCAGGCTCATCCTGACATGACCCTCCAGCATGACAATGCCACCAGTCGTACTGCTCGTTCTGTGCGTGATTTCCTGCAAGACAGGAATGTCAGTGTTCTGCAATGGCCAGCGAAGAGCCGGATCTCAATCCCATTGAGCATGTCTGGGACCTGTTGGATCGGAGGGTGAGGGCTAGTGCCAGGGTCATTTCCCCCCAGAAATGTCCGGGAACTTGCAAGTGCCTTGGTGGAAGACTGGGGTAACATCTCACAGCAAGAACTGGCTAATCTGGTGCAGTCCATGATGAGGAGATGCACTGCAGTACTTAATGCAGCTGATGGCCACACCAGATACTGAATGTTACTTTTGATTTTGACCCCCCCTTTGTTCAGGGACACATTATTCCATTTCTGTTAGTCACATGTCTGTGAAACTTGTTCAGTTTATGTCTTAGTTGTTGAATCTTTTTATGTTTATACAAATATTTACACATGTTAAGTTTGCTGAGAAGTGAAAGGATGTTTCTTTTTTGTTGAGTTAAAATGCTTTTTTCTTCATTGTACTGTATAATATCCTGTAAAGCTGAAAACAACTTCCAACACTACTAGCTTTTGGCGACCTCTCCTGGACATAAATGGAGCTCACACGTGCCCATATGCCCTACAACACTTACCAATTTGGCAACTGAGGGCAGTGTTTCAAAATTTCTGTCAACTTATCCCGATTTTTTACGAAAGAAAAGTCGGTCTACTATTTCCGATTTCACTGTGAGATCAGGCTGGCCTATATGTTCAACAACACTTCCAACTCCGGCCACTGGGGGGCAGTTATTGGATCAAAATTATGATAGGACTATTATTAGCATTCCTTCAGTATATTTTGACAATGACCATTGAAGACACTTTTATACATTTGATGATGTTTTTAGCTGAAAATCTTGTCTAATTTTCTGCAGATACAGTTATGAAGAAAGAGGCAGGAGGGATTAAACGGATGAGTGTGTCCTCACCTTGGTTGTGAAACAAAAATACCAACAAAAAATATGCATTGAAAAACATTGAAATGCAGTTACATGGAATAAATGATATATCCAATATGAGAATGTATTAAGACGACATTATGTTGTAAACCGCTGGTACAGGAAGTCTTTTTCTCTCTGTTAATCATTATATATCTCTGTTTGCTATTCTTTCCTTAGGCAAGGCATCTACTAAAACATCCTCAGTGTTTCACGTTTCCATTTTAATGGGGTTTAAATGGACTATAATAGAGGGTGGTCTGCTCATGATATTGTAAATTAAATCAGAGCCAAAATGGCCGCTAACAGCTTTAGCAAAAGTCAATTTGGTTGCCTAGCATATATCAACATATCACCATGCAAATGGAGATTTTATGCTTCTCTTCAATGCCTTTAACATGATCATTTTATTCTTTTTTTTATATCAAATAATAACATGCCCTTAGTGATGTTTTATCCATTGAATCCAAACAGCTTTGTAACATAAAATGCTCACGAAACTCTTAAAATAAATAATATAAATGCTTTTTGTTTTATCTGCATAATTAACAGACATACCAAGAGGATTATAAGAAGACAAGAGTCTGGATATGTTCAGAATAGCATACTACTGTCATGTTTATTCTGTTTTGTTCACGTGAGATGAATTTTTTATTTTCTAGTTTAGTTCCTGTTCTGGTCATGTGGTGTCTTGTCATGTGATTTTCCTGTTCCCTCATGTGATCTTGTCATGTGTTTCCTCAGTTCATGTGTCTTGTTTTCATTATTTCATTGGTTGATTACTTTGTTATTAGTCTTGTCTTTTCATTGGTTTAAGTTAATTTAGTCTTGTTATCTTGTTTATAGTTTTGTCTTGTGATTGGTTATCTTTGTATTAAACCCTCATGTTTTCCATGGTCCATTGTCAGGTACTGTGAATGTAACTTTGTTGTATTGTTCCATGTCATGTCATGTCAAGTCATGTCAAGTCAAGTCAAGTCAAGTCAAGTCATGTCATGTCATGTCATGTCATGTCATGTGAAGTTAAGTCATGTCAAGTCAAGTCACGTCACGTCACGTCACGTCATGTCAAGTCATGTCATGTCAAGTCATGTCATGTCAAGTCATGTCATGTCAAGTCATGTCATGTCATGTCAAGTCATGTCAAGTCAAGTCATGTCAAGTCATGTCAAGTCAAGTCATGTCATGTCATGTCATGTCATGTGAAGTTAAGTCATGTCAAGTCAAGTCAAGTCAAGTCAAGTCAAGTCAAGTCAAGTCATGTCATGTCATGTCATGTGAAGTTAAGTCATGTCAAGTCAAGTCACGTCACGTCACGTCATGTCAAGTCATGTCATGTCAAGTCATGTCATGTCATGTCATGTCATGTCATGTCAAGTCATGTCATGTCAAGTCATGTCATGTCATGTCAAGTCAAGTCATGTCAAGTCAAGTCATTTCAAGTCATGTCAAGTCAAGTCATGTTAAGTCATGTCATATCATGCCAAGTCATGTCAAGACAAGTCAAGTCGTCATGTTAAGTCAAGTCAAGTCAAATCATGTCAAGTCATGTCAAGTCAAGTCAAGTCGTCATGTTAAGTCAAGTCATGTCAAGTCGTCATGTTAAGTCAAGTCAAGTCAAGTCAAGTCATGTCAAGTCAAGTCAAGTGTGCTATTTTCCTGTATGCATAAAATACCTTCTTACATTTGCCAAAGTCTGCAAGGAACCGTAAGTGCAAGGAACCGTAAGTGCCATTGACTATGATTTTTAAACATATATTACTGGATGTACACCTATTATATGATTGAACTGCCAAGAGTTAAGATGTTTTTAAAACAAAATTGGATAAAAAATGCAAAATAACTGCATCTTTTTCCGAGATGATAACTGGCCGCTGAATTAAACAAGTAACATTTAGTTGTCATGTGACAACAATCCTGTTTAAGATGTTTATTGTTGCTTAATGTGTTATATTTCACATATTATTTTTCAAGTAGAGGGCAGAATATTTAATTGCATTTTAGAACACCAAATTTGAGTTCTAAATTAAAAGATCACAACAAAAGTCACATTGAAAAGAACTTTGAACATTTAAGAAAGTGAATGTACAGTTAAATAAATACACACATAAAATTACAAATAATTACTCACATTTGGCACATGGCGAGTGCAAGTTGGCTAATAGTTTATCTGGATTTTTTTCACCTATTTTGAAGGGTCCCAGATAATATAATATATATTATAATATAAGTGCATGCTAATAATTGTGTTATACAATAATTACAGTACACTAGTATCCCATTCTGAACATACCCATTAATTTCACCCAACAAAGGTGCTAAATTGTATCTATTTGGTGTTAGAGAATTAAACAGTGAAGTATGTGCTGATTTATGAAAATAACCATTTAAAATGAAGAAAAATTACCAAAGGATAAAAAACAAAGAGACAAACAAACTAAAAGAATGAAACACATTAGCGATTCCATACATCTCTGACATGCGACTGTGCTGTAGCCTAAACTTTATATGTGTGACCCATCTGACCACAAACACCCTGGATGACACATTACAACCTTCTGTGATCATTTTAATGGAAAGTAAAACAGTAAAAGACAATAAGCTTCTTGTCAAGTAAAATGCAGTGCAAATGTGCAAGCGGGAATCAGAGAGTGGTGCGTTGAGATAACATGACACATACACACACACACACACTCATACAATCCACATAGCAAATCATTTTCGTGCATACACACACACGTGAGGTGCGGGGGGGGGGGTTGGGGTTTAAAGGGATGCATGTTGAGGTACATAGAAACAGGAACCCATGACATCCAAAGGAACCCCCAACCTCAGGAAGAGGGCAAGGTGATGGAGTCAAAGGTCAAGGGCAGATGAAGGGTTGCAGACAACATGCACAAACGGACCGGCGGTGCACTGAGCACGGCGAGCATGAGCAGTGTGTTGTCGCTTGGACCAGATAGAAAGACATAAGAGACATCCTCAAACGGGGGCGTAAGGTTTGTGAACTGGAGATGCCATCAGTGTGGCCTACCTTCTCTTTTCTTTTTTTTTCCTCTGAATATCGGCTAGGCAGGGTGTGATAACTACGGTGCTCTGAGCCTCGGAGTGCTGAAAATTCTGACGGACACATCTGTTGAGATGCATACAAGTGGGTTAGCTTTAGAGTTTAGAGTTAAACGTGTGGTGTAATGACCTGTCCCAGTACTGACAACCACAAAAAAGCGCAAAAGCGCCCGCCCACTTTTTGCCATTCATTTTTTCCATAGGGATTACATCAAATCATTCATAAAAGACTTCTAAGCCATTAATCAAACCAACCAGCTCGGAGGTGAATCGCAACATTACAAACTGTTTTGAAGCAAAAAAGTATTTGAAAATCGGACAAAAGACAAAGGTTCAAGACTGTGTACTAAACATCTTTAATGAGGGAATGAACTATTGATTTACATATAAGTCTAAAATCAGTATTTTTAACGTATTTTGCACAATATTCAGATATATACAAATATATAAGTAGTTTGAGAGTGTATTGAGACTCGATTGCATCATTCACAGTGTGTCATGGGAGTGGCCAGTCGCTGCAGCACTCTTTGGGTGAGCTTTGTTTTCTGCGATTCTCTGATTGGTCGATCTTTCTCTGATGGATCATGGGTAGTGTAGTTCTTCACCATGAATTCACTAAAATTGCTATTAAATTTTCATTTTTGAGAGAGCCATCCTATAAACAATGGTATAGGCTTATGTAGAAGCCATAACATTCGGCTATTAAACACCATTTTTTTTTTTTTATTGTGTTTAAACGCTGAATTCCTGAAGAACTATACTACCCATAATCCTACAGAGAGAGATCCACCAATCAGAGAAGTCATTGTTACAATGGAAATAGCATCTGCACGAAAAGAACTATAAAGTAATCATAATGCCTACTGTTTTACTTTGTTTCTTTATATATATATATATATACAGTATATAATAGTAGGCAGTATACAGTGTATACTGCATAGTATTCAATAGAGTAAGTATTTTATTCAAAACATGCCACCATCTTTTTACATCTTTGTCTTTTTTTCTGACTTTCAAATGTTCAAATTACTTCTTCAAATTAAAGTTTTTAATGTTTTGATTCATCTTGGATCTTGTTGGTTTATTTCATGGCTTTAAAACTGACTCTTTAATGAAGTTTTGTGTTTTTTTTAGTGTTGGATGAATTATAAAAACGTGGCCGGTCACTGTTGCACTCTATTTCTCCTTTGGGACTCTAAAAATGGAAATCTAATTAGTCCTGGCCCTCTGATTTGCTCTGATTTCAGTAAATCTTTGTAGTTGCCACAGCTGGTCATTTCTGCTCATCTGATTGGCTTATGGGATTGGATGTGTCTCCAGTCCAGACATGCAAGCGGCTGAGTTGTCATACACAATATGGCATTCTCTCTATCGCGCTCTCTCTCTCTCTCTCTCTCTCTCTCTCTCTCTCTCTCTCTCTCTCTCTCTCACTCTCTCTCTCTCTCTCTCTGTCACTCTCTCTCTCTCTCTGTCACTCTCTCTCTCTCTCTCTCTCTCTCTCACTCTCTCTCTCTCTCTCTCTCTCTCTCTCTCTGTCACTCTCTCTCTCTCTCTCTCTCTCTCTCACTCTCTCTCACTCTCTCTCTCTCTCTCTCTCTCTCTGTCACTCTCTCTCTAGAGTGTTAGTTGTGTAGCTCAGAGGTTTCCATGCTGGTTTTGTACCTTTTCCTCCCATTTCTTGCCGGCTTCATCCCTCCATCATCAGGGTAACTAATGAGCCCGCTCCAGTTGCCCACCTCCTCTCCTTTGAGGCGGGAAAACTGTTGCCCGCTAGTGAAAAAATGAGGCAGGTCATTTAAGGTTTCATTTATTCATTCAAAGCCACACAAACTCAAACACACAAGTTTTGTAAGGTTAGATCTGGCTGTAAGAGATGAAGCCTTTAGAGGATTAGTCAAAGAACGTTCAAAATCCACTGAAATCCATTTTAAAATGGTGTTTGTTGTAAAAATGTGAGAGTAGTCACTGATAACAGAGAAGCAATCCACAACACCCATTCAAATACTACAAACCGCAAGTCTGTAATTACAGAAACGTAGACAAATCAACCCTTTTCACATGTATAGAGTTTTTCTGAAAACTACTTAACTCCAACCTAGAATCATGTTACTTTATGTAAATGTTTCCAGGTGGAATGAAAACTAGAGGCGCTGCAACAACAATCACTTACATCCCTTTTCACGCAAATCAAGAGTAGAACAGCAGATTATCAGTTTATAAACACTTACTTTTTGCCCTGTTCCTCACACAATCTTATGCTATTTTATGACATCTAAAAACTGTGACTATAATGCATGACTTGTTTTAACCTTTGCATTACCAGGGTTGTTAAAATGATTTTTGGTCATCGATTACAGAATACATGCTGTAAAATGTAATTTGTAACGTATTCTAAATACTTTGGATTACTTCTTCAGTGCTGGTAGATTTTCTCACTTGTTTTGACTATTAAAATATCTGCCAGTACAGTAAGACAAAACACACATGTTAAAAATGCATTCTCTGAAAACCTAAATATCTTATTGAGTGTTGTTTCTAAAACAAGATTAATCACATTTATTTTGTTTTAAGGATTTTAAGATATTTTTACAGGAAAACAATACAAAAATTATTATGAAGAATATAATTTTTGGCCTAATATCAAAGGTCTTACTAGAAAAAAAGAAAATACGCATGAATGAATCGTGGATGAAACCAGAACGAGAAACGCAAACTCAGCTGCTGATGCGAAGAGTAGAGAGAGAGAGAGAAAGAAAAAGAAAAGAGAGACTGAAACGAAGGACAGACCAGCAGATAATGAAGAGGTCACAGCTGTAGATGTAGCTAACCATTAATACTTCGTCTGCATGGAGCCAGACACTTAACAAATCAATATCTCCAGTACGAAGGGGAAATTTAAAGCCTGGCAAAGGAATGCAGAAACTGATCCTAAATCTAGCACCAGTGTAATTGAGACTTGGAGTTACCCGTAATAAAATAAACTTGTTTGATTCATACGGACAAACAGGGACTGAAAATGGTTCACGGTACAGAAACTTATTTTGGGCATGTTTTTCCAGACCACATTGCTTGTTTCTCTTGCTAGATCTGGAAACCACGCAAGTGGTATTTCGCCCACCCTTAGCTCGTTTTTAACCATTCATTTAATTTGTTGTAACCGGTTACCATTTGGAAAGGAGGCTGTGGAACTTCCGAAACGAAAAAATTTGTTTTTTGCTTAGAATGAACCGGAATGAAAATTATTTCATTTTTAGTCCCTGCAGACAAACATCTAAGTGCAACAATCAACTCTCAGCCAGTAGTGATGAACGATACAGTTTAAGTCGTAATAATTAGGCATGCAGAGATGTATCGGCTGCTGATATTTATCGGCCAATTGCTGACCAAATTAAAACAAACGGCATATCAGTAATAAGCATGAAAACGACAATTTGTAAAAACAATGGTTTATTTATATTTAGTTGGTAACACACTTTGTAAAAACTCTGTGAATTTAAATGCACAATCCAGAAATAATAATAGCCACAATATGTAAAAGGATTGGCAGTCTTAAGAACATTTAATATTTTTCTTAAAACGTTAATGTGGAAAAAATGCCATAAATGAACGGGACAGTTGTGAAAAGGGCATTTACCTATGGGGTACATGATGAAGGAAACCATCCAAAACACTTTGAAACCAGCATACTTCGAATTCTGAGATATCGGTATGATATCCATTAATTCTGCATGATTGATTGAATTAAGATTGAAATTGCAAGATGTCTTTGTGCGATTAATAAACCTTAAAAGGCTGTGTTTAAACTGGCGATACAACAGAATTGCAAAACATTTTTAATCTTTTTTTCCATTCAGTGGAAAAGTGGAAAAGATTTTGTACCTCCTTGACATTTTTTAAGCATTCTTAAGTAAAACCTTGATCTGATGACAAAAGGTAAGATGTTATCGTTTTTGGAAGTTGCCAATATTTTGCAATTTATTGATGAATATTTGTGGCCGATAGCGATTTTAACAAAAAACTATAGACCAAAAATTATACCGATATTTTGCAACTTACTCATGAATATTTGTGGCCGATACCGATTTTAACAAAAAACTATAGACTAAAAAGTATACCGATATTTTGCAACTTACTGGTGACTATTTGTGTCCGATACCGATTTTAACAAAAAACTATATACCAAAAATTATACCGATATTTTGTTACTTACTGATAAATATTTGTGTCCGATACCGATTTTAACAGAAAACCTATAGACCAAAAATTATACCGATATTTTGCAACTTACTGATGAATATTTGTGGCCAATACTGATTTTAACAAAACTATAGACCAAAAATTATACCGATATTTTGCAACTTACTGATGAATAATTGTGGTCGATACCGATTTTAACAAAAAACTATAGACCAAAAATTATACCGATATTTTGCAACTTACTGATGAATATTTGTGGCCGATACCAATTTTAACAAAAAACTATAGACCAAAAATCATACCGATATTTTGCAACTTACTGATGAATAATTGTGGCCGATACCGATTTTAACAAAAACCTATAGACCAAAAAATTATACCGATATTTTGCAACTTACTGATGAATATTTGTGGCCGATACCAATTTTAACAAAAAACTATAGACCAAAAATTATACCGATATTTTGCAACTTACTGATGAATATTTGTGGCCGATACCAATTTTAACAAAAAACTATAGACCAAAAATTATACCGATATTTTGCAACTTACTGATGAATATTTGTGGCCGATACCGAGTTTAACAAAAAAAAAACTATAGACTAAAAATTATACCGATATTTTGCAACTTACTGATGAATATTTGTGGCCGATACCGATTTTAACAAAAACCTACAGACCAAAAATTATACCGATATTTTGCAACTTACCATCTTAAAATCGATATCGCCCACAAACTTTCATCAGCAAGTTGCCTAATATCGGTATCGTTAACAGCCTATAGTTTTTTTGTTAAAATAGGTATCGTATCTGCCACAAATTTTCATATCGGTGCATCTCTGAAAATAATAGTATGAGATGGCAAATTGTATGAGTTAGCTCATACAAAACGTACGACTCTTCCTCCCATAGAGGAAAATAAATGAACCAATGATATTTTAGTTAAACCCCTAACCCAAGCCCTAAAGCTAATCATGATTTTAAAAGGAAAATAACTTTTGTGCACAACAGAAAAAAGACACGTTATTACATGTTCTTGACATTCATTTTCACCCATAATAAATAATAAAATCACTATGTCAGCCTGAAATTACTTTTCTCAATCCAATCAACAAGTTTCCGCCCTACATTGTTTCTTGTTCGATAAGACGTTTCACTGGAAAATACGTCACAATGTGGAAGTAAAGTCTGTCGCAATTTCTGTTTCATAAAGACTTTAAATATGCCTCGATAGTATCAGAAGTATCAATATTTCAAGATCGATCGGCTCATTCCTTTCTACTGGTTTGTATGCATAAATGTGTGTGTGATTTTTCATTTTGACTCATTTTTGAACCTCCATTCCAACTGTGTCTGTACTACATGACAGCTTTAAGAATTATTGTCATTATAAGGCCAATTCTACCATAAATTGTTCTTAATTTAAGTCATAATTTACCCTGGCAGGTGCATTTTAGAGGAATTTGGCAGAGAGAGTTTTATTCTGTTCAGTGAATCCATTATTAATGCAAGCATTTGTCAGTGTCTCCGCAGCAGCAGCAAGACCAAATGTGTATGTGCAAGAATCTGACAAATAAATGTCAGATATGTAATAAAGCTGTTTTTGTCACTGCAGTTGTTTAATTTCAGTATCAACTCTGTCTCAGATGTTTCAGGAATAAAATTATAAACGAATAAGACATTATACATTTCTGGCATGCAGTAAGAGTACAGAGGTGTAAAATTAAAGGGATAGTTCGGCCATAAATTATAATTCTGTCATCATTTACTCACCCTCATGCCTTCTCAAACTTGTATGACTTTCTTCTGCAGAACACAAACAAAAGACATTTTGAAGGATGGATTTTGTCTCTATAATAGAAGTCAATGGAGTCCAAGAAGAACCAAAAGCACATAAAGGCATCATAAAATGTATCCATATGACTCGAGTGGTTTAATCCATGTCTTCTGAAGTGATACGATCACTTTGAGTGAGAAACAGACCAAACTTTAAGTCCTTATTCAATATAAATATTGACAGTGGCTCAATCGGAGCACACAGCAGGCTTAAAGATGGTGATTCTTTAGTGCTGGATGCGGTTGCCAGGTACTCAATCCTGGTAGCATTTTCTATTGTTTATTGTCAATCTTTTAACAGCCACGGCACATTTTTGAAGGATCCCAAAAATATGAATTTTAAGTCATTTTAACTTGCGTCTGCATTTTCAATTGAGTCAAACTAGGCGTAAATACTATGAACCTGGAAACACTGTTTCTGGTTCGTGTCAAGCGGTGGAAGTAATTAAGAATGTCAATAAGGACTGTTTCTCACCCAAAGCGATCGTATCACTTCAGAAGACATGGATTAAACCACTCGAATCATATTGATCACTTTAATGCTTCTTTTTGGAGCTTAACAGTTTTGGGACCCCATTCAATTACATTGTATGGACAAAAACACCTCATACATCCTTTAAAATATCTTTGTTTATGCTACCAGAGTCATACGAACAGCCTGAATTATAAGAGGATTGTCATGTTTGGGTGCACTATCCCTTTAATGTGGATAGCATAGCTCAGATCATATGGTCTTGGACGAATCTGATGAGAAATGTTTGGGTTCATCTTAAAATCATCAACTTTTGAAAGCAGGCTTTTGACTCTTGGCAAATCTGAACACAGTTTGAGACATTGTTGAGATATATTTTGGCATTACTGAGGTCTTTTTCTCCAGTTTCACTCAGAAATATGTCACGTAACAGAATAAAACTGGATTGCAAACAATGATACAAGCTGGCTTTAAAGAGATCTCATATGTGATTTTTTTCCCCCTTATGGGCAAGTCTGTTGATTTGTGCTTCTTGTAGGTGCAAGAGTGAAATATAAACATGTGAATCTGGAATTTGCATGTTACGCAAACCAAAACCACCCAAGCCGTCCACCATTTATTCTCTCCACTTCAGCAGAGTAGATAGTGGGATACATGACAGCATTCATGTGATCTGTGGCCGTCAGCCTCTGATGTCATGAATCCTGAGTGTGTGTTGGACGCAAGTGGAAAGGGGGGGAGGGGGGGGGGGGGTGTTCAGGTTGGAGTGTGAAAAAGCTTGAATACAGCATATGGGCATCTGCCGGGACGCAGGAACCATAATGCACTTGGGAGGCGCTTCTTTCGAGAGAGACGCCATTTTACATAGACAAACACACACACACATATGCATTCAAACACCTTTGCCTTGCTTGGCCATCTTACACTGCTTACCTGTCAAACAACCCCCCCAACCCCACTCTAATACTCTAAATGCTTCACCTTCAGAACTTTCGTTGTGATGATGTCTATTTTAAGTCTCTCTAGAAAAACTGGGACTGTCTCATGAAACATCACCATAATTTAAATGCATAATTAATTACTTGAATCCAGGCTATGTGCTGACACACAAAAAAGAAAGAAAAATAAGACAGAGAGGCTACATCACAGTCTATTTTCCCAATATAGTCCTAATATAAATTACAGACACAATTGCATGCAATAAGGTTAATGTTCTGCGACAAGGACTTTTAAAACCATCTTATTGGCTGTCACACAGGTTTTATGCAAGATGTATGAGCAGCCCGAAAGGGCTGAAGTTAGAAAAACAAACCAAAAAGAGGAAAATAAGGAATTTAAGCAACTTGCTGCATATACAGTCAGTCAAGTGACTGTGTATGGCATGATTCAATGAAGCTCGGCTTTAAAAAGAGAGTTTATAGCAAAAATAATCAAATATGGGTGTAACATGAGTAGAATAATAGCTGCTTAATTGCTTTTGTTCTAATGCACAAATTATTTATCACAATTAACTGCAATTATTACATTAATACCATTAGAAAATATTAATTTCTTGTTTAATTTTTAAAAAAAAAAAAAAACTATGCATTTTGATTAAATTCAAACGAAAATATCATCTTACCTTTTAATATAGTTTTTACCATAGAGGATTTGCTGCAGTAACGTGACCAGTCCAAAAGCGCATATAAAAATAAAACAAAGCGATCTGTTTCCTAACAAATCTCGACTAGCTGTCGGGTCTGAGTACCCCATCCTTTAGAAACGAGTCGCTTTTGCCTTAAAGAAGACACACTGATGCACAACCGTTTGTGTTTACCGTCTGAAGGGTGAAGCGCATCGTTCGGTCCTCAGAGGAACGGATGCGCGCTCGGTCTCCATAGCAGCTGGGTTTGGATCCAGTGGTGCATTTGCGCAATCTGGCAGTGCAAATGTCAATTAAAGCACATTTAGGTTACTTTTCTAATTGGATGTGTAGTAAATATTCTAGTTCTATGAATAAAGACGCGATACGATGTCGCGCGTCTCTCAGATGCGGAGTGCGCGCGCAATCGGTGGCGCGCTCCACTCCCTCTCATCAGCAGCAGCAATGGAACTGGAGGGAAATGCAGACCTAGGCTGGTTAAAAGCTTGAGTGGACACGTTATAATGGGATATAATGGTCATGGGGACATCTGGGTAGTGTCAGACTGGGATTGCATAGGGAAGTAGGCCTGTGCTATGATGGTTTAGGGGTTGTACGCGCCGAATGAAGGTCATTTCGGCGACCATTTGAGTCCAGACGTTTTGGCAGCTGTGTAATTAAACTTTATGGAGATCTTCCACGATTTGTTGGCTTTATTACCACAGGAAGAAAATAACATACACATACACACGATCGTTTTTATACTGCACTATGGGGACTTTCCACTGACTTCCGTTGTTTTTAAATATAATAATTAATTAATTAATTAATTAATTAATAAATTAACTACACCCAACATAAAGTTTAGCATGTACAGAATAATTATGCATAATCCAATGTATTATCATGGAAAAATAAAATAAATAGAAACATTTGCTAATTTAGTTGGCATGGCACAAAATGAAAGGAGGCATCCTCGGGGCTAAAATTACATTTTCTCCCAAAACTCTAAATAGCATAAAAAAATTAACACTTTCATAAACACCTTTTTGTCACAATGCACTGAAAAATGTCCCTGTTTCATAAGGTCATTTCACACATTAAGGCTGATTTTGAGGTAATTTGATCTAACATTGAATCATTTTAACCCTTTATTGCATACTTTGTTTCTTTAGTGACCCAGGACCTCATTCAAACCCCTGTACCTCGTCCATTTTTTTGGATTTCTGCCCATGCTTTTTTTTTTTTAGTATTCCTCAACCTTTTTCTTATGAATAATTTAACAAAACATAAAAAGGCAAAAGTGCTAATTTATTATTGATAAAGATATTTTTTATATAACTGCTTGATCACCAAAAGTGTATAAGGTCATTAAAGATCCGAGATACGTAATAGTGTAGCTTTCTTATTTTTTTGCACTTCCATAAATCATATTTTCATGATTATTTCATATCAATATAAGTTTGTTATCACAGGATATATATTTATTTGTTTATTACAATAGAAATTAGCACTATATTCATTCAAATAAATACTATATCAAGTTAATTTTCTGTGCAATAATGGTGAATAATAAGTATTCAATGCAATGCATGTATTTACTCAATGCGGTGCTGATGAAGCAATGTGGAAGTAAACTATAGCAAGTACAACACATGAACAGTATGATATGACTATTGTCATTTGAGTGTACCATTGAAATTATTTGAATTGTGTGTCTATTTAGACTTAAAAAGTGCCTGAGAAAATATGTGTGTGTAGATTTTTTTTTAGCTCCATTTGTGTTTGACAGCCAGTTATGTCTCATGAAATATTAGTGTGGAAGTAATGAATCATGTTTCTCTTTTATATGTGAAAAATAAAACATACAAAATATATAAAAAATCTATTCTATTCTGATATTTTCTAAATGTCTAGTAAATGTTGACACTATGGGCATTGCGTAGATCCTTTTTTGTAATAATGTTTGGCGAAACACCCATGCATTTTCAGGTTAAAATGAATGCCTCAGCTCTGTAGGTCCATACAACGCAAAAATTTTAAAGCTCCAAAAAGCACATAAAGTCAGCATAAAAGCAATCCATATGACTCCAGTGGTAGGAGAGAAGAGCGCTTATAATGGCTGTTTAAAAGTGGAGATTTAAAATAAAAAGGACTTAAATATTTATCTGTTTCTCACCCACACCTATCATATCACTTTGAATACAAGAATTAAACCACTGGAGTTGTATTAATTACTTTTATTCTGCCTTTATGTGCTTTTTGGAGCTTCAAAGTTCTGGCCACCTTTCACTTGCATTGTATTGACCTACAGAGCTGAAATATTCTTGCAAAAATATTAAAATTGTGATCTGCAGAAAAAAGAAAGCCATACACATCTGGGATGGAATGAGGATGATTAAATGATGAGAGAATATTCTTTTTTTTTTTGTGAACTATCCCTTTAAATTAACCAAGAATGAAACGCTATATCTACTGTTGAATATTTCAAAATTTTTGGTATCGCATAAATGTTTTATTATCATTGCCCTTTTGATTATTTTCTTACTGTAGGCTATCTTTGGATATACGTATTATTGTTGCTTCGTTTTCTATTGTTTCTTTGCTGTTGTTCAATTAATAAATGTTCATATGTGAATAAAGTCCGGAGTCTAGTGGGAAGCATTTGGTTGTCACACCGGAAGAGCGACGGTGCTTTTTTAATGTTACACTCGCTCCTCTTCCGGTCTCTTTCGATTCAACTCTGAGGAAAGATGGTGAGTTCCAAAGCGCTCGCCTTCAAAATCCCCTAACATCAGTTTAAAGGCGCATTTTTATCACCCCACAGTTAATAATATCACAGGAACTCATATCCAGAATTCGGTATCATCCATTATGTTAGCGATGATAAGAGTTGTAATTTGATTTTGTCCGTTAGCATGTCAAATAGCCTTTCCGTATTGACACGGTGAGCATCCGTAACGAGCCTGTTAGCGTTTAAATAACCAAGTTTTAGTTTACGTAAAGTTATAAAGACCTGTCTGAGTCTATAACAGTCTGGTCTGACAGCGTAGTACAGACTTTTGCCTGAAAAGTATTTCTAATGGTGTCTTCATATTGTACCTATCTGCAAACACCCTAACTGCGACTCAGAACCTAGTGAGCTACCTATCTAGGGAGCATGCCTATACGCTATACACTTACCTGAATCACCCCATGTGCATCAATTTTAAAAAAAAAAAGTCACTCCACTTTCACTGAATTATTTATTTATTTTTTAACAATCATCAGTCCTGATCGTAACTACCAAATATTCATAAATTTGCAGGATATTAACCATCTAAATGCCAGTTTGTTTAGATAATGCCACTTTTTTTTTACACACACACTTCTCAATACACACAACACACTGACATCAATACACACACCCACACAATTTTAGCTGAACCATTTATTCAATTGGCCTACATTATAATACAAAAAATAATATAATACAGGAAATAGGGCGAAAGCATGAATTTGCTCCATGGGCTAATCATGAGAAAATGGTGCCATCTGGTGGAAAATATGTATTAAAAAAAAAAAGAATTAAGCCAGGTCTCCGCAATAAAAGCATAATATCAAAGATGTTATGCTTTAATGGCACTGGGATCAAATATTGCAGTTTCAATGGGGATATTTTTGTCCTGAGCGTAACTATTTTGTGTACACAGTGTACATTGTCATAGATGTATTATAGGAACTGAGGTTGAAATATCAAAATTCCCTAAAAATTACACACCTTTGGCAACATTTTTGCCGTTTTGGCAGGCAAAGTGAGTGAAATGAAAAGTACAAAAATGTCCCGAAGGTCGCACAAGGGTTAAGTTACCTGTGTTGTTTTCCAGACGAAGGGTACGTCATCTTTCGGCAAGCGCCGTAATAAGACGCACACACTGTGCCGCCGCTGTGGATCCAAGGCATATCACCTGCAGAAGTCCACCTGCGGGAAGTGTGGCTACCCTGCCAAGCGCAAGAGAAAGTGTGAGTATCCCAATCCACACTTGTGATGGACCATACTTTAGTCTGTATGTGGTCTACGACAGTTTGTATATGGATTATACCAGCATCTGTGTTCTATCTACCATATTAAGCTTACCAGTGATGTCCAAAAATAAATGTCTGAACAAATGACTGTCCAGTGATATTAGTTTTACTCTGAGGTAAGCCTGAGCAGTGTTTATGGACAGGCTGGTGATTGAGTTTGGGTGCTGGTCTGAGCTTATTCATTGGCTGCTTTCATTTGTATATTAATGGTGTAATCATTGTGTATTTGTAGACAACTGGAGCGCTAAGGCCAAGAGACGCAGCACCACAGGAACCGGCCGTATGAGACACATGAAGGTCGTGTTTCGTAGGTTCAGGTGAGTTAACATGCATTGCAGTCACCAGGTCCAATATTGTTTGTGTACATTGTCATGTGGTTTTATGCTTGTGTAGAAGCAGCGACATGCTTCAGAATGCTTCCCATGCATGTCAAGAGAACATGTGTGAGGTGGTCTGGAGGTACCTAAATTTGTATAACTTGAGTCTGAAGGAATATAAAGACATCTTTATGGATCTAAATTCCTGAAGAGAGCGTCCGGTGTCTCATAGTAGTCGTAGCATGCATGTGCAAACCGCCTGTGTGTGCGTGCACAGTTAAATGGGGTATACTTTGAAAGGCTTGATTTCTACTGTACGCAAACGCTGAGTGTTCTCGTCATTTGAAAGTATACCCAGGGCTTTACACTTTTAATGCTATGTGTTGTACAAAAGAAACCCAGATTGGACTTGTGACAGAAATCAAGTACGCTTCAGCCTAAGTAAGGTGCATTTTAATTGCCACATAAGCATGCCAATTCTTAACTATCACCTAAACGGAGAATGAGACGTTTTTGTCTGCAAGCACTTATTTGTAGTTCAAAACGGTGTTGTTGCCCTGATGCGAATCATGAATGCACTTCATGATTGCTGTAGCAAAACGGATAGCCACAAAAAATGGTCATTAAAGGAATTTCACCCAAAAATTCTCATCATTTACTCACCCTCATGCCATCTCAGATGTGTATGACATTGTTCTGCAGAACACAAATTAAGATTTTTATAATATCTCAGCTCAGTAGGTCCATAAGTAGGCAAGTGAATGGGTGCCAAAATGTAAGCTCCAAAAAGCATATATAGGCAGCATAAAAGTAAAGGCTAAATCCATCTCTTCAGAAGTGATATGATAGATTTGGGTATGAAACAGATCGATATTAAAGTCCATTTTTTCTAGAAATTCTTCTCAATGGCCAATAGGGGCAAAAATCAGCATAAAAGTAATCCATATGACTCCAGTGGTTAAATCCATGTCTTTAGAAGTGATATGATAGATTTGGGTGTGAAACAGATTAATATTAAAGAGAAATTCTTCTCGATGGCCAGTAGGGGGCATATGCATGAAGAATGTGAATCACAGGAAGAAAGTTAAAGTGGAGATTTACTGAGCAGGGAGGAGATTTTACAGAAAATATTGACTTAAATATTGATCTGTTTCTCACCCACACCTATCATATCTCTTCTGAAGACATGGATTAAACCACTGGTGTTTTATGGATTACTTTTATGCTGATTTTTGGAGCTTCAAAATATTGGCACTCATTCGCATACATTGTATGGACCGAAAGAGTGGAGCTATTCTAATATTCCTTAAAATCGTTTTTCATGGTACATTAAAAGATACTTTTTTTTTTTATTTAAATCATACTAATTTAAACCGCTACAAAACATTGAATACTGATGTTTAAAATATAAAAACTATTTTATCGATCGGCCATTCAGACGCTATCGCACACACGCTGGGTTGTTCTCGTGTTGTTTCGCTTTTGACACCAGTTCAGATGACAGTGAGTGAGTTTTTGGGTTCTTTCATCAAAACTCTGGAAATCTGATGTTATTGCTGGTTCCAGTCTTTACCATTTGATCAAGGGAAAGGTCAAAACGGTGGACCGGAGTTAGTTTAGTTTGTTGCCATATTACACCACTAGTGTCCCAATCATCAGTTTTGCACAACTATATTTACCAAAAATGAGGTTGTCGTCAGGTCAGATGAGCATCTAGGCTTACCAATGATGTCCAAAAAATAAATGTCTGAACATATGACTGTCCAGTGAATACAATTTAATGCTGAGGTAAGCCTGAGATATGTACACTGACATCTGTTAGGAGTCTGTTTTCATTACTCTTGTACCGCTGTGCTCACAGCAACGGATTTAAAACACTAGTTTGGAGGGACATGACATCAGACATGTTAAATGTGTTTGAATTTGAGTCTCTAGTGTTGTTGAATGCAAAATGAAACTCAAAAATTTCACAAGATGCCATTAGTTTTAGTTTTAGTTTTTCTGTCTTTTTTTGTTTGCTGAAGCATGTTTTCTCTGTTTCAGAAATGGATTCCGTGAGGGAACCGTGCCCAAACCCCGTCGGGCAGCAGTAGCTGCATCCAGCTCCTCATAAACTGTTTCCAATAAAAGTTATGTTTCAAATGTCTTGACTGAATGCCTCTTTTATGAACTGTCAACTTTTAAGCTGGAAAATTGTGCTTTTTAACCTATTAATCTCACTTCAAGCCATATGGAAACAAAATTAGCTTAAAATATGCAGTCCGACTATGAACTGGAGGAGAACGTACCAATACTATTGGTAATATGAATTAGTTTAGTTATGGATTTATTCTTTTATTTTTTGCCATTATCTTAAGCTGTTTAAACCTTTGGAGTTACAATGGAAGCCAAGTATGTGAAAATAAGCAGCAATGTTATAGTTTTGAAGAAACGGGGAAGTTCTGACGTAATGGAGCACAACAGTGCTTTCCCAACTTTCAGCCATCTGGGTTCCGGAAGTATTTTTCCCACAGAAATTCCATAGGCTCTTTATAAAAGAGTTCTAAGCCTTAAACTGAATCAATCAGCTCTAAGGTGAATCCCAACATTACAAACTATGATTTGAAGCAAAAAAGACTTGAGTATCTAAAAAAATTGGATGAGGGGATGCACTACAATTCAATGAAGCATTGTGCGTGATGTAATCTGATAAAAATAAACGATGGAAATATGAGTCGTTGATAAGTATAGAAAGCATATGTTTTGGCTTCACTGTAAAATATTGCAATATGTGTATGGAGACCTGACTAGATTGTGTCATTCACAGTGAATAATGGAAGTGGGCATGGGCTTTGTTTCTCTGCTGGACTGTGGGTAATGTAGTTTTTCACCAATCATTCTGCTATTAAACACTATTTTTAAACTAGTTAATATAACGTGGATTGGTGGCTTCTACAAAGGCATATACCATTGCAAAACAACCTCAGAGTTTACAGTAAGTCTGTCTTTAAAGGTTTATAAGTTATTGCTGAAAATAAATGGCAAAAAGTAATGGAATGTTTACTTCTGGAATTAGACAGTAGGGAACGGGTATTGTCAACAGAGCTCAAGTTTAATTTAGAGGTTAAAAATAAAATTCACTAGAATGTATGATCTGCTATTCGACAGTTGTGAAGTGTTGTGTTTTGGTATGTAAGCATGATATTTTGAGGCTGAAGTTTTTAGCAGAGCCCAAGATGGACCACTTTTCAAATAAATGGGAGGAATCGGAACTGCCAATATGGCCGATATAGAAAAGGAAGCCTGTCTTACAGGTAAGACCACATTTTAGATAAAGACCTTGCCTGTCAGTCAACTCGAGAACGTGCATGCAAAACAAACAAAAAAATGTTTGTGTGTGTGTGTGATCTGAGATGACCAGGCACAATTTGTGATACCATGGTTTTCAGATATTACAGCTGATTTGAAATATGTTATTTGATTGTGATCTTGTCAACCGTTTTGGAGATTTCGATCTTTCCACATTCAAGTAGATTGGAGCTGTACTTTCATGCCAATTGTATCAGGTTGTGTCTAGAAGGACACCTCCCAGTCCATAGAAAATAGTTGCCTGGCAGTGAAATATTGAGGCTTAATGCCAGTTTTATACCATGCTTTTCATAACAGTTGTCAATTGAGGGCGCTATTTTGCTACTGACACTTCTGCTCGGTAAAGTAAGGGATTACTCTTAATGTTTCAGTAATTTAATTACAGTTACTTCTGATGTAATTGTGTTAAATACTGTATAGACTATAGAACAATCATATATAGAACAATAGTCTAAAGTCTAATGTTAAAATGTATAATGTAAAATGTTTTCTAATTTAACGCTGCCCCTTTAAATTCTTTGGCCAGTTCATGAATAATTTATTAGATTTTATATTATTTAATTATTTGACAGATTTCATCTGGTCCAGGCTGATAAAGGTTTTAAAAAGTAATGCAATTACTTTTCAGACAGAGTAATTAGTACAGTAAACTAATTACATTGTAGGTAGTTAGTAATTCATTACTTCTTTAGAGTAACTTACCCAACACTGTCACGAACCTTATAGTCAAAAATGGTTCTTCATTAGACCTAAAACCATTGAGGAAAATGTATTGGACTGCACACATCCAGCTTCTCTGTAAACTCACGTTTGTGCACTGTCCAAAAGCTACTTGCATATTAATGTACCCTGAAAAACACACTCACACACCTCCTCAAGCATGTGTTGACAAAGTACAGAGAAGCATCACATGTTCTGTGCTTGCACGTTCTCCTCTTCTCTCGTCGGAATTAAACAGCTGTTTCCAATTATTCAACATTTGCACACAAAAAATAAAAAATACGGAAAAAATCATTTAGCAACGTTTGGAAGAACACGCATAGATACATAGTGTTTGTGCATGTGTATATCTGTTTACAAAAGTTTTTGCCGTTTGTCTCTTTATTGGGCAACAGGAAATGTCATATAACAGTGGGATACCGCACACACACACCTCTGCTGAGCACACACATGCGGCTATTCATCTCCCACAAGCGTAAAACACTCGGCTGCATACAGTATTCACCCACATGTGTGTAAGAGTTTTGGAATTATTAAGTCTCCTGGTACAGCTTTAATATCACAAACACACGTTTGGCACAAGAATGCAAAAGGCCTGATGTTGTAGATGTGTGTGTGTGTCTATAATGCAGACAGGATGCTCCTGGCCTACTCTGTAAGTGTGCGTCATTTGAGATGACTTTTAAAGGTGAATTCACGTCTGAGAATCTAGACATCACCAAACTCAAATTTAACACACTGTGGGGGATTCAAGGTTTAAATACAGGACCAAAGTGATGCAGGCCTTGGGGAAAATGTATTTCTTAAAAAGCAGATCTGTAGATTCACTCGTATAAAAAAAATCTATTGTGTTAGGATGTTTTTGGACATATACTGTGATGAAATCATGGTCTCATTTGTACAAGGTTATCGGGTTATTCCATGTCAAATCAACCAAATTTTTTCTTAGGCTTAAATCAGTGTTTCCAAACCTTTTTTCTGCCACAGCACACTTTTTACGACTAAAAGATCCTACGGCACAAGAACTTGTCCATGTTTTCTGTTCATCTTAGTGGCGTTTACTTGTAATGTTTGAAATTCGACTGTGCAAAAAAAAAAAAAAAACACAAATTCGGCTTGTGCAAGACTTTCATCGTCCGTAAATTTGAACAGAAAAAAATCGACAACTCAAACCTTCCTCCTCGTCCGCCTCGACTTAAACTCGCCGGTGCGTAATCGAACGCATCAAGGGAGACTGATGCTGAGGTAATTGTCATTAGATTTTGTGTCTTTGCCTCAGACAAACGACTTCTCATCGCAGTTTTAATTTGGTTCTGGAGGCTAAACCCTGCGAGAGTTGCAGAGGGGCGATTTTAGGAGTTTGCCATGTAAATAAGCGGGAGTTGTGCACAATAAACATTTAAAACATGTATTTGGAAGAGAGAAAAAAGCTTGCAGTTGCTTTGAGAGCAGAAAGTAATAAAAGGACTCTTTTATGTTTAGAAGTTTTTTCTTGGTGAATTTAAATTAGTTCAATAACTGGGTCTCTGATATTCGTAAACGATCAGGTAATATTTAATTCAAAGTAATGATGAGATGTTCAGTGTCTCTTCACAAATTTGTACCGTTTTCAAATATTTCTTGTTGCTTAGTATCTCAAAGACATTATTGGTGAAGCAGAAACGTATGTGTGAAAAACACTTTGGTGTGACGTCACTTCATAGACTTCAATGTATTCTGCAGCGCTGACGCGAGTCATGTGATGACCCTTTACACGTATAAACATCACTCACTTCATAGACTTCAATGTGTTCTGCAGCGCTGACACGAGTCATGTGATGACCCTTTACACGTATAAACATCACTCGCTTCATAGACTTCAATGTGTTCTGCAGCGCTGACACGAGTCATGTGATGACCCTTTACACGTATAAACATCACTCACTTCATAGACTTCAATGTGTTCTGCAGCAATGACTCGAGTCATGTGATGACCCTTTACACGTATAAACATCACTCACTTCATAGACTTCAATGTGTTCTGCAGCGCTGACACGAGTCATGTGATGACCCTTTACCCGTATAAACATCACTCGCTTCATAGACTTCAATGTGTTCTGCAGCGCTGACACGAGTCATGTGATGACCCTTTACACGTATAAACATCACTCACTTCATAGACTTCAATGTGTTCTGCAGCACTGACTCGAGTCATGTGATGACCCTTTACACGTATAAACATCACTCACTTCATAGACTTCAATGTGTTCTGCAGCACTGACACGAGTCATGTGATGACCCTTTACTCGTATAAACATCACTCGCTTCATAGACTTCAATGTGTTCTGCAGCGCTGACACGAGTCATGTGATGACCCTTTACACGTATAAACATCACTCACTTCATAGACTTCAATGTGTTCTGCAGCACTGACTCGAGTCATGTGATGACCATTTACACGTATAAACATCACTCACTTCATAGACTTCAATGTATTCTGCAGCGCTGACTCGAGTCATGTGATGACCCTTTACTCGTATAAACATCACTCGCTTCATAGACTTCAATGTATTCTGCAGCACTGACACGAGTCATGTGATGACCATTTACATGTATAAACATCACTCACTTCATAGACTTCAATGTATTCTGCAGCGCTGACTCGAGTCATGTGATGACCCTTTACTCGTATAAACATCACTCGCTTCATAGACTTCAATGTATTCTGCAGCACTGACACGAGTCATGTGATGACCATTTACATGTATAAACATCACTCACTTCATAGACTTCAATGTATTCTGCAGCGCTGACTCGAGTCATGTGATGACCCTTTACACGTATAAACATCACTCACTTCATAGACTTCAATGTATTCTGCAGTGCTGACGCGAGTCATGTGATGACCCTTTACACGTATAAACATCACTCTCTTCATAGACTTCAATGTCTTCTGCAGAGCTGATGCGAGTCATGTGATGACCATTTACACGTATAAACATCACTCACTTCATAGACTTCAATGTATTCTGCAGCGCTGACTCGAGTCATGTGATGACCATTTACACGTATAAACATCACTCACTTCATAGACTTCAATGTGTTCTGCAGCGCTGACTCGAGTCATGTGATGACCATTTACACGTATAAACATCACTCACTTCATAGACTTCAATGTGTTCTGCAGCGCTGACTCGAGTCATGTGATGACCATTTACACGTATAAACATCACTCACTTCATAGACTTCAATGTGTTCTGCAGCGCTGACTCGAGTCATGTGATGACCCTTTACACGTATAAACATCACTCACTTCATAGACTTCAATGTGTTCTGCAGCGCTGACACGAGTCATGTGATGACCCTTTACACGTATAAATATCACTCACTTCTGCACATTAATCACTGCTCTTCACAATCACAAAAGTGACAGATTATGGTTTAAAAACTGCAAATTTCTCCGAAAGGCGAGGAGTTTAGATCCCTGAAATTAAATTTTGTTTCGTTTCAGTTTTATTTTATTTTCACAACTTAGTGATTGTGTGTTATCTTTAATAGCACATAAACTTTAAATCTTTGCCTCAAATGTTATGTTTTAACATTTCGCACCCCATGAAAATATTCTTCACGGCCTTAAAATCCATTAACCTGAATTCACAGGAAGTGAATTAGTCAGACTTCAAGTGGTTCTGAATGACTATGATAAAACCATTTTCCGGTCATTCGTGGCATTAATATGAACTAATATATGCTAAAAGCTATTTAGAATGAGTCAGTGTTTTATTTTATTAATTATTTTTCACTGAGCTGGATTCATTTAAATATTCATTTGACTGAAGGAATACAGAGAGTTTGTTTGTTTGTTTGTTTTGAACAGTTCTTAGATTGTTACTAATCGTGTGGTGGTGGTGGCGTAGTGGACTAAAGCACAGAACTGGTAATCGGGAGGTTGCTGGTTCGCTCCCCACAGCCACCACCATTGTGTCCTTGAGTAAGGCACTTAACTCCAGGTTGCTCCGTGGGGATTGTCCCTGTAATAAGGGCTCTGTAAGTCACTTTGAATAAAAGTGTCTGTCAAATGCATAAATGTAAATGTAAATTATTTGTTGACTAGTTAAAGGCCCATCTGAGGGAGTTATATAACAATAGTCATTCTACAAAATTGGTGTACCTCATTAACATTTGTGTATATTTAATGACTTCAACAATGAATAACTATTACTAACCTTTACTGTGTGTTATTATAGGGGTATAGTCATGGCTCCGGTGAGTTTGTCAGTTTGTTTTGTATGTTTTGTCATTTACTCTCCCTCATGTCTCACAGGCACGGCACTTTTGGGGCATTTAGGACATCTCCAATTCAAAGTTTGCATGTAGAAGCAAATTAACTTTCTCTGGAGAACAGACACCTCAAACTAGCCCTACAGTATACAACAAAGCTGAAGACCAACAAAGAAAGCCCAGCCTACCATCCTGTTTTCTCAACCCCTTCTTCAAGCCTATATGAACAAAAACCAAGACATATCCGACCTTTTGGACTATGTATCAAACCACATTTACAAAATCTCAAAGTAGATCTGAGCATACTGGAACAATGATACAATTCTGTAAAATTGGGAACCCTGGAACTTTAAAAAAACAAAAATAATCTTAGACTTAACAAGAAACAAAAAATCTGAAATGCACCCAAATGTCTTTCAACAACACCTCCTTTTCATTAGAGAAATATTTCCATCACATATCTCAATACATACAGATGGATAAAAATCTGGGGATCATGTTTCGTCTGCATTTGTGATCAACTATCCAAAAAAAAAGGAATTTCTCTCCCCAATCACAGCTCAATTTTTACAGCGGAGGCAAACGCTATCGTCTTAGCACTGGACTTCATCAAGATTGCAACAGAGAAACTTTCTGATAATTTCAGATTCAAAATCATGTCTTCAAGCAATGTCATCTTTAGAGAATGATCACCCAATGCTTGTAAATATTCTATGCAAACTGCTGGATTTGGAAGCCCAACATTTCAGTGTCTGCTTCTGCTGGGTACCTGGACACTGTGAAGTCCCAGGAAACGAGGAAGCAGACACTGCTGCAAAAGAGGCTTTATTGGGGGATTTACAAAAGTGTCCAATACCTCCCACTGACCTAAAACCCATAATAAATTCATACATTAAAAACAAATGGCAAACTGAGTGGGATCAATGCATCATGAACAAACGCCACAAAATCAGCCCTGTTGGCAAAATAAGTTCCCCTCTGTTTTCAAATCGCTGGGACCAGATTGTCTACACCCGCTGTCGTATTGGTCACTCCAGGTTGACACACAAGTTTTTAATATTAGGAGAAGATTCACCAACATCTGCCAGAATCCATTATCCCTGAAACATGTTTTATTTGACTGTACTGCTCTTAAACCCGTGAGAAACCTTTTTATTCAGTCAGCACTCTGGAATATTTTTTTAACAAAATCAAACCGAACACAATTTTAGTGTTTATAGGAAAAATGTATTTTAAAAATATTTTATAGAATTGCTTACCCATTTCTCACCATGGAAATAGCCATAGAAGCTGTTAAAAACAAACAAATAACAACAACAACAACAACTCGCAGGCGCGGCCGGCATACCTTTTCCATGGGAACACTGATTGTCATGCCACAGATTAACGTGCTAAGCGAGGGTGTAGATTCCAGGAGGATTGGGGCAGGGCTTGACTGTGAAGAGAAATTGGTCTGGGATTTACATAGCGGCGGGAGGGGGGGGGGGGGGGTGGGTTGTTGCTGTTTTGTGGTCCATTCTGCATAACGTGGCGGCTCATTTTAGCTTATCACGCTGCCCATTCGGCCCGTTTTGCGGCGGAACCACCGGCCCGCTCGGTTCTCCAAATGGCCAGTCCACCCCTGATCGGCCCAAAAGTGTGTCGGCCCACTAGGAAAATGCCGGTATGCCAGACAGACCCCCCCAAATAATCAATACAAGCCAGTACATCCCCCCAATGTTTATACCATAATCAATGGAAACATGTAAATGCTTCACGCTGCAACACCTGTTCTCCTCTATTTCACTCCCTTCTTAAGCCTGTCGTGTTCTCAGTATCTTTGCTAGATAGTTGTTTGATGTTGGGTACTAACTTCACTCTCTCTCTGCCTAGTTGGTCCTGTCTCGTGTATCTGTTGGTTGACCGTGTGTTGGGTGAGTGGTTGCCAGACCAGTATTGCTGTGTGTCAGCTGGTCTTCCACAGAGGATACCTCGAATCTGCCCGCGCGTCGGGAGTTACGTTTTCTCATCTCTGCTGGGCGTTGCATCTCACTAAGCTTCAATGGGGTATTCAACGAATCAGTTCCTGACTTCCACAACGACTTCCACTCTTTTTTGCCCCTTGCGCAACTACAATGAACATGCCATTGGAGATCGCAGTGTCGGGATTTGTTACATTCCTCAACCCCGTGTCTGCTCATTATTACTGTTAATAAATCCGTTGAACTGTTCCTCTGCTCTTTGGTCATTCGTTACAGATTTTTCTAAAATATTAGGTTGGCTTTTTAGATCTCCAGCCTTTTGATTCCAACTTTGTCTTTCATATTTTGCCCCTGAAATAGCTAATATTAATGGGAAAAAAACATATATGGACATAAAAGCTAGTATGCTGCCTTTATTTTCACTATATTCATATATATATATTTATACATTGTAGTAGTGATAATATATTATGAACATTTTGTAAACATTTTTTTATTAATTATTCATTTATTGTGGCCCCAGGTTATTGGTTAATCCAGTGTTCATCATAATTTTGGAATCGTATTGTTCCATAAATCAATGACATCATCCTCCTTTCAGGAATTGATCTCTGCAAGAACGAGTAAGTTTTATAATTTTTTGTATATTTTGAGAGGTTGGTCAAAGGGGACGATACTGAAATTGTCAGTTTATGTGTGTGTGTGTATATATATATATATATAAACTTCATATTGGTGGTTGACAATTTCAGTATCGTCCCCTTTGACCAACCTCTCAAAATATACAATAATATATATATATATATATATATATATATATATATATATATATCCATCCATCCATCCATCCATCTTCAACCGCTTATCCGAAGTCGGGTCGCGGGGGCAGCAGCTCCAGCAGGGGGCCCCAAACTTCCCTATCCCGAGCCACATTAACCAGCTCTGACTGGGGGACCCTGAGGCGTTCCCAGGCCAGTGTGGAGATGTAATCTCTCCACCTAGTCCTGGGGCTTCCCCGAGGCCTCCTCTCAGCTGGACGTGCCTGAAACACCTCCCTAGGGAGGCGCCCAGGGGGCATCCTTACCAGATGCCCAAACCACCTCAACTGGCTCCTTTCCATGCAAAGGAGCAGCGGCTCTACTCCGAGCTCCTCACGGATGACTGAGCTCCTCACCCTATCTCTAAGGGAGAAGCCCGCCACCCTTCTGAGGAAGCCCATTTCGGCCGCTTGTACTCGCGACCTAGTTCTTTCGGTCACGACCCAACCTTCATGACCATAGGTGAGGGTAGGAACAAAAATTGACCGGTAGATCGAGAGCTTTGCCTTCCGGCTCAGCTCTCTTTTCGTGACAACGGTGCGATAGAGCGAGTGCAATACCGCCCCCGCTGCCCCGATTCTCCGGCCAACCTCCCGCTCCATTGTCCCCTCACTCGTGAACAAGACCCCGAGGTACTTGAACTCCTTCACTTCGGGCAATACCTCCTTCCCTACCTGGAGTACACACTCCATCGGTTTCCTGCTGAAAACCATGGCCTCAGATTTAGAGGTGCTAATCCTCATCCTCCTATATATATATATATATATATATATATATATATATATATATCAACAATAAAATCTTTCTAATAAACACTTTTAGGGCTTTTCCACTGCACGGTACTACTCAACTCAACTCTGCTTGCTTTTTGGGGGTTTTCCACTGTGGATAGTAATACTTTTTTTAATACCACCTCGGTCGAGGTTCCAAGCGAGCCGAGCCGATACTAAATGTGACATCAAAACCCTGCTGATCACTGATTGCTCAAAGAGAATCAACCCGCTATTTTTAAAGTTAGCAACAGCAATAGTAGTATCATTTGTTCACGTGACTTTCGAATTTTAAAAAGAAATGGCAGTGCACAAAACCACACCATGGTCAATAAATGAGGTGTAGACGTTCCTCTTGTTAGTGGCCGAGGAGAGGATCCAACGAGAGCTGGATGGGGCGACGCAACAATGATCCCACCCACGTTGAGGCGGCACTAAACTGCAGTGGAAAAGCAAGCTCAGAAAACTAAAGCGAGCAGAGTCGAGTCAAACCGTAACGTGGAGTGGAAAAATGCCATTTGAAGTGTCATGACATGACTAGCACATGACTAGTAATAGCAATGTAAACTGTAAAACTGTCAAACCTGTTACTTTTGTTTTTTTGGAAAGTAGAGTTAAAGGAATATTCCAGGTTCAATTCAAGTAAAGCTCATTTAACAGCATTTGCCACTTAATGCTGATCACCACAAAATAATGACTTCAACTTGTCCATGCTTTATTCAAAAAAAGCAAAAATGATGGTTACAGTGAGGCACTAGGTATAACATGTCATGTCAAACACGTATAATGTTTACGTCTTGTGGCTATACATTTTTTTTTAACTTATTTTTGTGGTAATCAATATTATACAACAAATGCTGTTGATTGAGCTGAACTTGAATAGATCCCGGAATATTCCTTTAAATCCCAACATGTATTAATATTGATGTATTTAACACTTAAAAGACTTTGTCAGATGGAATGTTGAAAATCCTGTGGACATTTACTTTAAAAATCACCTTTGCAAAATGGGAAAGGCATTTTCTAGAATAATCTTCAAGCTGTTTTTAGTGTGCTCAACAAAACAAACAGGAGGTGGTGAGATAATCTGAAAGTTACAGATGTTTTTGAAGTGGCGTTTTTTTGGATTCAGATACTTTTTATCTGAGAGATGAAAGCTTTAAATGGTAGAATCAAGTCAGAAGAGAGCAACCATCTGGAAATGATCAGTGTTTTTGCTTCACTTTCTGTGAAAGCCATTATGTATGTGCCACTATACACATCCACAATAAAATACAAAACACACACACACCGGATCATTTCCTTTTCGCAATGAGGCAAGAAGATTCAGTGAACAGTTTACTGGCCTACTGGATTCTACATAGACACACACACACACTCACATAAATATATTGTGTGACCATTAGCTCACTAAAGGGATGATGTCACTGTTCGGGGCTGGTTCTGATTAGCGACGACTGATAGTGATTTACCTGTGTTGTTTGACCTATTGTGCATCCATAGACGCTCTCTGTTGGAATAAAGCTCTCTAAATCATCAGCTCCACGAATGAAAACTTTCAGACACGTTTGACAAGAGGTCATGCTTACATATTTAAAATATAACACATTGTGTTGTTTATAAGAGCTGACCTTTGTACTCCTCCAGAATATTCTACACTTCGTTCACTCCAGGTAAACATGGAGTGAACATCTGAGTTTTTTGTGTTTGGTCGATTGACTAAAAATATTGACTTATACGTCCTCCATCCCAATGCCAGCATTACATATACTCATATCCATGCATCTGTGGGACGAACTTGGATTTAAATGTGGAATGAATGTCACTGTTTGGGTGAAGGGATGTGAGTTCTTGAGTTTCCTCTTAATGGAGTCCATGGAGATAATGTCAGTTTACATTTAAATATGAAACCAGGTAATTTAGCACACGTGCACATGTGTGTGTGTTTTTAATTCATATGATCAGTACAACAGACAGAAAATGCTTTTGCTCAGAGGTTGTTCTTTCATAGCTCAGGGGATGTTTCACATTATTTTCTTGAGGAGAAATACTATAAGACACAACAATTAGATGAACAATTTGTGATGAACAGTAACACCCTATCTAAACCAGACATGTCCGTTAATGCAGCTCGCCACAAAACAGCTGTCTACATTGGAAGTGTTGAAGTGAACGTTTTAAATGACATCCAGATAGCATGGACTAATCAGCTGTGAGCTCGTGCAAACTTCAGCAACGGTTAAATGGGTGAAAAACCTGTATCCCACTTAATTTTCAACAGAAACCCACTGGTATAAACATTTACTCATTATATAATTATGTTGTGCTGACCAAATTACTGATATTTTACAAACTTAGTTTAGTTCAACAACAACAAAAGTACTAACATTAACTCCTACTAGATCTTTCAAGCTACAGCTACCAAACTTGGCACAGACCTTCAGACTGTTCTCATTTAGCGTGTGGTGTCTTTTCTAATGGATTGGACTTTTGGTTTTCACACCAGGTGATCAAATATCAGAAAAATCCCACGGACGGAATGTTCAAATGGGCCAATGGAATACTAGTTAATTCAAACTCCAGCTGTCAAAAAATTCAAATGTAAACAAACCCACAAAAGCCTTTGATCTGCTTTAAAGGAATATTCCGGGTTCAATACAAGGTTAAGTTCAACCGACAGCATTTGTGTCATAATGTTGATTACCACAAAAATGTATTTCGACTCGTCCCTCCTTTTCTTAAAAAAAAAGCAGAAATCGAGATTACATTGAGGCACTTACAATGGAAGAGAATGGGGCCAATTATAAGGGTTTAAGGGCAGAAATGTGAAGCTTATCATTTCATAAAAGCACTAACATTCTTTTTTTTTTGTTGTTAAAACTCATTTATTATTTGAATTTAAATTTTTACAGTCATTTTAGGGTTTTCGGGTTTGTTGACATTACATTATCATGGCAATGAAGTTGAAAAATTGGCTATAACTTTACACAGAAAAGGTTGGTAAGTAATTGTATCACACTAAAATCATGTTTACATGCATATTGTTTGTGTCTTGTTGCTATACATTTGAAAAAGTGAGTATTTTAATATTCAAAAATTGGCCCCATTCATTTCCATTGTAAGTGCCTCACTGGTACCTCGTTTTTTTGTGGTAATCCATTTTATTCCACAAATGTATCCATTGAGCTTCATTTGTAAGATTCTTTTAAAACTGATGTAGTTCCTGGGACACTAGTGCAACAGAATGGAATTGCAAAAATAAACAATGTTTTCAATATGAAAACAATGCTTTCCGAATACGCCCCTCTTCTGGGGCCATTGTTCAAACAGTCAGATAGTTTCACGCCCAGCTCACGCCATTGGTTGAGCAACATTGTTTGGAGGAGTCTAAGCGGGTCGCTCAAAACAAACACAGATTTTATAGTGCCACAGAGGCAGTGTTTACAGTTTTTGAGAAAATCAATCTATGAATGGCTTACTTAGATTTGTCTGCATATTAAGCTGGGATAGAAGAAACATCAGCTTTAATTTGCTCTCTCACTCTCTCGTTCAATCTATTGTTTATGACTAACTATGTGACAGTCTGTTTGTTTGACTATCTAGCTAGCTTTTTGTCTTACTGTAATAACCAGCAAGCTTCAAACTAGTTTAAACATTTAGACAACATCAAAGTTTGTCTTGACAAACTATATCTATCTAGGTATTTGTAAAACAGTTCACGTTACGGGCAAGGAAGAGGCGAGAAACCGGCTTGTCAACATAAATAATAATTTAATGAAGAACTTAAAACAAACACATAGGACAGCAGACATGTCTGCTGATTAAGCTCTCTCTCCCGATCACCGTCTGCGAGTGGCCTTTATCCCTCTTGACGGCTCAATTAGCCTGATACGGGACCGGGCGTGCGCAATCACGCGCCGGTCCCGCCCTCCACCGTGCCACAATATTATTATAATGTTACTGTTGCTTAAGCTGCATATGCATGTGGTTAGAAACAAAAGATACTTTTAATATGATGTTAATCAGATGTTAATTAAATATGTAATGAATAAAATTCATGGCAAAAGATTCACACCTACGTAATCTGATAAGTAAAAACATTTTATTTCAAATGAACATGATAATAAAAGGATGGAGTAGCTCTGCAGCATGTCAGCAACAGACTGAGGTGACCTTCAACCCCTTCAACTGAAGGCATTGGGGCGCAATGGGTGTGTCGCGCCAAAAGCAAAACGCTCATATTACAATCATCGATGGTGTATAAACTGGAAGCGTCCGTTATGACGCATCACGATGCACCTTCAGTTGAAAAGGGAGTGTTATAGAGGTTTATATTTAACGTGGATAGCATAAGTAATATAATTTGCTCTCGAGGAACTGGATGAGAAATGTATGAGTTCATATTTTGATTTCTGACATTTGATTCCAGTCTTTGGTATCTTGGCAATTCTGAGTACACAAAGATCTGTCTTCTGAAACTCTACAGGAGACACAATAAAATCTGAGAGGCGGGAGAGTTTGGCAAAAGTCTCCATTTGGTCTCATTGTCGTCTAGAAATAAAAATATTGGCATATGAAATACACTGAAATATTAAAGACCTTTTTCTGTCCAATACATTCACTTTAAATCAGTTTTTATTTTTATCACTCAATCCAAACACAGGCAATTACTCAGTACACAATCCCTGCGTGCGTGTGTGTGTGTGTGTGTGTGTGTGTGTGTAGGATCCTAAGTACCTGAGTAATAGCTTCCATGTGCAGCCCAACTCACCACACACACACATACAGTGACAAACACGCCAAAACGTCATCCGTCACACACTTTCATCCATCTCTGCTGAATATGTCTTTGAGGTTTGGAGCGTGTGACTGCAGATTTGAGCCGCTCGCTTTCTAAAGCCTTAAAGGGATAGTTCGCCTTTGAAGGAAAATTCTGTCATCATTTACTCCCACTTATTTCGTTCCAAACTTGTGTCTAACTTAGTTAGCTTCAGTCACCATTCACTTTCATTGTATGGAAAAAAAGATGCAGTCATATGGGCTTGGAACCACATGAGGGTGAGTAAAAGATGAATGAACTTTCATTTTTAGGTGAACTATCCTTGTTTAATAAATTTGCCTTGTTGATCAGCACCTCAATTACATTCTTCTTTTGGCATGGGCTAATAAAACAACTACCTAGCAACCACCTAGCAAAGGCCTCATTACCACACAGAACCACGTAACAACCCCAAAGCAATGTGCTAAAAGACACTCAGAATACCTTAGCATAAGCATAGCAATGGCCTGACAAGTACAAACAATACTCTATTTTTCGTGGTGGTACGAAAAAGTCAAAATTGAGTTTCTACAGTGTCTTTAGCGATTCATATCGTTACCAGTCTGATGTGTCTTGATTCCAGGTTTCATTATAGGGCATTTACGGACTGTGATGATTGCTATGTTAGAAGCAGAAATGAAGAAATCAATGTTCTATCACTACTCTTGTGTTGAAAATCCAGTGCATTACTCATGGCAGTCAGTATCATTAATAACAGGCTTGTCTGATTCCGATATAGCACACTTATACAGCAACATATATTCAAACCGCTGATTGGTCGATCACACTGACCAATGACCAACCACGTGATCTTGCGGCGAGTGACATGATCCCACATCCTAATCAGAGTGGTGAACACTACAGTATGTATGTGTGTGTGTTAAGAGTCTAAATTACAGTCTTAAGCTGAGGCTGCTCTGTCATTACAGCTTTTTGGGGCATTATGGGTACATTAAGACCCAGGTGGGCAAAGTTGGTATGTTCTGATTCAAACCACCTTCCTCTACTGTGTACGTCTGTTACAATAGGATTCTGGTCTTAAGACTTTCTCAGAATGTCTAGTTCTGTCAGTAGACCAGCAGAAAATACACACACACACACACACACACACACACACACAAACAAACACACAGTGTCCTTTTGTTTCTGTAGGGTGAGATGACCTGACGGAGGCTGTTAGTTTGTGGTAAGACAACCCTGCTAATGATCTTACCATGTGCGTGAGCGCAAGGGTTTGGTTGCACAAAGACGCATATCCGTCTTTATGTTTGTGTTAGGATAGCAACAATAATGTTTTTTTGAGTTGGAAATGTCTGTGTGAGTCTTTTAGCAGACACAATGAGATTGTGTGTCTACTGACATGGCTCGAACCCGAGTTATCCCTCTCAGACACAGACTCAGTGTTCAATATGTGTTTATGGAGGCTTTTAACAGCCTGTGTAACTGACCGTGTTACATGGACATTAGGAGCATGTAATTGCCCAGACGGGGCAAACTGGGGCAGTAGAATGTTCTCTTGAACTCCACTAGAGGAAGTGTAGGTTTCTCTTGACATTGTTTAGAATGCCAGAATGTTCTCTTAACCTGTTATGGGGCAGAAGAACATCTACATCCAACTTCTACAAGTTACAGCTGACATACTGTATCTTTAAGAGCGAGTGCTACAAACAAACGTCTCACTGACACAGCATTGTTTTAAGTCATTTCAAGATCATTTTAAATTTGTATACACACACACATAGTTTTAGATGTGTTTCTTTGCCTTTTATAAAATGCGCCAATGAATGTTATTACTCTGCCACGGTGTTGAAAGATGAGAAAATTGGTTTGAATTGCTCCTGTATCATTAAAAGACTGTTCCCAGTATTTGTGTCTGCTGGTCACATGTGTATTTTTTTATTTTTTTATTGCAGAATCCTTGAAAAGGATATACAGCTGCCGGCCAAGCTCTAAAATGGGGCATACAGAGCCCCTAACCCAACCCTTAATCTAACCGTGGTTGGAAGTGCCACCCCCTTTTGGAGTGGGCACAAACCCCTTCTTGAATGTTCCCGCCCTCTTTTGGAGTTTCTGCCCCCGTTTAGGGATCTCCAGGCTGTAGCAATACCTACTTGAAATCCTTTGTGCAAGAATCAGACATTCATGGAACATTAGCAGCACTCCTCTGTTATCTTTACACAGTTCCACAAGGATCCATCTCGGTAGACGTACTTTACTGCACCTGCCAGTACAAATGACAGGAAAAAATTTGAAAACATGGATGGATGGAGAGGAAAGGATGATGAAGGACGTGGAACAACTGGAATCTAATAAAAGGAACCAATAAGAGTTGAGCCAGGTTGGCCGATTGTAATACACCACACTTAGCTCCACCCCCTCAGTATGGGGGCGTCTGTTAAAGTCATAACTCCGCCCACCACAGCTGCTGAGAGTTGATAGACAGGCTGTTACCTCACCCCAATACTTACACACACACACACATATTCATCATTAAAACCCAAAGGCACACAGAACTAACTCTTTTCTGCTGTTCTCCTATACAATTACACTCTTCGAGAGCTGAAGGTTTGACTAATTCACAGGTTTTCTCTTTACTAAAAGACTACACAGCAAAACACACAAACTCACAAATACAAGTAATTGAAGGCAGAAAACGCAAAGAAATCAAAGATTAGCTCACGCACACTCTCTTACCCACTCCTTCTGTGGAGTGGCAGAAGGTTTCCCGTAGGATGGCTGGTTTAATGCATCTCCTCGTGGCCGTTTCTCTTATCTTGAGTCTCTACTCTGCAAACGCAGAATCAACCGGTGAGTATACATATTACTTTTGGATGGTTAAAATGTAGCTTTAATTTAGAACTAGTTGTGATACTGGATTTAAATCATAATAATAAGAGTGTTTAATTGTATTCTTTATGACATCATTGACACTTTAATTGTGGTTTCATTCACTCTTTTTCTCGTTTCTCATTCTCTCGCATCTCAATGGCTGTCTAACTCTAAAAAGAGTCTGATGTCTTTTCTAATGGCTGTTTTCAACATTTTCTCACCTTTTTAAAGTCTTTTAGAGCCATCTCCTTTCCAGTTTTTGTATTGTTCATCTTGGCAATGTGGATGTTTTTAGCGCAAAGCATAAAAGCTCCAATTTCGATGTTATTGGTTATTGTACGTGAGAGAAAGTTAATAGTTTGGGGATAAAATTGTCCCCAGAAGTAAGCTAAACCTGACGAAAACTCTCCATTGGGACATTCTTAAATAAAAAAATGAATGCAGCAAATATTTGTTCAACTCTAAAGACGTTTTATGAGTTGGGTTAATCTGTAGTCATTAAATAAAAACAATTAAAGTCTATCTTATGTCCTCATTGAGATAAGTAACTAAGCGTAGAAAATGTGGGTTTGTGTGTGTGTGTGTGTGTGGGAATGGTAGGATACTTCATTCTGGGCTGTAGAAGTCATAATGTCTTTTGCAGAAAGAGATTGCATTATGAGATTGCATTATTTTATTGAATGTGCTAAAACGAAAAAACGGACACATAATACTTAAAGAAAACTCAAGTTACAGTGCTCTCATTCACTAGCAGTCTATTTCCACCTAAAAAGGCTGTAAACATTATCCTCTTTAATGTCAATGCAACATTTACTTCAAAACGTGTGTTGGTGCATGTTTGAACATTACGGTGACAAATAATATATAAAGTCAAATCACACGTGTTTGCAATCACTGTCCGCATCTAAACATTTCAGCACACCATCTGTGAACACACGTGATTGATTAAAACAACAAAAGCAGCGCTCCGAGTGTTTGAAACGGACAGTCTATTTCTCTTCATTTATCATAAGAGACACAAAAAAGAGACACAAAGGAAGATGGAATAGTGGCTTATGATTTAAGCTGTTGGAATTTAAACTTGCACTGCTTCTGCGCCACCCATGAGTTTCCTAGAATGTTTCCAACCAGATTTTGGTTTTAGTGGGAAAATTGCTTTGTTGTATTTGGTAATTATATTTTTGATTGCTGCAGTATGAAAATTAAAGTCAGGCCATCTCTTTCCGCTCACATATTGGAAAGATGTCATTGCCATGTCAGTAAAATAACTTTTTTCACACAATATAATGTTTGCCTGTTCAGCAAATGGCATCCTGCCATTACCATAACAACCAACATCTGTATTAGTGGTGTCACCACAACGGCTGGCCATTCACCTGGTTTCCATGAAGTTTTCCTCTCAAAATTTGCAATGGATGAGATCCAATTCAATTCCAGTCTCTTTCAATCTCAATTATATAAACTAAGACCAGTTGCTACAGTTAGAGGAGTTTCATGTGTTTCAGTTTAGAACTTGAGATATTAATCTGAGGAATTTTCTGTTTATTCTGGACTCCAATAGACCACACAGTAAACTTAAGAAATGTAACTAGATTCGTACATTTCCTGAAGAAAATGTGAATGGTGCGTGGCTGTGCAAAAGTTGGCGACACAATGTTTTGGTGGTTGCACGGCCATTGCTTGTTCTAAGTGGTTGTTAGGGAGTTCTGGGTGGTTGCTAAGGGCATACTGCTGCTCAGTTGCTTGGGTGTTCTGGGTGGTTGCAAGTGCGTTGTTTGTTGGTTGATAGGGAGTTCTGGGTGGTTGCACAGCCATTGTTAGTCAGTTGCAAGGGCATTCTGGGTGATTGCAAGATGGTGCCTAGGATAATCTAAGTGGTGACATGAGCATTGTCTGTTGCTAGGGTATTCAGGGTGGTAAATATTTCACATAATATAGATATTGTATTTCTTCATCTGCCACTATCAGTCTTGGGATTGTGTTAGTCAGTAGATCAATATATAGACCAGCACTTTATTAAGAACAATTCTGATTGAACTATCTTTTTTTTTTTTTTTGAGGTTTTGGATTTTAATTCACCCAAATATAACTTTTTATTTTAATAAACCAAGATTGCATCTGTACATCAGTGGATGGGTGTTACATTTAAAAAAATAAGATGCTATAAATGATGCAGGGAGATGAGAGTAGCGGAAACACAGACACATTTATTGACAGTTCTGTAAATGAAAAACAGCAAACTCCGAAGTTCAGACAGTGACAACCACAAAATCTACGCACCAGCAGCAGGAACCCGGAAAAAGTCAATATGCGCCTGAGCGCCCGTGAATGAGACAAACCAGTCCATGAACAACCTCTCCCATCACAAAACCCAGTCATGAAACACATTTTATATAGGGAGGAAACACACTGCGCACCGGTGCGCCCATCAACAATCAGCTCAACTTTTTACCGCAAACCTGAGAGCGATTAAGAGAGAGGGAGAGAAAGACCACACACACACTCTGCGTACACACAAACAATATGGCTGAGAAGGCCATCACAATGGGATCGCCAGTCAAAACACACACAAAAGAAATAGAAACTCCTACTCAAGAACTAGAGATGTTTAATATGGATTATACACATAAGTGGTGAGAACACACTATACACACGCTGCAATAGTAGGTACACGATTAGTCGATTGGCAGCTACTGTAAACAATCACGCTTTGGGACTGTAGTGATTTGTGTGTTCGGTGAAAGTTTAAACAGTTCGACATGTATTGTATAAACCCTTACACAATGTCAACAACAACTACAATATACCTACATTTATATTTTATACATTTGGATACATATGCTGGGGAGGCAGATGGGGGGGGGGGGGGGGCAAAGCTCATTTTTAGGGTGGCATTTGCCACCCCTAGCCACCCTTGTTGCTATGCCCCTGGTTAGGGTGTTCTAGGTGGTTGTAAGATGGTTGCAAGGCTATTCTGAGTGGTTACAAGGTTGTTGCATGTCAGTTGCTTTGATATTGCTAGGGTGTTTTGGCTGTTTGCAAGATGGCTGCTAGGATGACCTGAGTGGTTACATGGGCATAGTCAGTTGTTAGGGTGTTCTGGGTTGTTGCTAGGGCATTGCTAGGTGGTTGCATGGGGTGTTTTGAGTGGTTGAAAGCTAGTTGCCAGGCTGTTCTGAATGGTTACAAGAGCATTGCTTGTCAGTTGATAGATTGTTCTGGGTGGTAGCAAAACAGCTATTAGGATGACTTGATGGGCATTGTTAGTTGCTATAGTTTTCTGGTAGGTTGCTAGGGTCTTCTGGGTAGTTGCAAAATGGTTGCTAGAGTGTTTTGAGTGGTTACAAGTGGATTGCTAATCATTTGCTTGGATGTTCAAGGTGATTGCTCTAGGCAGTTGCTAGAGTTTTTCCTGAGTGGTTACAAGAGTAATGCTAGTCAGTTGCTAGGATGTTCAAAGGTGTTTGCTAGAGCATTGTTTGTCAGTTGCTAGGGTGTTCAGAGTGGTTGCTAGGAGGTTGCTAGGGTGTTCTTGGTGGTTGCAATACATTTGCCTGTATATTCTGAGTGGTTACAAGGGCACTGCTAGTCATTTGCTAGCGTGTTCTAGTTTGTTACTAGGGCATTGCTAGGTGGTTACTAGGGCATTGTTAGGTTATTGCTATGGTATTCTACTTGTTAACATATACAAAATTGACTAGTTCTTGTAACGCTGAAACTTTACAGAACTAGAAATTCTTAAACATTTATTCAGAGCCCACGTGTAAATGGCTAAATAAACAGCAACAGTATTTACAGTCTAACAGAATGACATAAATCTAAAAGACATGGGCATCGCTCCCAGGATGTATTAGCCAAAGGAACAACTTCGTGTTTGTGAGTGGAATACTTTGTTTTTGAATGACACTTGTTTAATGCTTATATAATCTTTTAATAACGTTTCCTCAGTGTATAACCTCTTAACGTCGCCGGAATGTCTGCCGGATCTTCTGCACGGTGGTTTGGCAGAGCAGGGAGTAACAGAACTCTTTATTCTCACAACGTTCCGTCTTCAGCCCAGAACCGGAAGCACCGTATTCAGCCTGTACAACCCTCGAGACAACAGCAAGTACTTTGAATTTACTGTACTGGGAAAACTCAACAAAGGTGAGAGCATTTTGACAATACTTATGACATTTCTAAACGCATTCACATGATTTTTTTTATTGTTTATTTAAAAAAAAAAGAAAAAAGAACTACTTTGTTAGCTTAATTTTCTTTCATGATTCGTTTTTATGGCCTCTCTAAAGGCTGCAAAAATATCAATTTCACTTTAGTCGTTTCTACACTAAACAGCAAAAAAAACCACATGATTTTAGCAAAACCCAAATGCTTCCAACCCAAAAGACATCAATATGTGGTTTAAAATATTACTGATATCTGATTTTTGAACATGCAGTTATTCTAAATGGTCGGATTGGATTTCAAGTGATGAAAGTGAGTCATTCGGGATTCAACATGACTGTAACATCACACAGAAAGCGCTGTAGTGTCTACAGTTGTGTCTGAATTTCTTCATTTATCAAATAGTCTGTAAATAGTATGATGTCTGATGTGCCTCATCAGTCTCATGTCGAAATGTCATGATAGACATGAGAAATTCCAGTTCTCCACCCTGTCTTTCCACAATGACAGCTACTTTCTAAAGTCACTTGACACTGCGCTGTTGCTAAAGTCATAACTATGGTGACTGATGTAGATACTGGACATTTACTACAATTCCAAAAAAGTATGAAAAATGCTAATGAAGACAAAAAGGAGTGATTTGTAAATTATGATCTCCCTTTGCTATATTGAAAGCACTACAACTACACATTAATGTTTTACCTTGTGAAATTCATAGTTTTTTTTTAATGTACAGTAATGTCAAATCAGATGATTGCAACATGCTCCAAAAAGCCTAAGGATCCTCCAAAAACAGCCTAGTCCTTCAAGAGCAAAGATCGTTCAAGACTCAGTTTGCCAACAGATGCTTCAGCAAATAATCCAGCACTTTGAGAACAATGTTCCCCAAAGACAAATTACCCTCTACAGTGCACAATAGGGTTAAAAGATTCAAGGAATCTGGTCAAATATCGGTGCGTAAAGGGCAAGACGAAAACCATTTCTGAATGCATGTGATCTCTGATCCTTCAGACGTCACTGTCTTAAAAAAACATCATTCATCTGTAATGGATATCATGAACATGGGTTTGGGATTACTTTAGTAAACCTTTGTTACTCAACACCAGCCGCCGCTGCATCCACAGATGCAAGTTAAAACTTTACTATGTAAAGGAGAAGCTGTACATCAACACTGTCCAGAAGCGCTGACGTCTTCTTCTTGGACTCATCTTAGATGGAAAGTAGAGCAGTGGAACTGAGTTTTCTGTTCTTAAGAGTCCACATTTCAAAACGTTTTTGAAAAACACAGCCATCATGTTATACAGGCCAAAGAGGAAAAGGGGCTTTCAAGCAGTTATTAGCATCAGGTCCAAAAGCCAGTGTCTGTATGGGTCAGGGGTGTGTCAGTGCCCATGGCACGGGTAACTCGCACATCTGAGAACACCATGAATGCAGACAGATATGTAAAACTTTTGGAGCAACATATACTGCCATCCAGAACCGTCTTTTCCAGGTACATCACTGCATTTTCCAGCAGGACAACTTCAAACCACATACTGGCCGAATAAGCAGAGAGTGAGTGTGCTATATTGGCCTGCCTGCAGTCCTGACCATCTGTACAATTGTGCAGATAAAGACCTACATAATGGATGAATGGTGGAAAATTCCACTTTCTAAATCAAACTTGTGTCTTCATTGCACAAATGCTTAATAAATGTTATTAGAAGAAATGGTGATGTTTCACAGTGGTAAACACTCGACTGTCCCAACTTTTTTTGGAGCGTGTTGCAATCATTTGATTTGAAATTACTGTACATTAAATATACATATGCATAGTTGTAGAGCTTTCCATATAGCAAAGGGGCATTTTTCATACTGTCCCAACAATTTCGGATTTGGGGTTGTACATTATCTGAATAAACTTATTTGCTTTCATCACTTGTAAATGGCAGACGGTCAGTACTAAATATCAGATTTTAACATTGCAATTTGAATCAAGACTGTCTCTTTATCTCCTTTTCAGCTTCCTTGCGATACCTTCGGCGAGATGGTAGGATGAGTACCGTCACCTTTAACAACCTAAAACTAGCCGATGGTGAGAAGCATCGCTTGCTCTTCCATCTAAAGGGGCTGGAAGTGGGCAGACCGGGGGCGTTCCCAAACACACAGGGGGTGTTACCTGTGCCAGGGGTGGAGTTACACCTGGACTGTAGGCTGGTAGAGACGCTGCGAGATTTACCAGCAGTGTTTAATGGCCTGAACAATCACCAGGGTGTGGAGCTAAGAACAATGCAGGGGAAAGCACAAGTATACAACATATTTAATCATTACACATCCACAAGCTGAGAGGTGTACTGAATGGCTTTCATCACACGCTGGTATAATACACCCACATAAATGCCCCACTGAGCTCTCTCTGTTCTGATTGGCAGGAGGAACTGGAGGAGCTCAAACTGGCATATGGCGATTCAGTGGAAAATGTTGCCTCGCTGCAGGACTGCCACACCCACCAGAGTGACTCTGTGCAGACTTTAGGTAACAATAAAGTAACATTTGCAATTAAAAGATGGTTCCAGGTTAAATACAACTTAAAAACATACATTAAAAAAAAAACAAACAAAAAAAAAACATAATTTGTGTATTTTGTTGTAAAAGATTCTCCAAACAGTATTTGCTTGTTTTAGTTTTGTTTCTGAAAAGATTATTTTAAATGCTTTCTTTTTCTTTTTAAGGACTATCCCAACAGCTTTCGGGGGGGGGGGGGGGGGGGGGGTTTAAAAGAAAGAGAAAAAAAGAGATTATCCTAACCACTTTCGTTTGTTAAGATTTTGTTGTAAAAAGATTATCCTAAAAGCTTTTGTTATGGTTTTGCTTGCAAAAAGTTTGTTATGGTTTTGCTTGCAAAAAGATTATTCTAACAGTTTTCGTTTGTTATGGTTTTGCTTGCAAAAATATTATCCTAACAGCTTTCTTTTGTTATGGTTTTGCTTGCAAAAGATTATCCTAACAGCTTTCTTTTGTTATGGTTTTGCTTGCAAAAAGATTATTCTAACAGTTTTCGTTTGTTATGATTTTGCTTGCAAAAAGATTGTCCTAACAGCTTTCTTTTGTTATGGTTTTGCTTGCAAAAGATTATCCTAACAGCTTTCTTTTGTTATGGTTTTGCTTGCAAAAGATTATCCTAACAGCTTTCTTTTGTTATGGTTTTGCTTGCAAAAAGATTATTCTAACAGTTTTCGTTTCTTATGGTTTTGCTTGCAAAAAGATTATCGTAACAGCTTTCGTTTGTTATGGTTTTGCTTGCAAAAAGATTATCCAAACAGCTTTCGTTTGTTATGGTTTTGCTTGCAAAAAGATTATCCTAACAGTTTTCGTTTCTTATGGTTTTGCTTGCAAAAAGATTATCCTAACAGCTTTTGTTTGTTATGGTTTTGCTTGCAAAAAGATTATCCTAACAGTTTTCGTTTGTTATGGTTTTGCTTGGAAAAAGATTATCCTAACAGCTTTTGTTTGTTATATTATCCTAACAGTTTTCGTTTGTTATGGTTTTGCTTGGAAAAAGATTATCCTAACAGCTTTTGTTTGTTATGGTTTTGCTTGCAAAAAGATTATCCTAACAGTTTTCGTTTGTTATGGTTTTTCTTGCAAAAAGATTATCCTAACAGTTTTCGTTTGTTATGGTTTTGCTTGCAAAAAGATTATCCTAACAGTTTTCGTTTGTTATGGTTTTGCTTGCAAAAAGATTATCCTAACGCTTTCGTTTGTTATGGTTTTGCTTACAAAAAGATTATCCTAACAGTTTTCGTTTGTTATGGTTTTGCTTGCAAAAAGATTATCCTAACAGTTTTCGTTTGTTATGGTTTTGCTTGCAAAAAGATTATCCTAACAGTTTTCGTTTGTTATGGTTTTGCTTGGAAAAAGATTATCCTAACAGCTTTTGTTTGTTATGGTTTTGCTTGCAAAAAGATTATCCTAACAGCTTTCGTTTGTTATGGTTTTGCTTGCAAAAAGATTATCCTAACAGCTTTTGTTTGTTATAGTTTTGCTTGGAAAAAGATTATCCAAACAGCTTTCGTTTGTTATGGTTTTGCTTGCAAAAAGCTTATCCTAACAGTTTTCGTTCGTTATGGTTTTGCTTGCAAAAAGATTATCCTAACAGCTTTCGTTTGTTATGGTTTTGCTTGGAAAAAGTTTATCCAAACAGCTTTCGTTTGTTATGGTTTTGCTTGCAAAAAGATTATCCTAACAGTTTTCGTTTGTTATGGTTTTGCTTGCAAAAAGATTATCCTAACAGTTTTCGTTTGTTATGGTTTTGCTTGGAAAAAGATTATCCTAACAGATTTTGTTTGTTATGGTTTTGCTTGCAAAAAGATTATCCTAACAGCTTTCGTTTGTTATGGTTTTGCTTGGAAAAAGATTATCCTAACAGTTTTCGTTTGTTATGGTTTTGCTTGGAAAAAGATTATCCTAACAGCTTTTGTTTGTTATGGTTTTGCTTGCAAAAAGATTATCCTAACAGCTTTTGTTTGTTATGGTTTTGCTTGCAAAGAGATTATCCTAACAGCTTTCGTTTGTTATGGTTTTGCTTGCAAAAAGGTTATCCTAACAGCTTTCGTTTGTTATGGTTTTGCTTGGAAAAAGATTATCCAAACAGCTTTCGTTTGTTATGGTTTTGCTTGGAAAAAGATTGTCCTAACAGTTTTCGTTTATTATGGTTTTGCTTGGAAAAAGATTGTCCTAACAGCTTTTGTTTGTTATGGTTTTGCTTGCAAAAAGATTATCCTAACAGCTTTCGTTTGTTATGGTTTTGCTTGCAAAAAGATTATCCTAACAACTTTCGTTTGTTATGGTTTTGCTTACAAAAAGATTGTCCTAACAGTTTTCGTTTGTTATGGTTTTGCTTGGAAAATGATTATCCTAAGAGATTTCGTTTGTTATGGTCTTGCTTGCAAAAAGATTGTCCTAAGAGATTTCGTTTGTTATGGTCTTGCTTGCAAAAAGATTGTCCTAACAGCTTTTGTTTGTTATAGTTTTGCTTGCAAAAAGATTGTCCTAACAGTTTTCGTTTGTTATGGTTTTGCTTGCAAAAAGATTATCCTAACAGCTTTCATTTGTTTCAGTTATGTTTGTAAAAAATATTACCCACATAAGGTTCCATTTGTTAACATCAGTTACATGAGGTAACATGAACGAACAGTGAACAATACTTTTACAGATTTTATTAATCTTGGTTAATGTTCATTTCAACATGACTAACATTACACATAACTAACAATACCAAATACTAATAAATACTGTTAAAATACAATGTTCATTGTTAGTTCATGATACCTGATTCATTATCTGATGTTATCGAATGGTACTTTATTTTCCTAACAGTGGATATATTGTACATTAGACATAGAAAAATAGAAATGGACATAATGGGAAAAATAAAAACAATTGTAGATTGAATGGGAATTTGTGAAACCAGACAGAGATAGTCAAAGTTAAAGAGAGAATGTGAATCAACTGCTTGTCTGTTAACCCGGTAGGCTGTGTTTATTGTTTATTAAGGTCTTAATACAAAACAGCTTACAACTCAGATGCTGGAGCTAACAAAGGTCATTAATGAGCTGAAAGACGTTCTTATTCAGCAGGTATTGCTCATTAAACCATTAAAACCATTTTAATTTCCTGTCTATTATTTTATTTACTTCTCTAATTTGATTGTTTTTGTGTGCACGCATGTTTACAGGTGAAGGAAACATCTTTCTTGAGAAACACCATCTCGGAGTGCCAGGCCTGTGGTAAGACATTTGAAGAGAGCCAAAGCTTAATGTTTATGCATTTGCCAACACATGCCAAACAAGGACTAGTCTTGGCATTGTTTTTTTGGCACACAAGCTTAGCAATTTGAGGCTGGGACGCATAATGGCATCCTACCATTATCTTAATTATGAAGGAATCATGAATAGTTCAAACCAATCATACAACATATGATTGGTTATTTTCTAGGGCTGGGCGGAACGGAGGAGGTGAAAACAAAATGCACCCCTGGAACATGTTTCCGTGAAGATATGTGCATAGAAACTGAAGAGGGTATGGAGTGCGGTCCATGCCCTGATGGATACACTGGAGATGGCTATAGCTGTGATGATGTTAATGAGGTATGCGTTTACCTGTGTATGAAGGTATGTTTTCATTAATGCAGCGTATAGCTTCTGAAACCATGTTTGAAAGACACTTGCATTTATTGCAGTGTCAGTTTAACCCCTGTTTCCCTGGCGTGAGGTGTGTGAACATGGCACCAGGGTTCCGCTGCGAGACATGTCCTCTTGGATTCACTGGTAAACCAGTTGAGGGTGTGGGCGTTGCCTTTGCACAAACACATAAACAGGTACGTCACTGATGACTTAAGACTAGGGTATATTTCGTTTTAACCATGCATTTGCGAGCACCCTAGCCTTTTATAAAGTGTACTCTTTTGACTGCAAACCCATATGAATGGTGGTGGCATAGTGGGCTAGAGCACATAACTGTTAATCAGAAGGTTGCTGGTTTGATCCCCACAGCCACCACCATTGTGTCCTTGAGTAAGACACTTAAATGCAGTTTTCTCCGGGGGGATTGTCCCTGTTATAAGGGTACCGTAAGTCACTTACGTCTGTCAAATGAGTTCCACGTATACACATTTTGACTGCTTGGTGATACTCCTTTAGTACAGTCAATGGCAGGTGCATGCACAGACCCGAGCAAAGACGTAGACCATCTGCGTGTCTAGAAAAACTAGGCTGCACACTTTCTGTGCTGATGATGAAATTTGCCACATCTGTTCACACAGAACGTGAAACAAATTTTTCCACAGTAATAAAAAAATAAGCATAATTCTTCACGTTTTAATAATGCAATAAACAACCAAGCTGATGATACTTATGATTTTAGTGTGATAAAAATGCTTACTAAACTTTTTGTGTAAAGTTAGAGCCAATTTTACAACTTCATTGCCATGATGATACAATTAACAAACCCTATAACCCTATAAAAAATTATGATTTAAACAACTTTACAGCTCAAATAACATGAGTATTTACAGAAGAAATAATGTAAGTGCTTTTATAAAATTATAAGCTTCAATTATATGCTACATTTAAAGTATGCAAAAATTGGCCCTTTCACTTCCACTGTAAGTGCCTCACTGTAACCTTGATTTTTGCTTTTTTAAAGAAAAGTATGAGTCAAAATTAGTTTTAGAGGCAATCAACATTGTCACAAATGCTGTCGATTGAGCTTAACTTGTATTGAACCCGGACTATTCCAATACAAACCATCTTAAATTGCAGATTTATTTGCTTAAATGCTGTTTATTAATCAAATTCCCATTTTGTTAGCAATTACTGTCCCTATCAGTTGCCTTTTATATTCATAACTTATCCCATGTTACTTGTACACAGTTACATATGTCTGGAACGCATTTCTGTTGTTTTTTTTCATAGGTGTGTGATGATATAGACGAGTGTAAAGGACCAGATAATGGAGGCTGCACGGCCAACTCGGTCTGCGTGAACTCAGTGGTGAGACTTGATTTCTTCAATAGCACAATCCTATATAATGTCATTGTGTTTTCAAGTCACACATGCAAAGTAAAGGATAACAGTCTCTAAATGTGTGCATTATGTACTGGTATTTGTAGGGATCATATCAGTGTGACAGATGTAAGACCGGATTTACAGGTGACCAGATCAGAGGCTGTAAACCAGAGAAAAACTGTGGAAACCGCCTGCAGAACCCTTGCGATTACAACGCACAGTGCAAAGAGGAGAGAGATGGCACCATCAGTTGTCAGGTACCATTCGCTCACTTGCTTTCTTATTTTGTCACAGTGGGTAGCCCTTCCCACAGTGAAATCTCACTGGATCAAACTCTTGCCCTAAATAGCAGTCTATTAAACATCAAATACGTTCTGACTAGCAATGATTTGTTTTTAATGTTACGCTGCATTTTGACTTACAGTTTGGACCGAAAATGACTTGCCACATTGCACCTGACTAAAACTGTTTAAATGTAAATGCTTGTGTTTTTATGTATCAGTGTGGCATTGGATGGGCTGGTAACGGTTATCTCTGCGGAAAAGATACAGATATCGATGGCTACCCTGATGAGAAGTTGCGCTGCAGAGACCCCACCTGCAGAAAGGTATTGTAACTATGGCAACACTGCAATGGATTTTGACTTGCTCAGGGCTGTGGTGACATCACTTGCATGTCTCGAGGAATGCTGATTCATATTGTGTCCTTAATGCCAGGATAACTGTGTTAGCGTTCCCAACTCGGGACAAGAGGATGCAGATGGAGATGGGAAAGGTGATGCGTGTGACCCAGATGCAGATGGAGACAGAATACTGAACGAACAGGTAAACAAATAGAAGTGGCATAGCTGTTTATATTTGTCACACCCTAATTATTTTCCAGTCACTTACCTCTTGTTCTTCTATATCTGGTTAAGCAGTAAACACTGTAATCTGGTGTGTATGTGTATGGATTTTAGGATAACTGCTGGCTGACGCCAAATATTGATCAGCGGAACAGTGATAAGGACAGTCATGGTGACGCATGTGACAACTGTATCAGAGTAAATAACCCTGACCAGAGAGACACAGATTCCGATGGCCTTGGAGATGCTTGTGACGATGACATGGATGGAGATGGTGAGATTTTAGTCTTCATGAATCGGTTTTGAGAAAAGATTTGTTCTGGTTTGTCTTTCTGATACTGAATCATCTCTATGGTTTGGATGCACAATTTCACTGATTGACTGATAGGGCTGAAGAACATCCTGGATAACTGCCAGCGAGTGAAGAATCGTGATCAGATGGATCGTGATGGTGACGGGGTGGGAGATGCATGTGATAGCTGTCCTGACATCCCAAATCCAAACCAGGTACGTGATGTCCAAACAACTTTCAACCAGATATCAACCAATATTTTTAATGAAATGAACTTGAAAAGCTAGATAGAAAAAGCATAAAATAATACTTCCCAAGCTACTTACCAACACTAAACTTGATGCTCAATATTCTTCTTGCTAGTCTGACATTGACAATGACCTTGTTGGAGACTCTTGTGACACAAATCAAGACAGGTATCTAGAATTGTTTAACATTATACTGAATTCTTTGAGGAGATTTCTGTGAACCCTTCTGGTGCTCCTTTGTGATGTTATCGTTTGTCCCTCAGTGATGGTGATGGTCACCAAGATAGCAAGGACAACTGCCCACTGGTAATTAACAGCTCCCAGCTGGATACAGATAAAGATGGACTTGGAGATGAGTGTGACGATGATGATGATAATGATGGTATTCCTGACATACTGCCTCCCGGACCCGATAATTGTCGGTTGGTGCCCAACCCTGACCAGATAGATGACAACAGTGAGTACTTACCAAAAAGGCATTTCTTGACCCAATTTAATTATGTATGCACTGTGTAAAATGGTTTACCAAAATTTTTTAATTCTATCATCATCTAGTTAGTCTATATGTTTTCGAGCTACAAGTTTTAGTGGAGTTGAGCTACATTCTCTTCGTTCAAGTGTTCATGATACATTGCATAATCAATATTGAAGGGCGACAAATGCGCAGGATTAAATATACATCATGCATCATCTGTCTTCCGGAGCAAGCATTCTTTTCTCCCAATATGGAATGCCCAATTCCCATTAATTTAGTAGGTCCTCGTGGTGGCGCGGTTACCTCAATATGGGTGGTGGAGGACAATTCTCAGTTGCCTCCGCTTCTGAGACAGTCAATCTGCGCATCTTATCACGTGGCTCGCTGTGCATGACACCGTGGAGACTCACAGCATGTGGAGGCTCATGCTACTCACCGCGATCCACGCACAACTCACCACGTGCCCCATTGAGAGCGTGAACCACTAAAGGCGACCACAAGGAGGTTACCCATGTGACTCTACCCTCCCAAGCAATCAGGACAATTTGATTAGCAGACCCGGTTGGAGTCACTCAGCACACCCTGGACATTTGTGGGGCGGCTGTGGCTCAGGTGGTAGAGCGGGTTGGCCACTAATCGCAGGGTTGGTGGTTTGATTCCCTACCCACAGGACTCCACATGCCGAAGTGCCCTTGGGCAAGACACTGAACCCCAAGGCTAGCGCCTTGCATGGCAGCTCTGCCGTCATTGGTGTGTGTGTGTGTCTGTGTGTGTTCACAGTGTTAAGCGCTTTGAAAACCGCTAAGGTTAAAAAAGTGCTATATAAGTGCAGACCATTTACCATTCGCACTCACGACTCTATTGTTTTAGTCCAACTAAAATGTAACTTTTAAAGTGCATGTTAACATACTGATTGTTATGTTGCTCCCCGTATGATTTTTTTTTCTTCCATAAAATGCAAAAGATACTTAGAAAATATCATGACTGTCAAACTCCAAAAAAGGACAAAAAAAAAACCACACTGAAATTAGTGTACATGATTTGTATGCAGGGTTGGAAATGAAAAGGGGCTCGGGGCAAAAATGCCACCGAAATTGACAAAAATGCCCACCAAATTCAAAATAAAGGGCCAAAAAATGTCCCTGCAATGAGTTCCTGTTTTTTTTTTTTAAATTAATAACATCTAATATAGTTACAAACGCATACATTGCAATCTTTATTTGAACTTTTGCTGAACATTATTTGTATCGTGCCATCCGTTGTGAAGATGTTGCCAAGCTTGATGATAATATTAATATATTAATTCATCTGGATATGTTAAATAAGAACTTTATTTATAATACAATAATACATATATAGCAAACATTGACCAATTTTACCATGTAGATCATATCTCGGACTAAACACTGCCTTGTTTTATTCAATTGGCATGAAGAACTTGATAACAGTTTTACAAATTTCAATGCATGAATGAGAAAAAAAATGTATTCCAAAATTTCAGTCACAACGCACATTATGCAATGTAGAGATCAGGCAATACGTAATTATTGAAACCAAATAAACTGATATTGAATCAAAATTAATTAAATTGGGAAATCAATGCCACCACACTGCCCTAAAAATATTAGTGGATATTATTTTATTGTTAACAGGCAACAGTATCTCATTATTCAAACTGAATTGATTAAATGTAAGTATTTTACATAAAATGATGAAACAGTTCATTTATAAGGTTAGAAAAAATTGCCCTTACAAAGGAAAAAAAAATCCCTAGAAATCAATTCAATTAGGTGGCAATATTTGCCCCTTGAAAAAGTTAATTTCTGACCCTGCTTGTGTGCTATATTTCAAGTGTATTTCAGGTCATTTGTTAGCTTTGTCTGAGAGTCAGACCAAAGTTTAAGTCCTTATTCACTAAAAGTCTTGTCTTGTAGAAGGAATTGAACATTACAGAAATCAATTTCCAGTCTTGGCTTACTCACCTGTCAATTCTCCACTTCCCAGATGATGGATTGGGTGATGTTTGCGAATCAGACTTTGACCAGGACAAGGTGATCGACAGGATTGATAACTGCCCAGAAAATGCAGAGATCACATTGACAGACTTTAGAGCCTATCAGACAGTTGTCCTGGACCCAGAGGGGGATGCTCAGATTGACCCCAACTGGGTGGTTCTGAACCAGGTGAACGATCAGTATAAAACATCACAGAATTGATCTCAGAACACTGTTTTTCTGATGTACAAGTCTGACAAATTCTTTGTTTTCATATAAAGGGAATGGAAATTGTTCAGACTATGAACAGTGACCCAGGCCTTGCTGTTGGTAAGTTAATGCACTTTTTTTCATAATGGTTAACAACATATTCTACTCCATCATTAAGCATTTCTATGGATAATGTTATCCGCCTCTCCATTACCAGGCTACACTGCATTCAGCGGTGTTGATTTTGAGGGTACGTTCCATGTGAACACAGTGACTGATGATGACTATGCCGGCTTCATCTTTGGATACCAGGACTCCTCCAGTTTCTACGTGGTGATGTGGAAGCAAACGGAGCAGACGTACTGGCAGGCCACACCATTCAGAGCCGTGGCTGAACCTGGCATTCAGCTGAAGGTTGGTCAGACGAATTTCAAGACTCAATGTGACCTCTGAATTTGTGAAAACATCTTGCACAACAGAACTATCTAATCTATATCTCACTCTCTCTCACTTGCAGTCAGTGAAGTCTAAGTCTGGTCCAGGCGAACATTTGAGGAACTCTCTCTGGCACACAGGTGACACCAACGATCAGGTGCGCCTCCTGTGGAAGGATCCACGGAACGTTGGCTGGAAGGACAAGGTATCATACCGCTGGTACCTGCAGCATCGCCCACAAGTTGGATACATCAGGTAAGCCAATCTAAATTCAGATGCTTCAAACTTTAAAAGTGCAAGGGGCCAGTCAATATTAATGCTGAAACATACTCTACACAATTGTGTGAATACAGACACTTCTAGCCACACAAGAGAGTTGTAGAGAGTTTACTCTTTCAAACCAACTACTGTCATGGCAGAGCAACAGTTGAAGAGAATAGTTCACATCAGTACATTTATAGTAACTTACCTGAATAATAACACATCTGGTTAAATGGCTCAGACTCCTTTGAGTACTGAGGTTTGTTACTGCCACAGAAAGGCAAGAATGAATGTTAAGCATGTTCAACTGGACCGCACGTTTACTTGCCTAAAGTATGCCTCTGGCCTAAAGCAACTTCTTACATCATCCCACTCATGATTTTCAGCCCACTCTTCCTTTTTGAGTTGATGTTTGAATCCTGATGACTTGCGTGTGTTTTCAGGGTGCGTTTCTATGAGGGCTCAGAGCTGGTGGCAGACTCAGGGGTGACAATTGATACCACAATGAGAGGTGGAAGATTGGGTGTGTTCTGCTTCTCTCAGGAGAACATCATCTGGTCCAACCTCAAGTACCGCTGCAATGGTGAGAGGACACACAAATGTTCCCCCTAAAGTGCCACTTCTACAGACACACATTTTTATACACGCATGCAAACTTACAGAAGTCGAAACTTAGAACTGAAACATGTTATCATACTATATATTTTTTTTCCTTTCCAGACACGATTCCAGATGACTTCCAAGATTTCAGTGCACAACACGGCATGGACCCCTTATAAATTACTCCCAAAATGCTATTCACACCTGAGTGTGTGTGAGTGAATACCCACACACCATTTGACACACTCTTGTGTGTGTCTCTGTACGTCTGTACACAATGTGTGTGTATAATTGGGATTTGTGTATACACAATGTGTATGCCTTTTTTTTTTTTAATCCACTTTTTACTTGGTACTGGATTATTCCTTCTAGTGGTAAAAAAAAAAAATCTTCAGAAAATCAACTAAATCATATCATGTTTTAGATAAGAAATGAACATTATCTCCTGTTGTTTGTTATGTTATGTTATAATTTGCCTAGAATTAAACTACAATTGCATCAAACCCATTGTAAAGACAACATTTACAAAAAGGATGAAACTTTGATAAAGACAAACCTAAATTACTTAAACCTTCAGTCTCACATCCTGTTTTACACAATAAAAAAATCAGTTTAAGACACGAAGACATTTTATCCCAATCTGTTCAATGTATTCATGTTCACCCATTTGCCAAAGATATCACACTTTGATACTTTCCATGACTCTAAAACTTCAGTTAATAGGCAGAGCGAACAAGTTAATGTAATAGGCTAAGTGTTTTCTCAACAGAATTAAGTGCCAGACTGAATTAGCGGCAGTAATAAAGACTCTCTCCTGCTGCTTTTGCTCTTAGGTCATGCTAACCTCAACAGTTCATGCCTCTGTTCACATTCCTCCTGTATGTGAAAGGTGTTTCATTACAGACTTTGAAAACAAGCTTTATAAATGTACTTGGAAGAACATTTAGCTCTACCAATATCTTGGTAGAACGTTTGGGCTACATGGTCAGCAGATGGCAGTATGGTACTAACATTTAGAGCATTGATGTGAGGGATTATTAGAGCAATCCTTTCTTACTATCTTATTCTAACTTGCCTTATATCTCCGTCGTCTTTGTGAAAATAATTTTGTTTCCATCAATCAGTCAGCCTGTCACTGACCATTCTTTCTAAGAGTCAATTAAAAGAGAACAAATCCGCTGATTATAAATACTATTTCACAGCTAAACAGATCTCATCTGAGAGATGGATCTGAAGTGAGAGTCTGTCACATGCCACTTTACTCATTATGAATCATGCCCGTAACCTTTACAGTATCACCCACTGACCGAGATGGAGAAAGTCGCGTAGGAAAAATCATGCCTGAGAATATCACTCCCCTGCAACACACCCTCACACACATATGGTAAAAATGATAGAAAGTTTTGACATTAAAATGAATGTACTATAGAATAATAGTCTTACATAGTCGAATAGTGTTACATGTGCTTTCATTTACTATTCCCCTCATAAAAAAGTAATGGTAATACACATGGGTAATAACATGGTTCTGTAGGATTCCCATATTCACATACCATTGTATTTACATGGTACTACAAGGTACTGCAAAAAATACCATGGTAACAAAAAACATTGTATTGCCATGGCACAATGTCAAAGATATAAAAAAAAGCATATAAAATGTATCCTGGTATTATTGCTTTAAGTAAGCTTAGAGTAAAATTGATCATACTCTTTAATGCTCAGCTACTTTTAGTAGCTAGATGGCCACAGAAGAACACTATCATTTATCGAGTGATGCCTATCTGTGCAAAACTTACCGCCACAATGCTAGGGTGTGGTAAGCGGTTACCAGGGTGTTCCTTTGTGGTTGCTATGGGTCCAAAATAGCATACGTACACCTCCGTTTTAGATATTTTCTTTTGGAAAAGCGTCACAATCGAAGTCATTTATGCTAAACATCTTAAAAAGATCAGATTAACAAACAAACGTCTCCAAGATCTGCTAAACTGGCATCCGAGACATACATATTGATATACGTCAAAATAGATCAAATAGACGTCTGGGTGGTGTATGTGTGCTATCAGGGATGTTTTTTAAGCATGCTGCTATGCTTCTGCTAAGGTGTTCAGGGTAGTGTCTGACTGCTCCAAGTCAAAAGAGCCCACCCCTAAGTCTTTATGATATTCTGGTACCTTCTTCAATGGAGGTCTTTTAGGTTGTTTTCGCCCGTTTTATTGTCCGTTAGGAGAAACCACACCTCTCCTCAACAATCAACACGATTTGAGGTATCCTTTGGGCATAGAATTGGCTTGAACATTAGGGGGTTGCAGCGTGAAGTATTTACCCATGTTTCCATTGATCGTGGTATAAATAATGGAGGTGGGGGGGCTGTACTTGCTTGTTTTGATTATTAAGGGGGTTATCAGTGGAAATGTCCCTACAGTCAACGGAAACAAAATGCTGTCTTTTTGAGAGGTAACTTTGAGAAACTTCAGCTAGTGCTGTGTCATGTGAACAAGGAGCTGTTCAAAACGAACGTGTTTTTGCATTCGCACGTGCTGTTTTTCAATCATATTCCATGACATCATTCGCTAGAAGGAACTCTTATGACAACTGCATCACGTTTCACGTTTTTAGCCTCTCTCAAGGGAGTGCTGCATTTTTAGACAGTCAAGTAAAAATAAAAACACGTCTTAAGACACCTGCATTCTGCTCTATAAATTGTGGCGCGTTTAGCTTTTTTTAGCATGAGAATGGGTTTGTTCTGAATGGTTAGGCTACTGGAAGAAATGCCTTAGCCAATAGTTATACTTATACTCAGGCGCGGCACTAGGGGTGGGCATACCGGGCTTAAGCCCAGGCCCGCCATCAAGGGGGTAAAAGGGTACAGATGACCCCAGGCCCAAGGCCCAGGGAGGCCCGTCCAAAAGTAGTTGACCCTTAATGGGATCAAGTACAACAATTTACTTACTGACATATACCACCGAAAATATAATGCATATGTATTTAAATGATAAATACATTAATTTGTATCATTAAAACACATTTCAACTCGTCATCTGATTGTGATATCCCATCCAGCCCGCTGTTATTATGAAAATGGTTCAGTCGAAAACACCCGGCCAATCAAACGTGTGGAACACACACAAAGTGCATTGTGCAAAGCGGGGACTGACTATAGAGTCAAAATGCCTCACCAAAGGCTAAAATCAGGGGCACAAAAAAGAAATGTGCGCAAACAGAGAGCAAAAGTGAATGAAAGAAGCAGAGGTGATGGCAAATATCTTGCCAAACATGAAGCACAAGGTATGACAGGCGAAGCAGAATGTGGCAAAAGTGAGGAGCTAGTGTAGACTAGCAAATAAAATTGCAGCTAGCTAGCTTAACCTTTAAATAAGGTAAGCATGTTAACTTAACTAGATATCAATATAATAGATAGCTATAAATGCCCTTATAAGTAGGGATGGGTACCAAAACCCAGTATTAAACAGTGCTAAATTATTACAGACCATAGTATTGATAAGCGCCGACATTACGGTTCTTTTTAACGTATTGGTGTAATTTATAATCACACTGCTGCAGCCTCTTTACTCTATTTCGGAGCTGCGACACACACACACACACACACACACACACACACACACACACACTCTAGGGGTGACCAGATCACAACAAACCAAATGTGGGACAAAGAGTAGCTATGTTAAGGTAGGACATGTTACCAATGCTGAGAAGTCAAATAATATTATATGATGTCTATCTAAATTAAAAAAAATAAACGTCACAATTTTCCCACAATTTATTTAATAATTGATATCAATTGATCTAAAGGGGGTGGTAAAGGGGGAGCCTGATCCCTGATTATAGTTGGCTCAACAAGTTTATATGTGTGCGTGTTATGTATCTACGTGTCTGTGTATACGAAGTTTTGTGACTGACAAATGGGTAAGGAAACTTTACTTATTATAATCTTTCTTACTTTATGCATTTATTTATTCTCACAAAAATAGCTTCTTAAAATTCAGTACTTGGAAAGAAGTTTGGATTCACTGTCAGCATAATATGAAAGCGAAATGGCTGCAGCAGTGCACGTTAAACCTTACCTGTGCAGTACTTTTGTTTGTTAATCTAACATCTTGGAAAGTGTGATATTCTCACATTGCGATCATGCATTTTTGTTGATGAATATTATATAATTTTGAGGATGTTCTGTAGGCAGGTTCCTAATAGGAATACCAACTTGGTGTCATGGCTCTGGATTTGTAGGTTTTAAACATATAGCGCCTGTGTTCAGTGAGTTTGATTAAAAATGATAATGGGGGGCCTGGGTAGCTCAGCGAGTAAAGACGCTGGCTACCACCCCAGGAGTCGCTAGATTGAATCCAGGGTGTGCTAATTGACTCCAGCCAGGTCTCCTAAGCAACCAAATTGGCCCAGTTGATAGGGAGGGTAGAGTCACATGGGTTATCCTCCTCGTGGTCGCTATAATGCGGTTCTCGCTCACGGTGGGGCGCGTGGTGAGTTGTGTGTGGATGCCGCGAAGAATAGCGTGAAACTTCCACATGCGCTTCGTCTCTGCGGTAACGGGATAAACAACCACGTGATAAGATGCACGGATTTATGGTGTCAGACGCGGAGACGTGAGATTCGTCCTCCGCCACTCGGAGTCTGTACGCCACCACGAGGACTTAGAGCACATTGGGAATTGGGCATTCCAAGTTGGGAATGGGGTCTCCATCCTTTCTGCATAGCGCGGTGCCATTTTGTGGTCCGTTCTGCATAACGCAGCGGCTCATTTTAGCTTATCGCAGCCCATTCGGCACGTTTTGCGGCCAACTGACCGGCCCGCTCGTTTCTCCCTATGGCCAGTCCGCCCCTGATCGGCCCCAAAGTGCGTCGGCCCACCAGGAAAATGCCCGGTATGCCAGATTACCAGTCCAGCTTGTCCACTGCATCTTCAGTGGCTCTGATGCCAGGAGTACATGAAGACTCTTATGTTCACTTTAATAGCCAACAACAGAACACTTATGAAGCTTACGAAGCTGAGACATTATTCTTCTCACTGTATCTGCTCCAGCACGGAAAGAAATGGTGGAATGTGTGTAGATCACACAGGGGAGGATCTATGATAATAGGGTGAAGTCCGTTAACAGTCGTGGGCGAGGACTGCTCTAACGTGATGTCACTTTAGAGCAGAAATGAAAACCGTTCATTTTGACACACTGTTTTTGATTAATAGAAATATAAGTGGGTGAACTTTTAACATTGTAGGGTGGTTGTGTACACACACTGCTGACTCACATTCATGTACAAACACCACATAAAAGTGCATTTTGCATAATAGGTCCCCTTTAAGGAAGATTGTGGATGATTGTCTACAGTGGTGGAATAAAGCAGTTGGTAGATCTGAAATGTCAAACTCATTTTATGCTCAGGCATACTTTTTATGTTTTGTATTCTTTAACAAACAATATTGAAAGACTTTTTTAAAGACTTAATTTTAAAATGGACTCTTTGCCGATGTATTTTAAAAAAATATTTTAAAGTGCATCCAGTGTGTTATGATGCATACATGGATGTCTGTGGGCTAAGCCCTGGATGACTCTAGAACTGCCCATGCTTATACTCGAGAAAATACAAAAAAAAAACGCTTCTCTCAGTCACCAGAATTGAATGATTTAGTTTTGTTTTTGCGCGCGCACACACACACACACACACACATTTCCCAGGGGAGCATGCCCCCACCCCGACCTAAAGTATAAGACATATTTAACATATAATGGTATCTCTTATATATCTAAGCGGAGGTTGTTTAACAGATTAGCCAGGAACTAAATTGGCCCTTTAGTCGACGCTATTAACCGTGATACTCACCGCAGCGTGAACAACAGACCTCGGCACTACGAGGGCGCGCAAATTTCGCGGCACAGTAGGACATCCGCTGATTACGCGCCAAGACATATTATTAAGGCCGACATCACGACTTCTCACGAGCCACTGAGCCTTTTTCACCGCAGAACAGAAGCACAATGTTCCCACCGTGTCTTCGACACAGCGCTAATACCAATGTTCCCTCAGTTTCCTCAAGCATTCATTTAAACACCTCATCTGACATTCATCTCTCTCGAGACAACGGAAATGTCCAGCCGCTCTGTAATGACAGATTACGAGCTGGTGTCATTCACACCAGTCGGTCCGGTTTTCTGAAAGATCATCTGACGTTTCTGACGGTGGGCATTCTTCACCAAATTTGTCCAATTTTCCGGAACCAGCGGGAATCCTGAAGCATCGTCCAACTGTGATTGGCTGAACGCGTCATGGCGGAGGAAATATGGCCATTTATGTACTTGGGAATGCGCTCCAATCCACCTGCACTTACGTTGGGTAATGCGACATTCCCCAAGGCTCTGCTTTAATGCACTAACGCTCAGTTAATTCTGAGGATATTGTGTGAACGCGCACTCGTGCACGCGCAGTAGCCTCTTCATGCCTGTGGAGAGGAAATATTGAACTGTCATTTGTGACGAGCATAAAAAAACTATTATTCCATAAACCCTCCAGACTGGACAAGCGCGCGTTAATTGTTTTTAATTGCATGTGGGGGTGTCGCAATCTGTTTTAATTGCACTCTGGCACAAAGGGCTATTGTGGTTTTTGTATGTGGTTGGGGTAGGTGGGTGTATTTAGTTGGGGACAAACTGTCCCCTTCAGCTAGCAAACTGATAAAATCCCCTTCCTCAAAATTAAAGTATATCTATTTATTTATAAATCATGTTATTTGAAATTTTAAATGTCTGGTCAGGAATCAAACAATGTACTTCATATGTTAAAATCTATATTGACAGGTTTTATTCAAGTTAAAAATATGATTAATTATGTTTAAATCAACCTGACTTCATTACACCAGCTGAAATCATTGCTAAGGGACAGGACAGGACAGGTAACGCACATTCGAACAAGACTACATTGCTTGCACAAAGCATCGAACACGATTTTGCAATGTTTATACTTGCATGCATACATCAAATATGCAACAATTTTACAATAAATAAAGTGGTCTTTTAACAAAGAATATGCCCATATATTCCAAACCAAAACCACTCTTCTAAACGAAAACGTTGGAAGATGTATCTTGCAGGGTGTGATATCTCCATTTTAATATGCACATTTTTCATTCTTGCATTATAATTTAACGTGTTTTGCAAAAAAAATCCATTCTCATTCTCATTCAATTGCAAAAAGATGTGATAAAACAAAGCTTGCAGGCAGACATGCCAAAAAGAACAATCTGTAACAGGAGCTGAAATTAGGAGAGATGGATGATGGATGAGAACTCCTTATGAATTCCGGAAACGCTTCTACACATGGAGCGATGGGCTGTTACATCCGCGTGAGGATAATCTCCTCCCGCATCAGCACCGAGCGCGTATTGGTGGGCACGCGGTATTCCCTCTCGTGTATGTGGAGAATGGGCGTGCTCGGGGAAGCTCGGTCACGCAGTGTGGGCGCCTAGAACAGAGCGCGGGTATATAAGCGCGCGGAGAGCGCCGTGAGATGCAGCAGACAGCAGCTCGAGCGCTCGGTTCAGACTCAGCACCAGCAGCGGCATCAACATGGTTCTTATTTGGACTCAATTCGGCGTCAAGCACAAGAATGTCAAGTGCAAAGTGCGAGTGATCCACGGCGAGGAAGGATGTACCTCAGAGGTAAGACGATGCCCTAAACAATTCAATTACATTCTAAAAATGCATATGTATCTATTATTTCCACTAATATGCATATATACTACACAATACTACTTTTTAAAGTGTTTTTGTAAATACAAAATTTTTATGTGTGAGGCAATTGTTAAAAAAAATTTATATTTATATATATATATATATATATATATATATATAAAAAGGTTTTAAATATATTTGTATTGCACATTTAAAATATTTACCCTTATATAATTGTTTATTAATATTTATATAAAATTTTATTTTTTACTTTTTTTTATATTTTTGACACATTGGATTAAAATAAAACGAGTAAGGTATTCACATTATGGAAAGTTTAGAATTTTAATGCTTTTTAATCTTATACATATTATACTTAGTGGTAAACTTGTGTTTTTCTGCTTCTTTAACGTAACGTTAAACACTATAATGGCAATATCTGTACCTGAACCTGTAAGGGTGTAACCAAATATTCAAAATGAAAAATTAAGAATTGGTCTCTGAAGAAACCTATATTGATCGACCACTTTTATAAATGTTTGAGTTAACGTCTATGGTGATTCTCTGCCTAAACCACTCAACTTGAGTCACGCATTGACTTGGGATCACCCAGAGAACTAGTCATAAGCTCATTCTAAACTTCTGCCATTTCTCTCTCTGTGTGTGTGTGTAGGAGGTGCGTGAAGAACCTGAGGTGTCAAGCCCCCCGTCTTCACCAGAGTGTTTGGATTACTACGCTGTGCTTGGTGTGTCAAGTGACTCTAACGAGGAGGAGATCAGGCGGGCGTATAAGCGTCTGGCGCTCCGTTACCATCCAGACAAGAACCCAGACGCAGACGCCGAAGACAAATTCAAACAGATTGCACAAGCCTATGATGTTCTGACAGACGCAGAAAAACGCAGTGTTTATGATCAACAAGGTGAGAATGAAATGCATACACATTCTCCTTATATATACAGAGTGACTCTAGATTCTAGGTACAAAATTTCCCAAAAACTGCATTTAGAATAGGGATAATTACCAAGTCCCACACTTCATTGCACCTATGTTCAGTTGAACACTGAGTGCAATGAGTTCAGGCAACCTCAGCTGCATTGATTCTCTCTCTCTCAAACACACACACACACACACACACACACACACACACACACACACACACACACACTAAAAGTTCAAACGAACAGAGTGGAATGGGTTGAACTGATTTTCACACACACAGTGCTGCAGACTTAGACACGTGGAAATAGCTGCAAACATGCTAAATTATTTATCCACACTTTATTAACCAGCGGGTGAACCCTTACAAAGGCATAACAAATCTCAGTAGACACGCAATGAGATCAGAATTGTGAATAATTGGCTAAGCTTTGAGGAAACCCTCAGACATTCACTCTAATGCAGACACACACTGTCTTTTTGCTGATAGCATCCTCCTCTTCTCCTCCTTTAGGTTTGACCAAAGTGGGTGTGGCTTCCACAGGAAACAAAGGTGACCCCTCCCACAGCACCTCCAAAGCTGACGCCCACTCCTGGCGCGTTTTCTTCAACTTTGATCTAGACTCTGACGACGACCTCTTCAACCCGTTCCTGCGAAACCCCCTTCCCCACCTCAGCCGTCACCATGGTAACAAGGGCGGGCCTAAGCCTTCAGGCGTGGCCGAGGTCCACGAGCTCCTCGTGTCGTTGGAGGACATTTTGACGGGCGTGACAAAGCGTGTGAAAGTGACACGCCTTCGACAGGCCGACAAACACACGTTGAGACAGGAAGAACACGTATTTGATGTGGAGGTGAAGAAGGGATGGAAGGAGGGCACGAGAATCACTTTCCCCAAGGAGGGCCATCAAATGCTCGGCCACGCCCCTAACGACCTCACCTTCGTCGTTAAAGAGAAGCAGCACACCCATTTCAGACGAGATGGGTCCCATATTGTGTACATCTCCACCATCACTCTGCGAGAGGTGAGATGCGTTTGTGTGTATGCGTGGTACGAAATGTTCCCTCGCCGTCTTCGGTACTCAATAAGCCTCTGCAGAGAGCAGCATCTAAATTTAGCATCTCTCCTCCACAGCTTTAGTGTGCACACTCACACACACTCCCCCTCCCTTCTCTTGTAACACCTCCCTCAGCATTCGGCTTGTCTGACACACACTCTCATTCTCTCCACTCTATCAGTCAATCTTTTTTTGGCTTTTCCGCCTTCATCCATCTATTTTCTCTTTAAAACCGATAATAGTGCTGGGATCTTTAATGGCCAGTGCTGATCTCTAGCACGCAGGGTGGCCGACATAATGCAGATATTTACAAAATACAAATTAATGACAGTAAATAAGATATAACAACAAATATATATGACAATATTTGGTCATTTTGAAAAGTGAAAGACTGGCCGATTAAGAGAAGAGGTTCACTCGAAATTCAACAGCAAAATGACCTCTAACAAATATATTGGCAAGGCCCATAAATTGGCCAATATTTGTCTATTTTGAGATTATCGGCCAATAACGGTGCCCGATTTATAGATTAACAGAAGTGGTCACTCCGGCTAATGTCAGTTCAAAAATCTAACGATGACCAAATAAAAGTGCATATTTTACATCACCCTTCCCTCTAGATATCGGTTTTGGTGTCAGCCATTGAAAAGAAATGGTAGACCACTACTTAAAACTATTCAGGCTTTCATTTTTTTCCTTCTCATTTCCATTCTCACTTTTTTTAAGCTACTATTACCACCTCTCACCCTCTGTTCCGGTCTCTCTCATTTTCCACATCCACTTCATCTTTCTCATCCCACGCACACCCTCTCGTCCCCCGCAGACTGTAGCATCATTGAGAAATGGGAGCGATTAGCAGCTCTTTTCTGCGCTTGCATAACAGCAAGGTTCAATCTGTCTGGCCAATATTCCGCCCGCGTACAGCACAGATACCCACATTATATAAAACCATCATATATATAAGTGGATTAGATCTCATAACATATGCTGTAGGGGCACTATAGAACTCCTGCTGATATATTTCCTGCCAAAACCCTGCAGTCAGTGATATAAAAGATCAGATCATTTTAAGAGGAGGAGAGCTGTGTAGCCGAGATCGATAAAGATATGTCAGGCATTAAAATCTTGTGTACATTTTCTATATTAATACATATCTAGATTAACTTGACACAATATCTAATATGTATTTTTTGTGTCTTGTGTTTTTCTCCAGGCTCTATGTGGATGCACAGTTAACGTTCCTACCTTAGATGGACAGATGAAACCACTCCCATCCAGTGATGTCATAAAGCCAGGATCAATCAGACGCCTTATCGGGGAGGGGCTACCCAGAGCGAAAAACCCCACCCAGCGCGGCGACTTGTTGGTCGAGTTTCAAGTGGTTTTCCCAGATCGCATTCCACCTAGCAGCAAAGAAATCATCAAACACAGTTTGGGACAATGTTAACTTAACAACAGACAAATATATAGATGGACGCATACCAATTTCATTGATGGACTTAACGTCAAAATTTTGTCTCTGTGAGGCACACACATACACACTTAAACATTCAAAAATGTTGCTCGCACAAATATAGTAAATATGGGTATGTAATACCTCTATAAGTGTGATTCATACAGAGATGTAATGTTTGAGGAATACACAAACACACATAAACTGAATACACACACACACACACACCTGAATTCCTCTGAAACACACAGAAGTGTTACGCTAAAGTGTTGGCATACTTCTTAACCATGACGATCTTGTACTTGCGTACAGAACTGTCAGTGATTTAGTCTCTATGAGAGAACCCTGTGTCATGTTCAAATGAATTATTTGTAAAGAAATTATACAGAGAAAATGTTGCATTTCAGATATAACCTGGCATGTAAGATGAACGCATGTTTTATAAGCAAAAATAAAGTTTATTATTGAAATATCTGTCATTTGATTGCCATTTTGTTGGGGTGGTGCATTAAAGATACAAGACCAAAAACAAATAGCTTAGACAAATATTTCTCCTTATTAGACTGGTAACGCATTAAAGAATAAAACGAATTATTATCAGTGAGTGAAAGACAAGAAGAAACTATTTATTTATTAAAAGGACTTGATTATTGGATTCATGGAGCTCACCAAGAGCTGAGCATAATGACATGGGTATATTCGCTCTAATGGATTTGGAATGGGATTTATGTCATTAGTAGTGGTTGCTAAGGCAAGCATCACTATTGCATGTTGTTTTAAACTTTATGCATGCAAACTATACTAGGTATATGAAGTATTAAACTTCAACACAAAACTCATGATAATTAGTTACATATATCTGGACCAGAATATCATAGAGACTTTGGGTTTAGCCTCTTTTGACTTGGGGCAGTAAGCACTTAGCAACCAACAAGAACACCCTAACAATCACATAGCCAGGGTTGAGGAGCAATGGATTACATGTAATGGGATTACATATTTAAAATACAAAATATTAGTAAATGCATTCCACTAGTTACAATTTGAATCGTTGGTTATCAGAATACAGTTACATTCAAAAAGTATTTTGTATACTGAAGAGATTACTTTGTTTAATTTAATATGTAGTCTATTCAGGTGGTAAACATTTTCCCATTTAACGTTGAGGCCAAAAATATTGGCACCCTGGGGTAATTATGAGCAAAGATGGCTGTGAAGAATTATTGTTTATCCTTTTGATCATACATTTATAAAGTTCACAAAAATCTAACCTTTAATTGAAGGAAGCTAATTGAAATTAGGGGGAGGGGGGGGGTCTTATAATTAAATTAATATTTTTCTCCAAAACACGTATGCCACAATTATTATAACATATATCTTAAGTATATTCCCATTCATATTTTACATGTTTAGTACACCTGGGTGACTAGGAACATGAAGTTGTTCAGCCATGACTTCCTGTTTCACAAGGGTATAAATATGAGGTAAGACAGGCCAAATTACCTTAATCGTCCATCACACTGGGTAAGACTAAAGGATGTAGTTCTGATGTGCGGCTAAAGGTTGTTGAGCTTCACAAAATGGCTATAAGTGGCTATAAGAAAATAGCTAAATCATTGAAAATGCCCATTTCTAACATCTGGGCAATAATTAAGAAGTTCCAATCAACTGGAGATGTTAAGAATCGTCCTAGAAGAGGATGCATGTCTTTATGTTCTCCATACATGGTGAGGTGGATGGTTCGATTGGCCAAAAATTCTCCAGGAATCATAGCTGGAGAAATTATTTGGGTGTTGGTGTCAGAAAGTCTCCAAAACTACAATCAGCTGTCACCTACATCACAACAAGTTGTTTGGAAGGGTTTGAAGAAAAAAGCCTCCGGTCTCATCCAATAACAAACTCAAGCGTCTTCAGTTTGCCAGAAAATACTGGAACTTCAAATGGGACCCGGTTTTATGGGCAGATGAAACAAAAGTAGAGCTTTTTGGCAGCAAACACCAGAGATGGGTTTGGCACACACGGAGATAATAAGTACCCAATGCCCACGGATAAATATGGTACTGGATCTTTAATGTTGAGGGACTGTTTTTATGCCAGAGGTCTTGGACATCTTGTTCGGATACATGGCATCATGGACTCTATCAAATACCAACAGATAAAAAAAATCAAAACCTGTGTGCCCCTCCTAGAAAGCTTAAAATGGGCCCTGGTTGGATCTTCCAGTTGGACAATGAATTCAAAATCAACACAAAAATTGTTCACTGACCACCAAATCAAGGTTCTGCCATGGCAATCCCAGTCCCCTGACCTGAACCCCATAGAAAACCTGTGGGGTGAACTGAAGAGGAGAGTCCACCAACATGGACCTTTGACTTTGAAGGATCTGGAGAGATTCTGTATTGAGGAATGGTCTCAGATCCCTTGCCATGTCTTCTCCAACCTCATTAAGGCATTATACGAGAAGACTCGGAGCTGTTATCTTGGCATATTGAAAAAAAGGCTGCCAATAATTGTGCCACATATATTTGACAAAAATATTTGTTTTTTGATAAAACATAAGTTGTGTTAGCTATTGTTTATATGTTTGATTAGAGGATAGATTTTTGTTTATATTTGAATGAAAGATAAATGGATAAACAATAAAGACATATTTTTTCTATTAGGGCAAAAACATCATTGATGAGAATTTTTGCAGTGTTATTCTGTAAAAATATATAAAATCCTTAAAACAAGATCAATTGGATTTTTATCTTATTCTATATATTTATTCTATAGAAACTCTACTGCATATGATATTTAGGCCTTTTTCAGGGAATGCATTTTTAAGTATATTTTGCCTTACTGTATTGAAAGATATTTTTTCACTTGTTATTTAGTGAAAACAAGTGAAAAAAATCTGACAGTGCTGAAGTAATCCAAAGTATTTAATTACATTATTGACTTTCAGAAATCTATTGGAATATGTTTCAAATTAAATATTACAGCATGTGAGTCGCAACTTAATAATAATAAAAAATGTATTTAAATAAATATACAAGAGAGGCAATTCTGACTTTTTATCTCACAATTGTAAGATATAAATCAGAATTACCTCTCTTATTTTTATTTAATATATAGTATATCAATCAGGGATGCAAACTCTTGAGAGGTGAGAAAGTTTTATCAGGTGTGCAAGGAATACATTTTCAGTGGATTTGTTTATTGCAAGTGATTTCAATAAGTAAAATGCAGAAAATTGCAACCAAAATTTTTTTTTAAAAAGTGGCTTTAGCTGAAAAGTGAGTAATTTGCATCCCTGATAAATAAACGTGCAATTGCTAGAAATAAAAGTTGCAATTGCAACTTTATAATTCACATGAGCCTATAAATCTCATCTTTGGAACTTTCTATCTTGCAATTCTGACTTTATAACTCACTTGCGAGAATAAATGTCAGAATTGTGAAAAATAGTTTTGAAATCTTTTTTATTTAGTGGTGGCATCAAGACACCATATCCTCAATATGTGACAGCGTTAAGTAATTTGACATTTTAAAGCAGGGATTTGGTACTGATGCCCTTTCAGTCTCCACAGACTGTGTTTCACAAGCAATGTGTGAATGTACGAACTGTCTGGGTGAGAAAGAACATTGTTTCGTGTCAGTCACAGCCATATCTGTGGCCCATGAATCATACTCACAGCTCCAAGTGCCAAACAATTATTCAGGGTCAGAATGGCCTTTTCTTAGCGGTGTGAGAGTGATTAGTGCAAAAAAAAATGGCATTTTGATCCTAGATGATTGTTAGAAAAACTAAAATACACCATTCTAAATCTGAAGTGTAATGTTTGCTATTCCGCCTTCTTTAAGGGAATTTCCATCTTTAAGCAGTAATATCTATATTAACTATATAGCCTCACATTAACTATACATTTTGTTTTCCTTATTTTCATTAGTTTTACTATATTTTAGTAGTGACGGAGACAAATTGTGACATAATAATTTCACAACAAGTGTGTGTTTTTAGAGGCATTTCTTTTTGAATTATCTCTCATTTAAAAGCACTTTGATAAATGTGTCTGCAATATGATTATACACTATGTACTTGTAAGTGATTGAAGGCCAAGCTAGAGGAAATCAAGTGTGCATTGGCATTTTAAACATGTCTGTGTTATGACAGGTGCTTTCTTAGTGGTGATATCAAATAAAACACAAATACTGTCTTTATGATGGTAATACACAGACAGAAGATGGAAACAAAAGGGCTTAACATTGTAAAATGGTCTATACTGCCTCCTGTCGGTCGTAGGTGAATGACAGACAGTAAAATGAACTTATTGGGCAGGAGAAAGAGGAGTCTAAACAAGGCAAAACCTTAAAGTAAAATAATAATAAAAATATAGCATATAAATTAATAAAATAATAACTTTTTGATCATAATAGGTTAGTTCGGACACTTACAAACTCCACAAGAAAAATAAATGTGAATGTTGCTCTGGATAAAAAAGGAAATATCTCATGATAGGCCAAAGGGTCTGAATTTTAGATACTGTTAAATCTGTTTAATTAAAAAAAGAAAATATTCCGGGTTTAATACAAGTTAAGCTCAATCATCAGCATTGGTGGCATAATGTTGATTACCACAAAAAAATATTTTGACTTGCCCCTCCTTTTCTTTAATAAAAGCAAAAATCTGGGTTACAGTGTCAGTGATTGCCTTACAATGGAAGTCAATGGGTCCAATCAGTAAATGTTAATATACTCACTGATTTAACCGTATAGCCACATAAACAATATGCATGTTAACATGATTTCAGTGTGGTAAAATCACTTACTAACCTTTTCTGTGTAAAGTTAAAGCCAATTTTACAACTTCGTTGCCGTTACGATGTAGTCAACAAACCCTAAAACCCTATATTTTGTATATAACTAATGTGAGTGCTTTTATAAAATGATAAGCTTCACATTTCTGCCTTTAAACCCTAAAAAAATTGGCCCCATTCACTTCAATTGTAAATGCCTCACTGAGCAAGTTTTCATGCAAGATTATGCTAAACAAGCATGTGTGTGGTCATGCAAACGTAATAAACCACGTTTCTTTGAAAAGGCCATAAACGGCTTATGAATGAATTAGCCCGATTGACACGGGTAGATTTTTGGGCATTGCGCAGATTTCGCATGCCGTGTAAAAAACGTTCCCTGGCGTTCTTACTGGTTTATCCAAAGGGTGCACGTGTTGACCCCATGCCTCTTCGCACATCAAAAGTGTAGAAAAATACGGTTATTTCAAATGTCATGTAAACACGGATTTCTTGCCTTGTCTGATTTTTTAAATAAGCTGATTTTAGAGAGTAATCACCATATTGGTGTGCATGTAAACGGGCTCAATGATACCTCAGCGTTTGCTCTATTGTTTTTTTTTTGTTTTTATCCCCTATTTCTCCCAATTTGGAATGCCCAAATCCCACTACTTAGTAGGTCCTCGTGGTGGTGAGGTCACTCATCTCAATCCAGGTGGCGGTGGACAAGTTGCCTCTGCTTCTGAGACATTTAATCTGTGCATTTTATCACGTGGCTCGTTGTGCATGACACCACGGAGACTCACAGCATGTGGAGGCTCATGCAATTCTCTGCGATCCATGTATAATTTACCACACACCCCACTGAGAGTGAGAACCACTCATCGAGACCACGAGGAGGTTACCCCATGTGACTCTACCCTCCCTAGCAACCGGACCAATTTGGTTGCTTATAAGGCCTGGCTTCAAAATCACGACTCCGGGGGTGGTAGATTACAGTGTCAATACATGCTGAGGTACCCAGGCCCCCGCTCTTTTGTTTTTTTTTAATGGAAAATGAGGGATGAGTTGAATTAAATTTTTGTGGCAATCAACATTACACCAAAAATGCTGTCGATTGAACTTAACATGTCCTTAATATTCCTATAATACCGACCTTTACGTTAAAATGCCATATTTCTTTATATTTTTGGACTACTATGACTCTTTAGCGCCATCTTCCCGCCAAAACCTGGACATCACTAGATAGGCCCTAACAGCAAAAACGTTCAATAACAAGTTATTCTTTAAAGAATTCTCAACTTACTTAATTGTTTCCAGAACATATTTTTCGTGAATAATCTTGCCAATTAGATCGACCCATGATTTTTACCTCAGCTGCAAGTCCTCAACCGCCAAATCCTGTGAAACGCCACAATCCCACATTACATATTGAACAAGATTATGAAGACTCACAAACGAAATAGACGAGTAAACACACCAAAAGGACTCTCATCGGAGAGGTAAGACTGCAGTGTTTTAAATTGATGCAAATGGTCGATTTTAATGGTTGAAAAAGCCCAAAGTCTCTTGACGCTCGAGCACTTCAGTGAGAGCGCGAAATCAGTGTCAGAATTAATTAATCTCAGAGGAGCACACCTGTGATTCAGCCGTCGACTGTCCGTTTTAGACGTTTTATAGATATTATTGTACATAAAAAACATTATTAATCATAGATAATATATCAGGTAGGCCTACATTAAATTCAACTATACTAATTTTATTTCGATTTACTCTGTGATGAAATGTCGCAGCTGGGATCGGCTGTGCCCTCAACAAACTTCCCTGAGGGCCTCCCGGTGTCCAGTTTGGCTCTTTTGCTCCTGGTTCTGATTCCCTGTGTGGTTCTGCTGCTGCTCCTCAACTGCCTGTTCGTGGGTTACAAGCTCTTTCTGTTGACCCGGAGGAAGAGAGGGCGCTGCGGGTCCGAAATCTCGCTCGTGCACTCAACTCAGAGAATCACGCGCTTCTCCGACGAGCCTCTTTTCGGACCAAACAGAAAGACCAACTATGTTTCTGTGTCAGAACCGGTGCTGGTGCCACCCGTCACCTCGTCCCTTACCTCCTCGGCCGAGAGAAGGGCCACCGGGGAACGCGGAAGGTTTCTACGCCCGGATGGGGCAACGCACCCCTGGTCCGGGTCACAGCGCTTGGCAAACTCGCGCTCCTGGAGGAAAAGCGCGCCGGTTTTGCTGCAGTCCAGCGATTCGGAGATGGAGCGAAATAACACGGTGCCACCGAATTCACCTGCACTGCGCGTGACTCCAAACGGGGTAAGGCCGTGATTACATGGTATATTTTGTCAGCAAATCTGAAAGTACAGTCAGCGGTTCATGCTTTGTATTTAACAATTGTGCTGGCAACCAAGTCCAAACAAATACCATGAAACGAGTATGAACTACTGTGTGTATCAGTTGGTTATGGGTCAATGACGCAAAACATACATTAAAAAATTCAGTTAACACAAAATAACTACTAAACCTCTTTTTTTTTTATTTTAATAAACACGTTTTAAACGTGTAAGTTTAAAAAGTCCATTTGCGTTCCATTTAAATTTGGAATTTTCCAACTTCCTTACAAGGAATTTAAAGTGCAATGGAACGCCACATGAAGTCGGAGTTCCATCTGCGTGACGGCACACAAACATGTTGGCACTCAGACACAGAGTTCAAAACGTGTTACACTATAAGATTGTTCGGTATGGTACACCTGTAGCACAAATGCTAGGGCTGCAGGATTGTTGATCAGTTGGGTGACAGTCAAACCACTGCCAAGCTGCGCATTACAGTTTTGTTTCCTTAAACCTCATCTTCCGAGCATCCGGCAATGGAATGCATTTATGGTCGGAGATAAAAAAAACAATTATTCATTTTATTTTGACGAAATGTAGCATCAAATAAAAAAAATGTCATGTGGTGTAACCATCAGAGAAGAGAGAGAGAGAGGAAAAAAAATGTCTCACAAAAAGCTGAAATTCTTGGAAAAAAAAGATATGTTGGCATGCATAGTGCAGAATAATCATTAATATATTTTCTTTAAAAAGCAGTGAAATTTTGTTTTAAAATTATTAATAGCCTATTCAAAAATAATTTGTCCACCAAATCAAAGTAATGTGGTTTTACCAACAGGTAGGTTGCCAAATATACCAACACAGGGGACCCCTTCAGACAAACTATTTTTGAAGTAAAAAAAAAATTTAAAAAAAAAAAAAATATATATATATATATATATACACACACACTGCCCCGGCCTTTCTGTGTGGAGTTTGCATGTTCTCCCCGTGTCTGCGTGGGTTCTCCGGCTTCCTCCCACCATCCAAAGACATGCAGGCTAGGTTAATTGGTGTCTCCAAAAATTGCCCTAGGTGTGGATGTGAGTGTGTGTGTGTGTGTGTGTGTGTGTGTGTGTGTGTGTCTGTCTATGTGTGGCCCTGCGATGAACTGGCGACCTGTCCAGGGTGTACCCCGCCTTTCGCCCAGTGTTAGCTGGGATAGGCTCCAGCCCCCTGCGACCCTGTACACAGGATAAGCGGTTGACAATTGACAATGGATGGATGGATGGATGTATATATATATATACACACACACATACACACAGTATATATGTACATGCGGCATCACTAAATATTAACATTTTGACGTTTTTATGAAAAGGCACCATTTGTTTTGGTCATTAGTCTAACCCTGAGGAAACGATATTGTTGACTAGAAAACCTGGTAGCTAGAGAGATAAACGCTGTATGCACTCTATAAAGTTTTAACTGCAAGTGTAACAGATGTTTTTAATAAATGTTTCTGCCCAGAAAAGTAAAGTACCACTGTTTAATATTTTTACAAAGCATAATACATGCCCCTATGGGAGTAACTTGACAGTGTTGTTTAACTGCACTGGTTACAGTTCTCCGTGCCAATGACTTCCATGCGTAGAAGCAGCACTATGGATCTGGAGAGTGCTTCACTGGATAAGATCCACATGGTGTGTGAGTCTGCCAGCAGCATCCTGCCGGAGAACTCCTGTTATGTGCCGTCATCAAACCATTCTGCTGGAGGCCCGGGACTGGACAGTGATTTTGGAGCCAGTGCAGGTGAGTGGGTTCAAAGTCATTGCTGTATTTGGAGGTAAATGTTGTTTACGTGGCTACTTTTGAGTGGTTAAAGAGGTTAGGACGATCGCAGACTGGATAGTGCTTGTACTTGCAGTAAGATATAGCTATTTGATCCCATAAATAATCAATCAGAATGCCATCAATATTAGAATGTAGTAAAAAGATGCGCATATGTGTTAAGAAAATGAGAATGTCCTGAGAATAATGCAACCATTGATTTAGGGTTAAATGATCCGATTCTGTGAGAATAACCCAACTACTTTAAATTATGGGTAGCTTTCAGTTTGGTACGATTTAAAGTATTAAATGGATAGTTCACCCAAAAATGAAAATGAAAATGAAAATGTTCTCATCATTTACTCACCCTCATGCCATCCCAGATGTGAATGACTTTCTTTCTTCTACTGAATACAAAGATTTCTGAAGAATATCTCCAAACAATGCAAGTGAATGGTGGCCAGAACTTAAAGTACACATAAAGGCAGCATAAAAGTAATCCATAAGATTGTGGTTTAATCCACATCTTCAGAAGAGATAAAATAGATGTGGGTTAAAAACAGATTGATATTTTTTTTTTTTACTATAAATTCTTCTCCCTGACCAGTAGGTGGCGATATGCACCAATTCAATGTGAATCACCAAAAACAAAAAATGTGAAAGTGGAGATTTATAGTCAAAAATGACTTAAATATTTATGTTTCTCACCCACACGTATCATATCACTTCTGAAGATATATATTAAACAACTGTTGACATATGGATTACTTTTATGCTGCCTTTATGTGTACTTTAAGTTCTGGCCACCATTCACTTGCATTGTATTGACCTACAGAGCCGAGATGTTCTGCAGAGGTAAAAAGTCAAACACATCTGGGATGTCATGAGAGAATTGTAATTTTTGGGTGAACTATCCCTTTAAAGTCTATTTGCCAATTTGTTTGCTTGTAAACCTAGCTTGATTCTAAAGCAAGCACTTTGCACAGTTTACACATCCTCAGAAACATGATTTATATACTTCAATCTTATCAAAAGGACTTGTGCTTTGTGTGAATTCTCTAAATTGCTCATATAGGTGTGTCTCTACGCATCCTTTCTATGGACAGTGATGGTTTTCCAGGCTCTATCTGGGCATCCGCTCTGGAATGGGATTACTATGACCCAAGTTATGTCACCCAAAACCACATCCCCAAACACAGACACCACGCACCCCCCATCACTACCAAACAGTACTGGGTCTAGAGCATGTGCTCCATAGAGAGGATGGAGAACTCCAGAACAGCCTTCTGAAACAAGACTCAATTCAGCCAGACTAATTCTAGAACTTCAGTGGAGTCTAGATTTATTCGGTCTGGGTTTAGTGCACTTAAAACGTCCACTTGCTGTTTTAACTGCAACACTTCACTTGTAAAATCACACACAATGAAAAAAGACGTTCACAATCACAGCAAAGTTCTGCAGCTTCAACACGGTTTAAAAATGTGTTTACAGAATCACACCTTTTCTCACTTTGACATTTGTTTACTCAGTCACATTTTGTTTGTTATTTTTGCCTGTTTAAGTGATTCTCAGCATGGAATTGTTGTGGTCTTAAGGACTGTTTGTATAGATGTTAAGTATTTTTCACAATGTTGACACCCTTCATGTTACTTATATTCAAAGTGTATTTAGATGCGCCCAAATTGTATAATAAAGTTTTAAAATAAAGGCTCTGATTTTATTGCTCGAGGCAAAATATCAAAAGGTCGTTTAAACAATTTAAAAGCATTGGTAAAAATAAATCCAGTTGGGCATTAAACAATGCCCAAGTGCCCCTAGTGGCAAATGGTGTGTAACAACATTGTCCTGAAATAACCTCTAAGTCCCTTTACAAGAGTAATTCCCATTTCCCAAATTCATATTGGTTGTTAAACACTAGCACCATTCAAGTACAGATTTTAAAATCTTGCCAATTCCATAGTGAAATTTGCTAAAACAGAACATAACCCCAAAATTCAGCCAAAACCACACACACAAAAAACACATTTAATCAAATCTTCCATTAGAAGGAAGTTTTTATTTTATATGCAAAGGGGACTCAAGTTTGGTACATGACTTGTGTGGACCGTGTGCTGGATTATACAAGAGAGCTTCAGAAGGTATGTTGGGACTTGCTGCTACTTTCATTTCGCATCCTACATTTTGAAGAACCAGTTTATGCACATCAGCCAAGAATGCAAATAAATTCTTGGTTCAATTTAATTCAGTGTCAAATCCATTGACAAATGCGTTTTAGACTTTAACAGCATTCCTTATTGAACATTTGTTACATTTATATACAACAGGTAATAAAAGGCAGTCACAAAGGTGGAGTTGGGATCACTTTATTCTCTGTTTGGAGACTTCTGTACATTGAGGATCAAGTGCCACTTGAATAGGGTTTGTATAAATTTAAGCTGGAGCACTATGCAACATTGACAAAACATTAGCGATAAAGGACACAAACTACTCAAAGCTGGACAGGAAGTCGAGAACAATCTTTTTGAGTTGTACATCGGAGGCCTCTGAAATCTTACCATCATTCCTAAAACACAAAAAGAATCAAATAGTGAAACATTTACAAACTAACAAATGGTAGGGACAACCAATGCAGGACAGGTCAAAAATTGTCACCAACTGCTATATATGGAATGGAAAAACAATTAGTAAAAGAGGTCATGAAAGTGAATGGTGATGGAGGTCAAGGTTCATACAGGTTTGAAACAACATGGTAAACGAACTAAAATAATCCAAAAGAAAAGGTCACCTGATGGCTGAGAGCAGATCCTGGTGCTGGCTGATGACGTGTTGAAGGAAGGCTTTCTCGAATTTTGTGATCTTGCTAGGCTCCATTTTGTCCAAGTGTCCTCTCACACCAGCATAAATGACTGCTACCTGCTCCTCAATGGCCATGGGACCTAAACAAATAAAATTAGTTACAATGAGAGTATCAAAAGGCAGAATGAGACACATTGAATGTCCTCCAATTCAAAAGGGGGCAGCGGTGCACTTACAGTACTGGCCCTGCTTAAGGAGCTCTGTGAGCCGCACGCCTCTGTTCAACAGTTGCTGGGTGGCGGCATCCAGATCAGAACCGAACTGGGCGAAAGCGGCAACCTCACGGTACTGGGCCAGCTCCAGCTTCATGGTACCAGCCACCTGTCAAATAGAGACAAGGACATATTTTTGAAATGGTGAAGTTTCTGTTTGTTCCTCTTGGCAACCAAAGATTGGCTCCCTTATTTGAACTGCTTGCTTAGCAAACTTAAGTTTTATGATAAAAGTGATTGCAAACTGATTTTCCAGATTGCACCCAAACCTCTCCTAAAATTTATCCTGAACTCAGCCAAAGCCAGTCACTTGGACCACCAGTGGTTAGCCGGATAAGTTTTAGGATAAACATTAGAATTTCTGATTGATATTCCAGATATGGGAAAGATAAATGGAAATATACTGACCTGCTTCATGGCCCTGGTCTGGGCAGCAGAGCCAACACGGGACACAGAGAGGCCGACGTTAATAGCGGGACGGATACCCTTGTAGAACAACTCTGTCTCCAAGAAGATCTGCATGAACACGAGTAGATCAGCATGGATCGTGTAAGCTAAACACAAAACAGGGAAAGTCAACGTTTATCATCTGAACAACTGCTTACCTGTCCGTCAGTGATGGAGATGACATTGGTGGGAATGTAAGCGGACACGTCTCCGGCCTGGGTCTCGATAACGGGCAGGGCAGTGAGGGATCCACCACCGAAGTTGTCGTTCATCTTGGCTGCTCTCTCCAGCAGACGAGAGTGCAGGTAGAACACATCACCGGGGTAGGCCTCACGACCAGGGGGACGACGCAGCAGCAGGGACATCTGGCGGTAGGCAACAGCCTGTAGAGAGCAGCAAGGGTTTACTTCGAGGCACATAATCTACATTTTCAGCACTTGGACGGCTGATCCCCAACCGCTACTACAGAGCGATATGATGCATTCCAAATAATCCACTGATCCCTTGGTTATGTCCTCACCTGTTTGGATAAATCGTCGTAGATGATGAGGGCGTGTTTGCCGTTGTCTCTGAAGTACTCGCCCATGGAGCAGCCAGAGTAAGGAGCCAGGTACTGCAGGGGAGCGGCATCAGATGCAGTGGCGGACACCACGATGGTGTACTTCATGGCATCAGTATCGGTCAACCTCTTTACCAGCTGGGCCACAGTGGATCTCTTCTGACCGATGGCCACATAGATACAGTACAGCTTCTTTTTCTCGTCAGTGCCCTCGTTGAAGCGCTTCTGGTTGATGATGGTGTCAATGGCAATGGCAGTTTTGCTAGAGGCACAATGAAACTACATTTACATCTTTGCAGAGGCTCCTACCAAAGTGACTTCCAATTCAGTGCACAAATAGCATTTTGCAACACCAGGACGGACAGCTAATAATGAATTAGGACAAATAAAAATTACACTAAATAAAAAAATAGAAAAGTTACATATATAACCAAAAACTTTGCAATAGTAACTGAAGTTTACAGCCATTTCAATTTGTCCTTTCTGGGGTTTGAAACTGCAAACACAGATTTTTAACCATCACAAACCCATTAGTTTGATGTGAACTAGTCTCTGCTCCAAACAAAACCATAATCCCCAAGTCACTTACCCAGTCTGTCGATCACCAATGATCAGCTCTCTTTGTCCACGGCCAATGGGCACCAGACTGTCTACAGCTTTGATGCCAGTCTGCATGGGCTCCCTCACAGAGATACGGGGAATGATGCCAGGGGCCTTCAGACCAACACGCCTACGCTCCTTGGAGCCCAGGGGTCCCTGTTGTGAAAATGAAGAGGTGGGGGAAAAAAAAAATAATTAAAATAATTGACTTTTGTCCAGAGTCTAATTTTAAAAAGAACCGTTTAATATTTAGGCAACAGATAAAATTCATAAAAGCTAAAAATACATATCCGATTGGTGGTCAGACCTTGCCATCAATGGCATTTCCCAGAGCGTCCACAACACGGCCGAGCAGCTCCTCTCCGACAGGCACATCCACGATAGCTCCTGTTCTCTTGACGACGTCACCCTCCTTGATCAGTTTGTCATTACCGAACACCACTACACCAACGTTATCAGGCTCCAAGTTCAGAGACATGCCCTACAGAAAAAGAATGTCAAAAGTCTGCGGAGTTAAACAGGATTGAGAAAGATGGAGTGACATGAAAATTCAAACTTGTATAAACACCTGATTGTATTTTAAAGAACAGCTGAAAGATAAGCCGTAGGTGCAGATGTGAGATATATAGTACAACTACTTTTATAATTGTAGTAGTAGCAGCAGCATTGCAGTGATCACATTACTACACAGTAGTGATACATTTCTATCGTACTTCTATATTTAAATCTTATTTTGAGGCATCCTGATCCTGTGCATCTTGACGGTAGCTTCTGAGAAGTAGCAGGTCGCTATGTGACTCAAATTGGTTATTAAACCGCAGAAGGCTGCCATTTAATTATATGGTCTGCATGTGCCTCGCGCTACAAATTGAATTAGCATTCTGCTCGCAATAATTTGGTACAAACATGGCGTGCGATGCTCATGGTGGCGTTTTCCGCATATGAGGCAAAGAGCTCTAAAAAGGTACGAGCAGCCGGTGTCGGCACAACATTCACTTCGAAGCGTGCAGTGCATGCAAACTTTATATTTATCCAATTAAATACCAGCCTTTACGGTTAGTCACACCAGGACACAACGCGATTTCAATTTGTGCGCTGAATGTTTACGTAATGACGTTTGGATGTCAGATGGAATAGAGTATCGAGCATGAGTACAAATACATGCATCCAGGATCAGAGCAGATACCAGTATCTGGACATCCCTAATAATAAGTGTTTTGATGCCTAATTTAACTTACAAAATAAGATCTGGCATTCATGCAGCGATAATATATAAATCAATAAAGTTTATGCTCGCAGAAAAATCGAAGCACAAGGATGTAATGCTCATTTCAAGGATAAGATCAAAGCTGTTGTGCACCTTGAAAGCTCCACCTTGACCTCTTGACCCCAGCTCACTCACCTTAAGACCAGAGGAGAATTCCACCATCTCTTCGGCCTGCACGTTTCTCAGCCCGTACACACGAGCGATACCATCACCGATGGACAACACCCGGCCAGTTTCCTCCAGATCTGCTCCAGTATGAGCTCCAAGAATCTTCTCCTCAAGAATGCTGGACACCTCGGCTGTGCCTAAACAAAAATACACGCAGAGCTTTTGAGCAAGCATGACAAGACAATGTAAAAGCAATAGACTCCAAAACATTGTTGCATTTCATAAGAGACAACATGAACCACAGACCTGTCTTCTGCAACAATGGTCTGGCAGTATGCAGATTCTTTGCTCCAACGCATGCAGCAGCCACATTTTTGGAAACCTGCAGAGATGATAATCAGAATTAAAATCTACAAGATAAAATGACCACTTTGAATGCAATTTGTCATTTAAAAAAAAAACAATGCTTGTTGCATACGAGCCCTTGACCTTCATGTGACCACGTCATTGCAGCTAAATCCATTCTGCCTTTAAAATAACCATTTTTGCACACATAAGAACCATACATGTCCATTTAACTTGAAATGCACCAATAGGACCATATATCGGTTTCCACAGACTGTATAATGCGATCACGACACCATCTAAACTCCTCGCACACGTAGAGCACATGCAAAGGGAACAAAAAAAGAACTCCTGTATCGATGCACTCAAACATAAAGCACGGAACGTCAACAAACCCTATTAAGTGAACTACAAAGCCACTGACAACTAGCATGTCACAACCAAAGACGGATTTCCTGACCTTCAATTGGGAATGTCATTCATTGAACACAACCTTCCTAAAACGTGCAACTGCAGCCTTATTGGTCTTATATCATCATTTAAGTGCTTTTAAATGGTTCCCTACAGCAAAACATTGCTGCGAGACTTAAAAAGGTAAAATAATGCAGTAGTGCGCGAGATATACGCAGGCCCTTCATATTGCAAGATGGCGGTGCGCCATTTAAAAGCGCTGACATTCACCGGTTCCGTCTCTTCATTTGTTTAAAACTCCACAATATTCGACTTACGAATGCGGCCCGTCTGGGCAGGGTGCGGGTCAGAGCCGCCGCGACGCGAACAGACAGCATGATTGTGAGGAGTTTGTGTAGTGGAGCTCGGGCGTGTGTCCTCCTGCGGCTTGAATGAAGGAAATGGAGGTCGCGCGAGCAGCTCATATAGAAAAGGTCAGCGCGAGACCCGGATATACTTGCGCGAGACGGAGGGAAAGATGTTTGTAAACGTTTATGTACACAGATTAGAACGTAACTTAACGCTGAAGTCTTTATTTTGGTTCCATATGTGCAGTATTGGGTGTAATGCAGTACTAAGTAATGAATTACTGTAATTAAATTACTTTTTCATTATAAAAAGTAAAGTACGGGATTAATCTGAATTTTTCAGTAATTTAATTACAGTTATTTCTGATGTAATTGTGTTAAATACTGTATAGACTTTAAGAACAATTAATTGTATATAATAAATAGTGAATTTACAATCGAAATTTAACGTCTAATGTTAAAATATATGTTTTCTAATTTAACGCTGCTTTCTTAAATTCTTTGGCAAGTTCATAGATATTTATTTGATTTTATATGATTTATTTGAAAGAATTAAAATTTCAATTTCATGTCTATCCTTGTATTTTTCATCTGGTCGAGGTTGATAATGGATTTAGAAAGTAATTAGTAATAAGTAATGCAATTACTTTTCAGACAGAGTAATTGGTACAGAAATCTAATTACACTGTAGATGTAATTAGTAGTTAGTAATCAATTACTTTTTTGAGTAACTTATCCAACACTGGTTGTAATCCTAATATTTTAAATTTTGTTCATATATTTATTGTTTTCCCACAGCGCACTAAACTTTCGAAATGATTCAAGAACCCTGCCATCTTTTTATATCGAGAAAATAAAAGAATAGTATCAGTCAACATAATACATATACACATATGCAGTGTTGGGTAAGTTACTCTAAAAAGTAATTAATTACTTTCAGGTAGAGTAATTATAAGTATTTACTCTACCTGAAAATAAATTGCATTACTAATTACTTTCTAAAACCCTGATTAACCTCGACCAGATGAAAAATACAAGGACAGACATGAAACTGTTCTTTTAATTCTTTCAAATATATCATATAAAATCAAATAAACGATTCATGGCCTGGACAAAGAATTTAAGGGGTCAGCGTTAAATTAGAAAACATATAGTTTGAGGGGCCTGGGTAGATCTGCGAGTATTGACACTGAATCCAGGGTGTGCTGTTTTACTCCAGCCAGGTCTCTTATGCAAACAAATTTGTCCAGTTGCAAGGGAGGGTATAGTCACATGGGGTAACCTCCTCGTGGTCTTTTAATGTGGTTCTTGCTCTCGGTGGGGCAGGTGGTGAGTTGTGTGTGGATGTCGCGGAGAATAGCGTGGGCCTCCAGATGCACTACGTCTCAGCGGTAACCTGCTCAACGAGCCATCTGAGATTCGTCCTCCACCAACCGGATTGAGGCGTGTCACTACGCCACCATGAGGACTTATAGCGCATTGGGAATTGGGCATTTCAAAATTGGGGAGAAAAGGGGAGAAAAGGGGAGAACCCCCCTCTATAGTCTATACAGTATTTTAACACAATTACATCAGAAGTAACTGTAATTAAATTACTGAAAAATGTAAAGTAATCCTTTACTTTTTTCAATTAAAAAGTAATTTAATTACAGTAATGAATTACTTAATAATGCTTTACACCCAAGACTGATTTAGAACTTATATTACTTGTATTATAATAATTTTTAATATTGGATCCCACTGCATAAGAGAGGTTGTGTTTATCATTTTGGTTTAGGAGAATAATTGTACACCTCCTTCATGACTTCTATCTCAGTTTATTTTAAAAACTATGTTTATTTATTTTTCACAATCAATGAAACCGTTATTTCTGATACGGAATAAGCGCTGTATATTAAATCTGGGCGGTGCCTCAGTGTCCCCGAAAGTCATTGGTCAGTTTTACATGTGGCCAGCCAATGAGAGCAAGCGTCGTGAGACACCGGAACAAGAATAACAAATTCAGTGGCGGGAGTAAAACTGACGCACAGCCAGAACAAACATGTGTGAGAAAAGTAAAATCGTAAGTTGTTGTCTTTGTAGAATTAAATAGAGTTATGTTTCTCAGCTGAGTACACTGTTGTTCCCTGTTGTGTTTATTAGTACCGTGTATCTTAGAGACTCAAATGCATGCTTTGATTGTGGGATTTAGTGCATTTATGTAGTGTCTTATGCATCATGTTCTTAATGTATGGTTTTGAATGCGCCTTTAGCATACTGATTATGTACAAATAACAGGATATAATGGGATATATATATATATATATATATATATATATATATATATATATATATTATCTTCATTTTTACAGTCGCTTTTGAGTTTTAGAGTTTACGCTGTTAAGTCACCATGGCAACGAAGTTGTAAAATCGGATATAATTTACATAAAATCGCTTACCTTTTCACATTTTGGCACATTGTTTATGTCTTGTGGCTACACTTTTGTCACCGTGAGTATTTTAACGTTTCTGGCTTGGCCCCATTGACTTTCATTGTAAGTGCCTCACTGTAACCCAGTTTTGTGCTTTTTGTTTTTAATAAAAGGAGGGACTAGTCAAAATACATGTTTGTGGTAATCAACATTATGCCACAAATGCTGTCAATTGAGCTTAACTTGTATTAAACCTGAAATATTCCTTTAATGTATGCTTCATGCCTTTATGCTCCCTTTGCATACTGAATCAATGTCCAATCAACAAGGTGTTATAGCAATGGAGGATCTTAAAACATGTGCTTGTACCATTTAATTCCAGGTGACCCAATGGCTCAGTAAGGTGTTCGGGCAGCAGCCGGTACCGGAGTTTGAAGTAAACACACGCACTGTGGAGATTCTGCACGAGCTGGCAGAGAGCAGTGAGATGAGATGCAGAGAAATCACACTTCTCATCGAGGACCACGAGCAGAAAACAGCAGAATACAGCAGCGATGGTGAGAACAGGATGGACATGTTCCACTCATATTTAACTATCAGAAAGTGTCTGAGTAATTGTAATTTTATCCTTATGGATTTGTGAAATGTTTAGCTTGTTTTTCTTCAAAATATGTGTCTTGTCCATTTCTGACAGCTGCCCATCTCCAGGAAGTTCTTCTCCAGGGAGTCGGTCTGCAACCCGGAGGAGTTTCCAAACCCACAGCGGACCTGCTGTCAATGCTGGAGGGCACTGCTGAGGTGCTTAAACTCAGGGACACGTCTCTTGGGAGGTAGAATAGCATGTCTCTAATGTTATAAAGACGCATACACACACACACACATATACATATACATACATACACATATATATATATATATATACACACACACACACACACACACACACAACATGTGCATGTCTTTGCTAAATGATCCAAACTAAGTCTAACTTCATCGTGGAATATGTGATTAATTTCTGTCTATTGCATCTACAGCTTCATGCCAGCAATCAATAAACTGACCAATGACGTGCTGGAAGCGGAGAAAACCGACAGGAGATTGCAGCGGGAACTCTCCGCTGCGAGGAAGAAGATGACTGCCACAGTTGTCCTTCGGAAGAAACTCCAGGAGTAAGGGGACACGAAAACCGCTGCATCTCATTTCTCTTTTCGTCTCTATTAAAGTGCGATATTTTGAGGATGTGTTTAGAAATTAAGGTTCTCAGGTTCTTTTGTAGGCTTTATGAATTGCTGAGAATAACTGCATAGAAATATCTACAATGTACATTTGGGTGTGAAATTTCACTTTCAGTGATTTGACGAAGATCACACAGATACAACAGGTGGAAGCAGCGACAGCAGAGGAGAGACTTCTTAATATGGACTTCATGAAGAATAAATCCAGAGATCTCACCTGCCGGAATAAGATGGCACAGGTTTGGAAAGTTCTTTCCTGCCATGAATTTACGGTGTGATATCTTTCATCCAGCTTTACAAACTCAATTTGTGTTTTTGTGACAGGAAAAGTTGCAGTCACGGCATATGGAGGATTCTCTTACCCATCAGGCCATTCTTCAGTTGTCACAGGTAACCTATATTTTAACATAGAGTTTACAGGACTTACTCACCAGATCACTGATTTATGCTGCAATCATGCCATTACAATTTGGAGATTCTGCTCTTAGCGGCTCACATACATGTCAACCCAATGTATCCATGTGTGGTTGGCAAAGTACTTAAAGGGACAGTTCACCCAGAAATGAACTAACTCATCCTCATGCCATCCCAGATGTGTGTGACTTTCTTACTTCAGCAAAACACAAATGAAGATTTTTTTTTAAGAATATCTCCGCTCTGTGTGTTCATAAGATGCAACTTAATGGTGTCCAAAACTTTGAAGCTCTAAAAAGCACATAAAGGCAGCATAAAAGTAATCCATATGACTCCAGTGGTTTAATCCATGTCTTCAGAAGTGATAAATATTTAAAGGGATAGTTCACCCAAAAATGACAATTCTCTCATCATTTACTCACCCTCATGCCATCCCAGATGTGTGTGACTTTCTTTCTTCAGCAGAACACAAATGAAGATTTTAAGAAGAATTTCTCAGCTCGTTTGGTCCATACAATGCAAACGAATGGGTGCCAAAATGTTGAAGCTCCAAAAATCACATAAATCAGCATAAAAGTGATCCATACGACTCCAGTGGTTAAATCAATGTCTTCAGAAGTGGTATGATTGGTGTGGGTGAGAAAGAGATCAATATTTGAGTAAATTTTTTTATAAATTCTCCCTGCTCAGTCAATGGGTGCATATTAATCAGCTCCCGCGTTCAATAGTCAGGGCACTGATCAGGGAGTCGGCCATTTTAAGGGCTGTTCATAGATCCTTAATTACTATGAAAATTATTATAATTTTTTAAAATAATAAGTTTGTTTAAAATACACTGCTTTATATTTTTATTTCTTTATTTAATGTCATTTATATTTTAAAATAACACTGTACGTTTGATTATCTTCAAGGAAAATGAACGATAGAGTCGTTTATACAGAGATGGTGCTGATTAATAACAGTTGTGCTTGAATGCGCCAGCTCATTATCATGTCGAGGGTAATTGAGTCAAAAGTGTCCCTATGTTCAGTTGATGAACACCCTTGCCAGTGCCCGAACTCGTGTTGACGATATGCGTAGGGAGCTGATTGAGACGCACCCAATCTCCACTTTCACTTTCACTTTCTTCTTCTTGTGTTTTTGGTGATTAACATTCTTCATGCATACGCCCCCTTCTGGGCAGGCAGAAGAATTTCTAGCAAAAAAAAGACTTAAATATTGTTATGTTTCTCACCATACACATCATATTACTTCTGAAGATGTGGAATTAACTATTGGAGTCTTATGAATTACTTTTTTGCTACATTTATGTTCATTTTGGAGCATCAAAATTTTGGCATCCATTCACTTTCATAGTTTGGACCAACAGATCTGAAATATTCTTCATTTATGTTCTGCAGTAGAAAGGAAGTCATAAACATTTGGGATGGCATGAGGGTGAGTAAATGATGGGAGAATTTTTATTTTTGGGTGAGCTTTCCCATTAAGTCCTTTATACTATAAATTAGTCCTTTAAAAGTATAAAAAAATACTCCTCCCTGGCCAGTAGGTGGCGATATGTGCAAAGAATGTGCATTGCCGGGGGTCTGGGTGTCTCAGCGTGTATTGACGCTGACTATCACCCCTGGGGTCACGAGTTTGAATCCAGGGTGTGCTGAGTTACTCCAGCCAGGACTCCTTAGCAACCAAATTGGCCCGGTTACTAGGGTGGGTAGAGTCACATGGGGTAACCTCCTCATGGTCACGATTAGTGGTTCTCGCTCTCAATGTGGTGTGTGGATCGTGGAGAGTAGCATGAGCCTCCACATGCTGTGAGTCTCTGCGCTGTCATGCACAACGAGTCACGTGATCAGATGTGCGGATTGACGGTCTCAGAAGTGGAGGCAACTGAGACTTGTCACCCGGATTGAGGTGAGTAACCAGACCACCACGAGTACCTATTAAGTATTGGGAATTGGGCATGGAGAAAAGGGGATGGGGAGAAAAAAAAGAATGTAAATCGCCAAAAAAAACAAATAAGAAAAATGTGAAAGTGAAACAGGAGATTTATAGTAAAAAGGTCTTAAATATTGATCTGATTCTTATCCACACATATCATATCACTTCTGAAGACATGGATTAAACCACTGGAGTCTTATGGATTACTTTTATGCTGCCTTTATGTGCTTTTTGGAGCTTCAAATATCTGGCCACCATTCACTTGCATTTTGTGTTTCATGGAAAGACAGTCATGCATGTTTAGAACAACATGAGGTTGAGTGAATGATGACAGAATTCTCATTTATGAGTGAGCTATCGATATTAATTGACCTATATATGCAGGTCAACAATGCATTTAGTGAACAGGACATTACTAAAACAAGGCAATTCTATCTGTCACTGAGATGTTTGTGCACACCTACCATAATGTATAATAAGCCTCTTATGATGTAAATGTCTCTTTAATGTGCTCAAAGGTGCACTCAGTCATTTTTGGTTTGAAAGTTTTCTTGGCACTAGACTGACACCTAGAGGCAGGGATGCAGCACCATTGAAACGCATTTAGTTTTAACATCCATTTCCAACGCCGATGTTAAAATTCTCTATTCAGAGTCAGCCATAAATAATTACATTTCAGAGTTAAAGTGTCCAAATACAGGGTGGTTATTGTAATCAAGCGAGTAGGATTCGGCTGGTCACATGATCCTAACATGGCTGCCCCCATGAAGAATAAAACCGCTTTTTATAAGTTTACTGGCACAAATGGCGTCTTCATCTTAATGTGAGTGCTTATGACTTCATATACATGTGTTTTAAAGTTACTTTGGAGTAAAACTTCTTAAATGAGTAAAACTAATGACTGTGTGCACCTTTAAATAACGTTACGATTTTTAAGTGCAAAAACGACACATAACATGTATGTTAAAAATTAATTACACCCTTTTCTATAATCTTTGCTATACTAAGAAAATTGCAGAACTGAAAGAGGACACGCTACCTTTGAAGAAGAAACTAGAGCCGTATAGTGACTTGAGCCCTGTGAGTACAGTTCATATGAATGTTTTTAATTGTAGAGTTGTGTTAATGAGCATTATTGTTAATATTGTATTTTTTTTAAATGTCCATTTTTTTTAAAAAAAAATTTCTGTACAGAGTCCGGCTCTGGCACGTGTGAAAATCGAGGAAGCTAAACGAGAGCTGGTAGTTTTTGTTAATTTATTATCATTTTTTTTTTAAATAACATAAACATATGTAGTCTTGTTGGAAATCCCACAATATTGATATTTGATTTGTGTTTTGTGTTTTCATCCCAAGGCTGCATTGGATGCTCAGCTGGAGCAAAAGGTCGACTTCATGAACACTTGTCTAGATAACCATTAATATTTAATAATGCATGCAATAAAACATTAGAAACTATGTGTATAATTATGGAAACAAAGTGTTGTAATAAATGCAATACCTCTCCAAACCTCTTGTTGGTGCTTTTAATTTTCCTCTACGTCATGTCAGCCGGAATTGACGTGCTCACATTTGTTCCAGCGACGGCTACTGGGGACATTTTAAATGAGCAAACTGTGATAAAGGGGTCGGAAAGTCAAGAACCGGGAGCTATTATTCCATAGAATATCTACCCATTACAGATGTTCATGCATATGTTAGTTTACGCCTAAAATGATACAGAGAGCACACACATGAGGACAGTTTTGATCCAGGTAAGTCGCTGTTGTCGGGTGTAGAGCGGGATGCTATCAGTGCGTCCTTCCATTTTGAGCCAGTGTTGCAGTTCTGAATAATGCATGCTTTTATTCATGCATATTATGTATGCATACGTGTTATCACTATTTAATGTGTCAATTTGCCGGTGAAAGTGCTGCAGTTGAACTGACAGACTGTAAAAAGTGTGTGTCGCAGGGTACGGGTTTTTTTTTTTTTTTTTTTTTTTTTTTGGCGCTGTACTGCAGTGAGCCAATGCAACATTTGTGTGCATGAGTTTTGTTTTCTAATCTTCTCTCGTGGGGAGTTTGAAAGGTTAGGTGTAGCATCCCATGCATTCATATCACAGCTGTGTTGTCATATCAGTTGCGTTTAAATGTAACGTTATTTAAACGCCATGGTTTCTAAACTTCTGGTAATGTTTTGAGGAAGTATGCATGAACTTGAGTCACCTGCGAATGAGCCATTGTAATACTAAAGTGCAGGGGCGTCGAATCCGACAGGGGGACACCCCTACCCAGCCACCCAATAGTTATACCATGATCAACTGAAACGTGTAAATGCTGCACGTTGCAACCCCCCCAATGTTCAAGCCATTTCTTCGCCCTTGCTACATAAACACACTGTTGCATTTGCGATTTGATCACTGCGCGCGCGCGCGATCTTCATGCTTGATGCATTGTTGATGTCTGTTTGTCGTGCATAGTTCGTGTTTCAGGGGTGAGGGACAAGTAATGACATGGAAACCTGTGCCAAAATGTACCACAGCAACGGTAGTTTTCACCAAAATACCTTCTGAATCGTAATACATTAATAAGGGATCTCTTTCAAACAGTGTAAGGCATTTTAAGTATAAGTTTTCAGCTATGTTATTGCTTATGAAGGAGGTGGTTAATAGCGGAGACATTAAATGTAACTAAAATAAAATTATCATACTAGCTGATGTTTTAATGTCACAAGCAAATGTTGGAATTTAAAATATATCTGTATGCGTGGGCAATGGCATGCATGTGAACATATATTTAAAGGAATATTCCTAATACAATACAAGTTACACTTACATTGGAAGTTAATGGGGCCAATTTTTTGGATTTTAAAGGCATATACGTGAAGCTTATCATTTACAAAAGTGCTTACATAAACTGTTCTGGTAAAACACATGTATTAAGATGTAAAGTTCTTTAAAGGTGCACTTGGTAACTTTTGTCTTTGTGTCATCTTTGATTTACACTGACACCTAGCGGCGTGGATGCCGTATAATTTTAAAATCACTAGTTTTAATTTTCAGATACCACTGTAGAAATGAAGTATTCACAACCAGCCATGATTACTTTAATCAATGAGTGAAAATGCCAAATAACGGTTACTGAGATTAAGCGAGTAGTATCAGAGGTTATTTAGCAGAGACGGGCCACTTCAGTTAAAACGAATGGGAGAAATTGGAACGCCCAACGCAGCCAATGGTCAATGGGTGTAGAAAGGAAGTCCCGCCTTACAGGTAAAATAGCCAGTCACCTTTTAGATACAGATATCGCCTGTCAATCAACTCAACAACGCGCATGCTCATTATCTAAACAACCCGAGAAAATTGCGTTTGTTAGCGTAATCTGAGGTAAAGAAGCACGATTTATGATACCAGTGTTCTATATGTTCTTTGATCGTAATATTGACCAACCGTTTAGGAGATTTCTGTCTTTTCTCATTCAAGTAGATAGGAGCTGCACTGTCATGACTGGAAATAGTCGTGTGTGTGTCCAAAGGTAGCTTAGAGTGGACTGACTTGATAGAGAGACTTTGGTAGTATTCAGCTGGTCATGTGATTCTAACATGGCCGCCCCCATGCGGGGACCCTCTCCATGTAGAATGAAACGGCTTTTATAAGGTTACTGATATGACTGGAGTCTTCATTCATTTTAAAGTGAGTGCTCATTATTTTACTACATATATTGCAAAATTACAATTCATATCTTTGGGAGTTAAACTTTTTTTTAAGAGGACAAAATTACTGAGTTCGCCTTTTAAATATACTTTTTATTTATTTATTACAGTAGTTTTAGGGGTTAAGGTTGCATTGTCATGGCAACAGAGTTGTTATATTGGATGAAATTTTGACAGAAAAGTTTAGTAAGCAATTTTGAAATGGCGTATTTTAACGTTTACAGATTGGCCCCATTTATTTCCAATGTAAGTGCCTCACTGTAACCTGTATTTTTGCCCTTTTTTTTTTTTTTTTAAGGAAAAGGACAGGCTATAAAAAGTTTTCATGGTAATCAATGTAATGCAACCAAACTTGTTGATTGTGCAAAAGTCTTTCTAGCAAGTCCGCCCACTGGTGGCCATCTCTGGATGCTCACGAGAAGCTATTTCCTGTCATGACAGTGGAGCTCCTATCTACACGCACACAAAAAAAATTCCCGCCTTGCAAATTCCAAATGCTCATGCACGTTCTCAAGTTGATTCAATTGACAGGTGATATCCGTATCTTAAAGGTGATTGGCTCTAAGGTGGGACTTCCTTTCTATATCCGGTGACCGTTGGGCATTCCAATTTCTCATATGAATTTTCATTGAAGTGGCCCATCTCTACTAAATAGTCTCTGATTGAACTTAATTTGTATTGAATGCAAAATATTCCTATTTACTTTCCAAAATAAATGACATTTAAAAACTGCTTTTTTTTCTCATGTTAAAAAAGGCTATTATCATTGAAAACCACATACAGTATAATACATGCCCATACATCACATTCATGTATGGAGTGTTTTGGCAACAACTGTGGTTTTCAAGGTTAATCTTTGGTTTTTTTAGTTCTGGAGGGGTACATTTAAAAAGATAAAAAACTGTCCATTGCTTTAAATTTATGTGGTTTCTATTTATTTGCCCCAGTTGCTTTTTTTGTTGGTGTTTTTGTGTATAGTGCTTCTCATGTTGGCCATTGCAGTGCAATTTGAACTTGAAGTATTTTGTTATACAGGGTTCCCATGGTTATAGAAAACATGGAAATATCAGGGTTCTGGAAAGGTAATTGAACTTTTCAATTGTCCAAAAAGTTTTTCTAGTAATGCTTGCAGCTATTTATGGATATAAAGTGATAAAAGTGCCAGCTAAATCCATTTTATGGGTCTAAAAAAATGACTGTTTTAGTGTACAATCTCTCAAATCATTCATATTCAGCAACCATGTGTGATTGAAAAAGTAATTGGTCCGACGGTGTGGGAACCCTGGTTGAAAGTTCATGCATAGAGGATGGTGACTGGATCCTTTTGTCTTGAACAATGCAAAACTTTATGCAGGTAAAGTTTTGGGCATTTAAGGCTGTGTTTTGACATGCAGCATTGTGTATTTGAGTCCACTTATATGTAGAAAGTTGGATAAGACTCACTTTTGCATGGTAGTATAGCATTCTGGCTGGTTACCCAAAGCCACTGCACCTCATGAATAGTTATAAAATAAAAACTATTTTTTTCTTTTGACTTGCAAGTAGTCATTTAGCAGCTATTTTAGCTTAATAGCTGTGACGAAGTACACTTGTCATTAGTGTTATGATGCAATTACAGTATGATATTTGGCAGGTGTTTTATTGACATCATTTCTGTTTTACAGGTCAACCGCCCCTGTTCATCACCTAGCAACTGCCACTTCAGAGACACTGCCTCTGGCCCCGCCCTCCAGAGATGACTGATGCCCAGAAGGCCAACGAGCTCCCTGAATGCCCCTCAGAGGATGGGGCCACTGCAGAAGAGCAGGAGATGCCACTGAGACAAGAGACCATGCCTACCGGCTCTCCGGTGTGTGAAGAGCCAATCAGCTCACAGAATCCTGATAAACAGCCCGCCCCCGGGCTTCTATCAATGCCCTGCTTACTGAAGGAGCTCCACAGAGACTCTGACTCCGGGCAGCCGCCGGAAACGGAACGGCCTCCGATCACCACTCAACCCTATCCACAAGAAGACAGCGATTCGTCCGTATGCCTGAGATCACCCTCCTCGTCCGGTCACCTTGGCGATTCTGACACTATTTCGTCTGCGGAGGAAGTGACCGCGCCCACCCAAACTGCTGGCAGGAAGTCACGGCGGTCGCATTCTGAAAGTGACACGTCCTCCGTCGCCATGGCAGCCAAGAAGAATCGTTGCCAGGAAAAACAGGTGAATGGGCGTGTCCGCGTGAGAGGGCCGCGCAGCCAGCGGCAGAAGTTGCGCATGCGACAGCTGCGACAGAAACGCGAGGCGGCGGCCAGACGCAAACCAGATGTGCTCCAAGACAGCAGTACCAGCGACAGTGACATCACAGCCCACTCCTCATCATCCTCGCCGCTAACGGCCTCATCCGACAACGAGGGAGAGACAATCAACTCTCACGCACCAGGTAACTGCGCAAATGCATACATCTAAAAGACACATGCAGCGTTTAGTCAGGAAGTTCAGAACAGACTGGCAACAGTGTACAGACAAATGTCCCGTTCACAGTAACAGCCTGTCCTGAAACCAACCAACACATAACACCATTTTTGACATTTTAGTTTTTTCGTACATTGTTTGGTGCATGTTGGCTGAATGACAGCATAAAGCTACACTAGGGCTGGGCAGTATGATGGTATTTATTCTGCGACCATTAGAAGTGTGTCAACCGGTTCAGATTCTGTTATACCGCAGAATATCCACAGAATGATTTAAATTATCCGAACCATAGTCTACTCTGCAAAAAGTGTCACAGATGAGCGTCATTGGTTGTTATGGGAGCGATACATTTTTGCAGTGTGTCGCAACACTCGTGTTCGATTTAGGCCTCATTTCCACCTGGTGTTGTGATGTTTCTCAAGTGATCAAATCATATGTGGTCAGTTGAGGCCACTTGGATTTGGAGGAGAGGGTCTCCGTTTCATGATGACATACATCAGTCACTGTCAGTGGGTCACTGCATGATATTAAAGTGCAACAAAGTCAGAAAAGACTTCAAAAATGGTTTCGACCCTGTTTAGACCTGTATTTAGGGCTGACCACATATGATCGGGTCAACCGAAACGCATCTTAATACCAGGTGGAAATGGGGCCCTAGATACAGTGTAGATTGTTTACGGTTGCTAAGAAACATTAGAACTTGGCGCATTAATAGAGTGCAACAGTGCCCGCTCAGTCTTGGTTCCTTAAATGTTTTGCTCATTCATAATATCCATAGGGAATTTATGTAAAGTTCTTCATTAAAGAGTTCAAAGTCATGAACCAAACCAACCAGCTCCGAGGTGAATCGCATTACAAACTTTGATTTGAAGTAAAACTATTTGAAAATCAGACAAAATGAAAAAGGTTCAAGACTGTGTGTTTAACGTCGTTCATTAGGGAATGAACTACAATCCCATGATGCATTGCGAATGACGTTATCAAACTAAAAGCAATTGTAAAAATATAAAACTATTGATGAACTTTGTTCAGAAGTAGTTTGAGAGTGTAGGGAAACCAACTCGATTCCGTCATTCACAGTGTGTCATAGGAGTGGGCGGTCGCTGCAGAGCTCTTTTGGTGCGCTTTGTTTGCTGCTATTCTCTGATTGGTGGAGCATTTCTCCTTAGGACTATTCATGGGTAGTGTACTTCACCAGTAATTCCACCATTAATCACAATTTTGTTTTTAAATGAAGTTGAAATAACATGGACTGATGGTTTTAACAAGCATAATACCATCAATGAACAACCTCAGATTTCACAGTAGGTCAGTCTTTAAAGGTTTATAATTTAGCATTAATAATCAGTTCCCCTGTGGAATAAATTAATTGAATTTTCACTTCCAGAACCAAACTGCTGCGCTCTATAATAGAATTATGTGCGCTTTAGATGTGCTATCATAATGTTTTTTTTTTTTGTTTGTTTTTTTTTTACATTTAATTATGAATCTTTTGGCTTGCTCCAAGTTATAAATAAAAAGAGAAAATAATCATATTAGATTAATTACCTTTTTAATTTTTTTTTAATGTTGTTTACTCAAAAGTATTATCCAAAAAAAGCCTTTAGCAGGTGGTTATTTAATATTGCAACTTTTTTTTTTTTTTTTTTTTCATTGAATTGCTGGCAAAAATAACTTATTGTGATATACCATTATTTGGGTCATACTGCCCACCCCTAGCCTACACACTTTGTAAGGCTCACAGATAAGGCGAAACACACATCAGTCCCAAAACGGCACCTAAGCAAACACATTGAGGATCTTTTGCACTGGTCAGGGTGTGTATTTTACTGCATGTGTCTTGAATGACCTCATATGCAAAGTGTTCAGTGAGAAACACTTCTAGTATTAGATTACAACAGCTTCAGCCCATATACCGACCTCTGTCTTCAGTGACCTCCCACACTGACCTCCTAAGTATGGCTACTCTTGAAATCCAACGTCATTCAGACCTGATCTCATTAATAAATAGATACGTTAATTTGGTAATATTTCAACGTTAAAGTTTGGCTGTTTCTAATGAACTATTCATGCAGATCATTGTAAAACGTGTTGGTATCAGTAGAATATATTTGTAAGCAACTGGACTTTCTTTGTTTTCCAAGACGTTATGTCAGATGTTATATCCATACTTTTCCGCAAAGAAATTAAGGTTAATGTTAGCCTATATGAACATGGGCCGCATTAATACGACACATAATTGTGCCAAATTTGCCGACTAGTGATGTTTTCTGATCAAAAAATCTGGATGTTGTCTGGACATGCTCAAAATATCTTGAAAAAAAATCAAATAAAACCCCTTTAGCATCCCTTATTTAAAAATGCGACACAATTTGTATGTTTACATGCACTTTAATAGTCTGATTTCAGTTGGATTGCAACAATAATTTGTCTTTTTAAAGATCATGTAAATGCTTTAGTCCCACTGAAATCACACCAGTTCTGTTTTTGCCAAATTGGACAAACAGACCTGGATAATATATATTTTAGCTCGACTTCATCCGGCACATTTCTACGTTAAGCATATTATTATAATTAGCACTTCCTAAGATGATTTCCTACCTTCGAATATTCCTTCAAGTATGAGATGTAATATTTGCTTCCAGGTCACATTAGACAATCATTAGGTGTTGAATTGTCTCCGTTAATGTAGTGTAATGTTGTTTGTGTGTTATCTGTGGTGTGTGTTTGTAATGTGTCTAGAATTCAGCTTCATTTTTCATTTGGTTTCTGAGTAGTGCATACTTAAAGCTGAAGTATGGAACTTTTTCGGCGTTAAAATTCGTTCTCCTGTCCCAGTTTAACGTGCAGAGACGGCCATAAATAACCCATTATTCGTAATCACTGTGTCTCTGTGGCGCTATGAAAATTCCTATTTATTTTGATAGACCCGTCTCAAGAGAGACAGTAACATTGACTCAATTAACATTGACTCAATGGCGTGCGTTGGGGGTTGGGCTATATGTTTGTTTGGCCAACAGTAGATGGGGGCATGGATTCTGAAAGCTGTTATAAAAACAGTGTCTTGTTTTTTTTGTTTTTTTTGCAATCACATTTGGTGGTGCTAGTGGCGCACAAATTACATACTTCAGCTTTAAGACATACCTAACTTCAGCTCTGCAGAAAAAGTCCCACATGGGGCCACCAGGGGGCATATACCTTTCTGGGGACCACATTGGTGTTAGGGTAGTTCTGGGATCTCAATACCTCTCATTTTGGGTCAACCCTACCAGCATTGAAACCAGTGATGGCAGTCCAGACTTTTAACCAGTAGATTACCACCACCAAAACTTGCTGCTTTGGCAAATGTGGTTTTATGAATATATTTTTGTAGAATAGTGGGTTTGGTAGTTTCTACTCACAGGCACAGGCTAATTCGCAACTCTTGAGCATAGCATAGAAGGAACAGTACCGTGACCCTGACAAAGCGTCCACGGCAACCCACTAAAGTTTGAGCGCTCAAGATTTGACAAAAGTAAAGCAATCCGACTCATTGTACATGTTTTTGTTGAAACCCGCCTCGTAGGGAAATGACACTTATTGGGTTGAAATTGTCATACTGCACAGCCCTGCATATATCCGAACTAAGAATTGTATCTGATTGGTGTCTGGTGGACCTACTTTATACAGGGCTTTATTAAGGCCGACAAGTCGTTCAGAAAAACTAGTTATTTTTTTGTTGATTTAACATTCTTAGCTATTTCACTGTCGTTTCTTCTCTTTTCTAAAAGTTGTTGGGTGCTTACTACAGAATACTGGGGAAAATGTTGGTGTCTTTCTTACTGTGTGGTCTATACGCTGTCTCTTAGTCATGTGATCATTGGTGAACTGTATTCAGAATGCACTGCGGGAGCTGCATGACCTGTTCCCAGCATGCTCGCCGGTGTGCACGCAATAACGTCGCCACTTTCTGCATTCTGCATTCCTGTGTGTCTGACGCCTCTCTCTCGGCACTGCCGTCTGTCTTTAAGCTGGTCATCGCCGAGCCGAGAGTTCCGGAGCTTCAGTGCGTGGGCTGGGCCAACTCAACGTGGGTGTGGCCAGTGGAAGTCTGGGCGGAGTCTTGGAGGAAGCTCTTACGCGATTCGCCGCGATGCAGAGGCAGACCGAGGAGCGCTTTCGCGTGTGGATGGAAAGATTGACCCGCCTTCACTCCGACGACGACCTTTCGTCCAGTGAAAATCCTGAGGGGCGGAGCCACGTTAGCTCGTTCCTGCCGTCATCGGAGTCGCAGGAAACGCTGGCGGCATATCAGATGGCCCGAATCAACGCTAACACAGTCCAGCCTACACACACCGCTGGCCTCAACGGAAACGTGGACTCATCTGAACCAAACGTTTAAGGAACGTTACCGCTTGTTATACACAAAGAACTGCGATGAATTCAAGCATACTGAAGTGGAGGCTCACAACTATTTTTTTTATTTACATTAAAACTCTCCTAATGTTTCTTTATCCTCTCTTAGTTCACCCAAAATGAAAATTGTCATCATTTACTTACCCACATCTCCAGTGTAACAACTGACAACAAGCACTATAAGTAGTCCATATGACTCCTGTACGATATTCCAAGTTATCCGAAGCCATTTGTTAGTATAAGGGTGAGTAAATAATGACAGATTGTTTTATTTTTGGGCAAACTATTTCTTTAACATCTTCTGTCTCTCATTGAATTGACTTTTCTCGTTGTTGTTTTATCGCATCTCAGGGGTGCCCTCCAGAGTCAGTGCCTTTGCCATTTGCTCTTGTCTTTGGAAGAGCCAAATCTTCAATCCAGCTAGAGATGAATCACTTGTCTTGCCCATTTATTAATGACAAAAAGACATTTTTCTGAGAGACTTTAATCTGAACTTTTGATTCGACTACCATTTGTGTTTTTGTCTCATGATATATATGTTCATCTAGAATATGTGGGCTGGCTTGTTTACTAAAACTCTTTTGTGTTGTGGCTTGTTTTAGCTTATCATTGAATTACTTCCAAAGTGGAATATGCATGATATAAGCTGAAAGTGGAGAGCTGTAATGTAATGACAGCCTACTCATTGGATTTAATGCTAAATGCTTAACCTGGGACTCGCACAAATGGACAACTGACCATTTAACACTAATATTAACAGTCCATGCTGCACTTGCAACGAACATGGATGATTCTACTTAACAATGCAGACATTTTTAGATTTTTTTTATTTTTTTTTAAACGTCATGCTCGCACAACTGCACACCATGTCAAGCAAGAAATATGACTTTTTCGATCTGATTAAGGGTGATTTACATGAAAATTTTCTCTGGGTCATGTTTCACCTGAAAATAAACACATTGCATAAAGAAAATGAAGCCTATGTTTAGGACTACTAAAATGTGACGCATCATAACAATTAAAGGAATATTCCGGGTTCAATACAATTTGTGTAGCATTTGTGGAATAATGTTGATTTAATTTTGACTTGTCCCTCCTTCTGGGTGACAGTGAGGCACTTGCAATGGAAGTGAATGGAGCCCATTTTTGGAGTAAATGTGAAGCATATATTGTGTATAAGTGTGTATTATTTGAGGTGTAAAGTTGTTTTAGGGTTTGTTGACATTACATCATGGCAACGAAGTTACAAAATTGGCTATTTGCACAGAAACAGTAGTGATTTTATCACACTAAATCATGTTAACATACATATTGTTTAAGTTTTGTGGCTTCACTTTTAAAACGGTGAGTAGTTTAATGTTTCCGGATTTGCCCCATTCACTTCCATTGAAAGTGCCTCACTTTAACCCAGATTTTTAAAGAAAAGTAAATGTTTGTGGTTAAGCCACAAAAGTTTTTGAGCTTTACTTGTATTGAACCCGGAATATTTTCTTTAAACACATTTTCATTTCATTTCTCATCGCCGTAATGCATCCTGAATTTTTACTTTTCAGTGTTTTAATTCTCTTTTTCTCATTCGATTATTACTGTAAGCAATACTGTTAAATGATCAGACACAATATTTTTTGGTTTTTTTCATCATAAATTAGTACAACAAATACTACCATGATGTAAATGCTTAACACTTCAAATATAATAATATCTCAATTGATATTTATTATAAAAATTTAAAAAATGAAATATTTTTTCACCTTCTATTTCTTAATTGTCTTGAAAATCAACGTCTCAATGCCAGTTGAATTGATCTTAATGCAAAGTAAAATTATAATGTAAAATCTACTTGTCTTTGCGATTTGGGGAGAAATATGACCTGGAAATGTTCTTGATAGGCTTTGAGACTCACATAAGTCATGCTTCCTACATACTACTACGAACAAGCATACTCAAAAGTTTACTGTAGTCACTGTCGTCAGCTCACAGGAGAACTTGAAAGTTGTTTACTGCTTTACTGTACACTGTGTGAAGGAGAATGTTTACTTTTTTGCGTGAAGCTAACAGGCTGCTAAATGATTACGTTTAGTGTCAAAATGTTTAGATGGAGGAGTGAATTTCCTTTATGTAATTGTTAGAAAGTTATGAGTGAATATCTGATTCAAGAATTGACTAAGCAGAGATAAGGACCTTTTTTTTATTATTATTTTATTTTATTATTATTACATTGATTTTTAATGTCCTACTAATGCCTGACAAATTCAAAATGTGCCAGGTGAGAATTAGTGTCTCTTCATGTATGTGTAAAACATTATTGACGTTTGATGTTTGCTCATTAGCAGATAAATAAATATACTAGAATTTTTACCAGCATTCATTTGGTTTTTAAGTAATTGACCTATATTGATGTAAACTGGTCTAAAGCCAGTCAAAAGAATAGTCTGGGTTATTTTCACTCGTTGTATGTGTGGCATGCTGTCCTTTTGTATGATAATTTTGACATGTCCCTTAGTTTGTTAAAATGAACAGACGAGTCGCATAAAGCATTAAAAAAAATTACATTTATGCATTTGGCAGATGCTTTTATCCAAAGTGACTTACAGTGCACTTATTACAGGGACAATCCCCCTGGAGCAACCTGGAGTTAAGTGTCTTACTCAAGGACACAATGGTGGTGGCTGTGGGGAGCGAACCAGCAACCTTCTGATTACTAGTTATGTGCTTTAGCCCACTACACCACCACCACTCCACAAAAATTGTGACTCTCAAGCTGATTTTAAAGTATAATTATAACATATAATAACTTATTATATAAGTTTGGGAACCAAAAACTAGTACTTATTCAGAACCGGTTCCTTTTTTTTTGTTTTTTACAGAACCGTATTATTTTCATGACTTTCGGTTCTGTTAACGGTTATAGAGCGTGCACCAATAAGGGCAGGAAATGCAATAAAAATTGCATTTTTATATCCAAATAGTAGTACCTCAAAATTAAGGGTAGTTAATGGAAACATTTAAGAATCAAAATCGTTGAGGAGTCAGAACCAGAATTGTTAAATACCTTACAATCTCCATCCCTTCACTTAAAGATGCTGTAAGTGATTTTTAGCCGTTCTAGAACTTTCCACAAACTGTGCTGCTGGATTAGCCACGCCCCCTTCTTTCCAAAGCCCCACACTTCAAAGATACCAAATGAGCTTTGAGACTGACACCGAGCTTAAGCGGTTGCCAAGAACAACAGGAAAAAAAAAGCAAAATGGCGCCCTCAACTGTTGTGAGCAGCACGGCATAAAAATGGCATTAAGCCACAATAATTCACTGCAACTAGAACACTATGAGAACATGCAAAATGATTGACAGGCAGAAAGCATGAGAGACCACAGACACATTTTTGTTTGCTGTTTACAGAGTCTAGTGCTATCACTAAGACCAGTGAGATATGTCATGGCCCTTATTTCATTAATACTGTATCTTTCAGGGAGCAGAAAACATTTAGTTTACCTTTCCATAAAAAAAAATAACTTACAGCACCTTTAATGTACTAATATATCTAATCGTTTAATTCATGTCATGACCAGATAAAAAAGTAAACCTAGTTACATTTGCATAATATCTGCACAAGAATACCCACAGAGGTTAAAGTGGTAACTAGGATTGGTAACGATTAGTCTGTTTTTCGTTGTCGAATAGTCGTTTGATCTAATTTAATGTAACATGAGATCACTTTAAAACAACGTACATGTTTTATCCGCTATACGGCAGAAGAAAAAATGGTTTTCTGAGAATGTTCAATATAATATTAAAAATACAAATATTTTAAAATATCTAAAAATCCTTTAAAAAAAGATGTATTCACCTGAGAAGCAGCATATCAGATATTTAGACTTGCTTTTAGAGAATATATCTTGAATATAAGTATATTTTGTCTTTACTGCACTCGCAGAAGTATAACCAAGTGAACAAATACACATATATACAAAATACACTTACTGTATAGTTAAGATACATCCTCTTAAAGCAAGTCTAAATATCTTATATGTTGCTTCTCAATTAAATGTATCTTGTTTTTAGGATTTTTAGACATTTTTAAATGGAAAACAAGACAAAAACTCTTGATTACAATGTGATTTTTTTTTTTTGCAGTGAATTTACTGAATTAAACTTAAAAGTATTTTCCCCCATTATTTCAGTGAATGTCTTTAAGGTATTTTTAAAAAACGATATTTTTTTTCCTCTTTATTGTTAGTAAGCACATTTAATACAACCTTTCAACTCGGGACACAAGCAGAATAATCAGAGCTAATGATTAATAATCGTGAGCTAATAATCGTTAGATTAATCGATTATCAAAATAATTATTAGTTGCAGCCCTAGTAGTAACCATAATTACCTCCACCTAGAAAAGTAGTGCAATATCGAAAGGATGATATAATATATAAAGGATGATGCTCAAGTAACACATTTTTGTTACTAAAATGTAAATGCATTAACAAAAGTACCAGCTTCACATTTCTGCTTTAAAACCTTCCAGTCCACTTTTGCCTTGAAAATAACCCAGAATATTTATTTAAAAGTGACATTTTGCCAAACATTGTCAATGGATTTTCAACTAAATCTTTAAGGTAGAAGCTGTAAAATGGCCTTATAAATGGTGTTTGTGTGCATGTGCGTGCGTGTGCGTGCATGCGTGTGTGTTGCAGTGGGTCCTGCAGTTGTTGGGCACTATGACATTTCAGACACTCACTCAGAGCTGGAACAGCAGTCACACTCGCTCTCAGGTTCGTTTACACTATTACCCAAAACTATGCTACTGTACGCTCATACACTTTGGCTGCATCTCAATTTGCATACTCCTAAATAGCATGCATGATTGGGGTTAGTGTGTTGTAAATGGGGCTGGATAAAAACATTTGAACAATCTCAATTAATGGTTGACGTATATCGCACCGGCCGATAAATCAGACGATATTTGGTATTTTTACATTATCAGGTTAGTTTAGCAAGCCATAACGGTGCCGAGAATCACTCGATTGCATGTAAAGGAGCTTTCTGAGATATATAAATAACCAATTACAGTTTGTTTTGTTGCTTTGTGCCATCGTGTTTCAACAATAATAGACCGCAGAGAAGACGTGCACAAACTCATGATGTTGTGCTTCACTGTCATTCTCCCTCTGTCTCAACAGTTCCCTATAACTTTTAACTGTCTGGTCTAATGACAAAAGGCAAATAGTATTAAAAGTTATGTCATATACCGTCCACAAATATGGGATATCTTTCATAGATTGAATTCATAAACCTTGTGAAACTTGGGCAAATCCTGCGATTTCTTCCTGCCACTAAAAAAAATATGTTTCGTGAAGTAAACATAGCAGAAAATATTAAGTACTTTCTACATTGGATACGTTTAATGTGAACTAAAAATGTTCAATTCTACATTCACACATGTAAAAATGATCAACTTTATAAATAAATATTATTTATGATTGGTATTTTTAACATGTGTCTACTTGGATCTGTACTAAAGTAGAATACTTTGTCATATTTATTTGCTAATTTAATTTACTGGTAAATAAAATAAGTACATTTTACTTAACGTTTCGAAGCTGGTTTTCCCAGCATGCACTGAGCTTGAATAATTAATGAGCTTGAATGTTTTCACTGTTTGCAAGCTATTTACAACATTTATTAACGTTTGGTAACTTCTTGTTTTGTGAAGTCTGAAGTTTATTTTCAACTCAAAATTACACATTACGTTATCTGTTGAGATTCACCGTCATCGTGTTTTGTGCACCAAGTGTTGAGATGTGCGTGCACAGCTCTAAATGTAATTTCTATCGCTGGTAATGCGGGGTGCTGATGTCTCGGACTTCATAGCATGCATTTATTTTCCCTTTCGGAGACTTCCGTATGTCATGTGGTACATGATTAAACGTATGTTTGTAAGGAATATTCAAACGTGACATGTTCTTCATGTTATAAAGATGTTTAGTTCAATTTGAATAAGTTTAAGCCCCATGTATATAATACTTGTATGTAAAAGTTACTGAATTTAATAAAATTAAGTTAAATATTAAAATGAGTATATGTCGTAGTTAAGTATATTTTACTATTTTAGTTTTATACCTAAATAAAAATTCAGTAATATTTTTCATATTAATATGAAGCGCTCTGAAACATGCATTTTATCAGCATGGATAAAAACTCACGACGAATTCTGCGATACAATCAGTCTGTGACAAAAGCAGGTGGTGATCTGGGCCGTGTAAGCTGGAGGTGGTCAGTTGCTCTCAGAGCAACTTTAAAGTCTATGTGCTTTAAGTGCGCTGAATGGATGCTATTATTGTCATATATGCATCTGAACGATTAATCGAAATAAAATCGAAATCACTAAATGATTGTGCGATTATTAAAGGGCCTAGATTTTATTAGATGAGTAAATGTCCTGCACGTGTTGCTCACTACATTTACTGTATGTGTGCTGATCTGTTCTCTGAAGTGTATTAAACGTACTCCGTGCATGAATCTCATAATAGCATTTTTTTAAAAGCGGTTCTGTGCTTAAACACACAAATTCCTTGTTATGCCCAGAGTTAACAGACATGCTTGAGTTCAGTTTGGTGTGCCAAAATGCGCTGAGCATGTAATAACTACAGCGTTCTTGATTCACTAATTGTACATTTGCATAATTCCAAATATGCTTGGCTGCTAAAAGTTGCTATCCAAATCTAAAATAACACCACACTGGGTTTTTGTGGAAAGAAGAATGAATTGGAGCATTTCACGGTGTTAAAATTATATTGCCAACTTAGCTTAACACTTCCTTGAGTTTTAAAGGCCCGGGTATACATTTTTCTGCATTCCGTATATTGGTTGGCCATGTTGCCTTTAAATGAATAAATTTTTTTGGCCATGAGAGTGTACAAATGCGTTCGACACACGTGTAGTACAACTGTTTTGTGATGCTCTTTTAGTACAGTCAACGGGACGCACACACCATCGATGCCCCACAGACAATGACTGTCTGGGTGATGAGAAAAATGGGCCGGTTGCGCTGTGCTGATGACATTTGCATCACTCATACATTCCGATCAGCAATGCGGACAGCCGAAGTTTCATTTGAGCAAGACCTTTCCCTGCAAGTTGAGTGTCCAAAGACGAGATCCACGCAACCCATTTGTCATTGAATAGTTTACATTTAATTCTAATCATACATAGAACAGATGCAGTAAAGACGCAATTTGACTCCACTCTTGTAATGTGCGCCCAACCATGAGATGCTTACTGAACTGCCGCTTAAAGAGACAGTACCATTTTAACACTTGCTCTACATATCAATGTACATACTTGGAAATAGTAAAAATGATGCATGTAAATAATAAACATGTATATATACACCAATCAGCCACAACATTAAAACCACCTGCCTAATATTGTGTAGGTCCCCCCAAAACAGCGCCAACCCACATCTCAGTATACCATTCGGTATAGAATTATATTATTCTCACCCCAATTGTACCGATGCAACTTTTTCTCTCTTCAGAAATACTCAATCCAGCCCATCTGGCACCAACAAACCATCCATAAGATTATCTAATCAGCCAATCGTGTGGCAGCAGTGCATAAAAGCATGCAGATACGGGTCAGGAGCTTCAGTTAATGTTCAGTTAATGGTCAGAATGGGGGAAAAAAATGTGCTCTCAGTGATTTGGACCGTGGCATGATTGTTGGTGCCAGATGGGCTGGTTTGAGTATTTCTGTAACTGCTGATCTCCTGGGATTTTCACACACAACGGTCTCTAGAATTTACAAAAACACATCAATTGAGCGGCAGTTCTGTGGACTGAAACGCCTTGTTGATAAGAAAGATCAAAAGAGAATGGCCAGACTGGGTCGAGCTGACAAAGTCTACGGTAACTCAGATAACCACTCTGTACAATTGTGGTGAGAAATATATCATCTCTGAATGCTATACTGAGATGCGGGTTGGCACTGAGATGCTGTTTTGGTGGCACGAAGGGGACCTACACAATATTAGCAGGTGGTTTTAATGTTGTGGCTGATCGGTGTATATGCAGTATAATATATGCAATTTAAAAGACATCATATTTAGTTACAGAATACATGGATTTGTACATTAAGCAAAAGCGTACATGTAGCCAAGATGATGAAAAAGTAATGCTAAAATAAAGTTTGTCAAATCAATCTTTTCATAATGAACTTAAATGTATAATAAATAGCAAATTCTGTATTAATACCCTAGTTGTAAAATCATAGTACTTTGAAAATAGTTGGCCAAACGTGCCCTAATGGTATATTATTTACAGTCCCTTCAAGGCATTTAAGGCCATCTTGGTTATTGTCCATGAAGGCGATGTTCATTTAACTGCAGCTACCATCTAATTGAATTGGGAAAGATTACAATTTAGTTGCATATTTCAAATTCTGGCAACAATTGTATCATAAAATTTGCTTATAATGCTCAAATCAAACCAAAAACTGTTTGTCAGGCTGGTACAGATAATTACAGAGTAAACGAACACTTATCAGACAAGCGATTGGCTCTTTTAACTAAAAGGCGGGACTTCCATTCCTACAAACACCATATTGAGCACGTTACGATTACTTTCTCGTCTCTAGTAATGATTCATTTTACACTAAGGAGTTAAGATTGATGCTAAGTTAACGCTTGCATGCAGATGCAAACAGTACGCAATAAAGTGATCCCTGGTATCAAGATGCAATTTTGTAATTTCTCAGTGGCTCAAAAGTCTGTATTTTCCCATTCCCAGCAGGGGCGGAGCTAGGTGTTTTTCATAGGGGTGGGCAGGCAGGGGCAAGCGATCAGTCTGTGGTGGCACAGAAATGTTTGGGCAGCATTTTTATATCGTCAGACTTTGGGGGTGGGCGGAGTGAGTGTATACAACGACTCCCGGGACGGAGAGGTGCGGCGACGTTGGTGTGCGCACATGTTAAGTTTGTTCATATGTACAGAGATGATTTCACTTCTAAAGAACTAAATTGTGCCAAAAAATGACCAACAAAATGACTAAAACAGCAATTGCGAGTGGTGTGGCCAGGCTTCGGTACATGGTAGCTCTAGCTCTGCCACTGATTCCCAGTGAATTATTCACTTTTAGTATGCAGTAGAAGAATGCAAATTGGGATGCAGCCATTTTCTCATTGACTTGCCTTACATTTACTGTGAGGTAAAAATGTGTTGCCCTCCGCTACAGGATATTTTACATTAAATGGTAACAAAATGGTCCCCTTGACATTCAGATAGTATGTCAGACACAGTCTGATTTCTTTTGTAGGACATTTGTGTGTGTTTTGTTGCTGTTGTCCCAGAAAGCAATGAGTTTGTCAAATTCGCTCGAGGGTTTTGTAATATGCTGAATTCTGTCTGTATTTCTGTAGGTGCAGTAAAAGTCGAGCCATCTCAGGTGAGTCTGGCTTCCACAGACAGTGAAGTGGAGATTGTTGGAGTTCAAGAAAATGCCAGGTGAGCGAATCCTCATTGAATTCGTCATATTTCAGTCAAAACTTCAGTTGTAGTAGTATTCCCATGCTAAGTGGTTGCAATAGATCACACATCCATCATCTTTTGGATTTAAAAGAATGACTTGCATAATTGTAGACAGGATCCAGAAACAACGTTTAGGTAAATATGTATTTGTTTGTCCAATACAAGTTAAACTCAATCGACAAATCGATGTTCCAGCGAGGCACTTACAATGGAAGTCAATGGGGCCAATCTGTAAACATTAAAACACTCACTGTTTCAAAAGTATAGCCACAAGATATAAACAATATGTGTGTTAACATGATTTTAGTGTGATAAAATTGCTTAACCTTTTCTGTGTAAAGTTATAGCCAATTTTACAACTGTGTTGTGATGATAACATTTTTGCAATACAATTATAAACGTCAAATTTCTGCCTTTTTAAACCTTCCAAAAATTGGCCCCATTGACTTCCATTGCAGTGCCTCACTGTAACCATCATTTTTGCTTTTTTTGTTTTTAAGGAGGAACAAGTCAAAATAGTTTATTGTGGTAATCAATATTATAGCACAAATGCTGTCGATTGAGCTTAACTTGTATTGAACCTGAAATTCCTTTTAATATCTTATCACAAGTATCATATATAATCGCGTGGTGAAAAGTTACGGCGTATGAAATGCTACAAATGTGGTTAATGGTTATACAATAATGGATAATGGTAAATCATTGAATAATGCTCATCAGTTAATCAAACAAATAACCATTACCTATGTTAATCATCAATTATCCTCTAGTTATTCTCTTTAGCTAATCATTCGCTCGCGTATAACCAATCGTCTCTATATTATCATCAACCACTGAATTATCACTCGTTGTATTATCACACCGGATTAGATTGGCGTACTTCGGTGTGGCGCATTCGATTTCATTGGTTTGCGGGCTGTCGCATTAGTGATTAATGAGATTAGCCCTGTCCTTTCTCCAAGCGCATTCAAATACTTGGGGAGGGATTCACGCTCTCACACGTGTTCAAGACCAGGCAACAGCATTATCTGTTAATGCTATTTCCATACAAATCTAATCGACCGTTCGGCTTCTATAGAGGATGCATGACTGAGCATTTCTTGGTAGATCGTTTAGATATTTTTTTTTAGTTGAAATGCGTCAATAACGTCCTGTTAATCAAAACGACCCTCATGCCATCCCAGATGTTTATGACTTTCTTCTGCAGAACACAAATTAAGATTTTTAGAAGAATATCTCCGCTCTGTTGGTCCATACAATGCAAGTGAATGGGTGCCAAAATTTTAAAGCTCCAACAATCAGCATAAAAGTAATACATGCAACTTCTATGATAGGTGTGGGTGAGAAACAAATCAATATTTTAGTATAAATATTTTACTTTAAATGATCCTCCCTGCTCAGTCAAGTCATGTTCTTCTTGTGTTTTTGGTGATTCACATTCTTCATGCATACGCCCCCTACTGGGCATGACACTTATGTCACTTCTGAAGATGTGCATTTAACCACTGGTGTATGAATTACTTTTATGCTGACTTAATGTTCACTTTTTGAGTGTTAACATTTTGGCACCCATTCACTTGCATTGTATGGACCTACAGAGCTGAAATATTCTAAAAATCTTCATTTGTGTTCAGCAGAAAAACCCATTCACATCTGGGATGACATGAAGGTGAGTAAATGATGAGACATTTCATTTTTGGGTGAACTATTCCTTTAACTGGACAATTACATTTATTCGACAATGATAAAATACTCTCATTTGGTTCTTGGCGAATGTTCGTTTTGGACACTGATTTTTGATTTTGAAATGGATTGTTATTTTTGTATCTGTTATTGTAGCGTTATCTCACGGTTTCCACGCGGTGGAGTGATCCAGTCGCTTTCTTCCTGGAAACAAAGGGCTCCGCCTACATGGACGTCAGTCTCCGCCCAGTCAGGCTGGGTTCCGCCTCCTGAGGTGGTGGACCTGACACTGGATGAAGACAGGCACAGATTCCTGCTGTGATCAGATGCACACACACACACACACACACTTAGACACACTCTCATATACATGTGATTGGTGGGCTTAGTGACTCAAACAATAATAAAATGTGACTTTTGAATCTAAGAACACAATGTCTTCATGATTTCAGAAATGACTCAGATTACTCTTCAAACCACACGTTTTCTTCTGATACATATATTAACATGATAGATATATATATATATATAATGTTTTTTTTTTGTTTGTTTTTTTATCCCAGTGACCAATAACACATTTGGGGGAATCTCACAAAGACATGTCCAGATCGCATTACCCCCCCCCCCAAAATCAGAAGGCCAAAATTAAGAAATTATATTTTGCATATAGAAAATTACGCCTATATTTTTGCATGTTGCCATTGTTTTCATAACAAGTAACCATATTTCCCCTCAATTCTCCCGAAGACGCTGAATATCAACCCTGGAGTTCGTGAGTTTGAATCCAGGGCGTGCTGAGTGTCTCCTAAGCAACCAAATTGTCCCGGTTGCTAGGGAGGGTAGAGTCTCATGGGGTAACCTCCTCGTGGTTGCTATAATGTGGTTCTCGCTCTCGGTGGGGTGTGTGGCTAGTTGTGTGTGGATGCCGCAGAGAATAGCATGAAGCCTCTATAAGCGCTACGTCTCCATGGTAACGTGTTCGACAAGCCACGTGATGAGATGCGCGGATTGACGGTCTCGTACGCGGAGGCAACTGAGATTCGTCCTCCGTCAGCCGGATTGAGGTGAGTCACTACGCCACCACGAGGACTTAAAGTGCATTGGGAATTGGGCGATCCAAATTGGGGGGGGGGGGGGGCGATGACGGGGGACGACATTTGTACTCTTTGTCTTTGCCCGCCATAGTAAAAAGAGAATTTTTTTTGACAATCTATAAATCGATTTGAAAAACTATTGGCCGATTAATCGGTTATCGGACTTTCAAACCACCCAAGTTATCGGATGACCTCTAATACGTACGTCTGTTTGTGTTTCTGTGACCGCTGAAGGGACAAACGGTGAAAATGGAGGAAATATAGACATTATTTTGAAATCATTGAGCAGAAAAGCAAACAATTCAAATTAAATTGTAAGCAAATTAAAGTAATATGATTACAATTTTAAGTAATTAGTAATTTGTTGTGGATTACTATTTTTGATTAACTTCCTCAACACTGATCATTAGTGAAACCGTCATTTTTTTTACTCTATAGCACTAATTTATATAAAATATTTTTTCACACTACAGAAATGCGAAATTAGAGTTTTTTGCATTACAGAATTTGATTTCTTGGAAAAACGTGCTTAATTGTCCTGACAATAGTGGTCCTAAAAATAAGCTTCATTTGTGCAAAATATAATATCTCATTTGTTTCTTTTGATTTTGGGGTGAAATGTAACCCGGACGTGTTTTCCACGTGGTTCAAACAAAACTTAGTTTAGTTTGTCATGGGAAATCGAGGATCCTTGTGTAGATTTGAGTCACTTTGCCATCCACACAACAAACACGTACACTCACATGATCCTGCTGTTCTCCTCAGGAGTCGGTTGCTGATACACCCCCAAACCCCGCCCCTCCCTGTTTTAGTGCCCTTTGTGATGTAACTTCCTTTTAAGCTGCTGGAGAGCCTATTAGCTGAGATATAAAAGCAAACCTGCTGGTCTTACTGTCACTGGAGCGCTAACGCCCCACTGCTCTGTGTGTATGTGCGCGCTCGCGCGCGTGTGTGTGAATTGCGCGTGTTTACTGTCATTAAATGCTGCTGTGGGGAGAAACCTTGGAGTGTGTGTTCCTCATGTAATTCTGCTTTCACAGTGTGTGTGTGTGTGTATCGAGCATTCGTTTTTTAAAGTGTATCTAGCATTCTTAATGGGGAATCTCAGTAACACTTTTCAATAAGGTGTATTTGTTAACATGAGCTAACCATGAACAATACTTCTACTACACTTATTAATCTTGCTTAATGTTGATACCAATACACATTTTTACATGACAAAGTTGTATGTGTTAACATTACTTAATGCGCTATGAACTAACCATGCACAAATGTGTTTTCATTAATTAACATTAAACCTGATTAATAAATTACACTGTAAACATGTTGTTCATTGTTAGTTTATGGTTCCTAATGTAGAATCTCATTGTAAAGTGTTATCTGAATCTCATTAAACATGTCCAGATCATATATCAGCCCCAAATTATAAGCGAAAATATAAGAAATCATATTTTGCATCAAGAAAACAAAACCTGTTTTTAGGACCTTTATGTTTTTTCCATTGTGACATTATTTTCATTACGCTAATGTTCATTTTCCCATAAATTCTCATGACCGTAATGCATTGAGGACGTTTTAATTTTGAGTTTATATTTAACTATTTTTACTATTTGTAATTTTGGAGTGGTCTCTTAATTTTTTCCAGGGCTGTATATATATATATATATGTATGTGTGTGTGTGAGTGTGTGTGTGTGTGTGTGTGTGTGTGTGTGTGTGTGTGTGTGTGTATATATATAATATCAAAAATGTTATTTTAAAAAAAAATTATAATTCTACGGTAATTACATAGAATAGTTGTTTATTTTCCTCATTATTCTCAATGGTTATTCTCATTTACATAATACAGTATTTTTTACTGTTATAGTAAAATTGCTGCAATAATGTTTTTTTTTATGATCAAAGGCATAAAAACAAATACTAGCATGATTTATAAATATAACTTTTTTGTAACACTTTACAGTAATGATCCATTTGTTAACATGATCCAACAATGAACAATACTTTTACATCATTTCTTATTGGGTAATGTTCATTTGAACATAAACAACGTTTGTTTTTAAAAATGTAATCTAGTGTATGCTAACATTCGTCAATGCACTTTTATCTAACAATTGCATTTTAAGAAACTAGCATTAAAAAAGCTTAAATACTGTAAATATATATATGTGTGTTGCTCATTGTTAGTTCATGATGCATTCACAAATGTTAACGAATGACACCTCATTGTAAAGAGTTACCAATTATAGTTATTTTTATAAATATTAAATAAATAAAAAAATGTTGTAGTGCAGGAATAATAATTAGGAGTAAAATCGAATTAATTGACATTAAAATAATGTCACAATGCAAAATATCTTAATAGTCAAAAATATGTTTCTTGCATCTTTTGATTTTGGGGTGAAATATGATCTGGACTGTTTCTTGACAGGTTTTGTGAGATTTACCCTCTTAAAAACATGCTTTTATTATGCCAATGGAACTACTTATTCAGTTATCTACTTGTGAATACAATCAACATTTTACAGGCAAAAAAAACTATTTTCTAATGGGATTTCATTTGCATATAGAGTTTTTAAGCAATTAAACCACAACTTCTCTCCACATGTTTTTATGGTTACATCATGCCGTCCGAGAACACCACTGAAACTATTTATTGATGTTTGCTTATGTGTTTTACTTGATGTTACATATACACATTTTTGTTCGAAGAGCAATATGCATATGCATCTCAAAAATTAAAGCAATTATTCATCCAGAAATTAACATTGTCATAATTTACTCACCCTCTTGTTCTATAACCGAATGAATTTCTTCCATGAAAAACGTTGAATATATTCTTTTGTGTGGCATGGAAGAAAGTCGGGTTTGGAACAACATGAGCGTGAGTAGATTTTTTATTTTTTTTTGGGTGAACTATCCCTTTATGTTTGAGTCTTTGCCAATATATTTAGTCTGTTTGACATCCACTGGGGAGAAGGGTATAAGTAATTGTCAGTTTTTAGAGGTGTGTGTGTGTGTGTGTTTGAGGAGCACTCACTACCTGAATGTGAATCATTATGCTTAATTCAGCATCATATTGCATGTATCGCCCTTTGACCCTGCAAGTCATTTCGTAGGTAGGGTTTTAAAGCCGCTCTGGTGGCCATTTTGGCTGTTGAGTCTCTTAGCCCCGCCTTAAACTATGACCCGCCCCTCTAAGCATTTTTTGGGACTTCTGTGTTAGCCACATTGAAAAGGGAATTGGTAGATTCAAGCTAGTTTTATTGTAACAGGCTCTTCCATTTTCAAACTTGCAGATCTTTTCTGCCCTCGAGCAATAGCAGTTGCTGTATCCCAGCTGCCGTCTCACATTTACACTGTTGTGAAGGAGAAAAAGCCACTTGAAAGCGTTTTTAAAATGGCCACATCTGTCAATGGTGACTGAGAACACTCAAATACCCAGATGCGTATATCAACACTTTCTAAAACAAATGATTGCATTTGGAGCTTATCCTTTAAAGGAAATTGAAATGCTGTCATCATTTACTCACTCTCATATTGTTGTTGTTGTTTTGTGAATTGTTTGTTTATAAAATGAAACGCACAGAAGATTTCAGTGAATAATTGCTTGCATTTTCGTCTGTCCCTTACACAAAGCTATTATATGGCTTCAAAAGAAAAGTACTTGAAGAAACTTTCACTTTTTGTTCTAAAACATAAATTACACACAGTCATGCCTCACTCGTAGATTTTGAAGCTGTTGTGGCTTTTAAAAATACATGTTGTTAAATTAGGACTACAACAGTCATCCGTTTTGTAAAGCATGTATATGACATGCTGATGGTAGTTGTAGTCCTTAATTAGCATTATGATAGCTACATGCAGGGGTGGACTGGGACGAGACATTGTTGAGCGGGTCTGTCCGATTCTGCATTTTGCTGCCCACTTCGGCTAATCGCGGTGCCGTTTTGTGGCCCGTTCTGCATAACGTGGTGGCTCGTTTCGCAGCCGGCCCACCCCTCCTGCCCCTGATCGTCCTCAAAGTGCATCTGCCCACTGGGAAAATGCCCGGTATGCCAGATTACCAATCCAGCCCTGCCTACATGTACTTTTGAGAAATGCAGTAGCTCAAAATTAACATATTTTCTAGAACAAAATTTTGCTTTGTCATTTTTTGAGGCTGCACCGGGATTCAGATTACCGAAATTTAAAGGATTCAGATCTCTAATTTTGTTTAATATAGTTGTAAGATATCAGCTCACTCTTTATTCGGTTATTTTTTGGAACTCATTCAATTTAAATATTGTTGTAATTTGTAAACAAATAATAAAGATAATAATAATAATAAGTTGTTGTTATTAATTTTATTGACTTTTAGATTTTTTAAATACAACAGTAATATATTTCAGTTGTGCACCTTTAAACTTTAAAACCCTTGAGCTTTTATTTTGATGGTCGGAACACTCCAGAAATTCCTGTAAGTTTATGTTTGTAGGCTAGTTCACAGTAGTTTAATTCACTTCTTATTCAAATCCTGGTAAAATGCTCTTTCGGTGCCATTTGAAATATCTTATTATATTATAAGTGAACCGAACTATTGAGCATCTACAGATGTTGTTCATGAGTAGCGCTCAAATATGAAAATAGCCACAAGCTCTGAGGACTGAATATAGCCGCGACCGCTTCACCAGCCCGCGCGTGCTATGTATGTGTGTCAAAAGAGCAGCGCCACTCAATAAACCGCTCTGCGCATGCATACTGTATATTTACTTATTAAACGCAGGGTTTTGCCATTCACAAAGCTATTGCGTGTCTTTAAGTGGTATTGAATAAATGCACAAGTCATATGGACTACTTTATTGGAGCTTATATGTTTGTTTTACAGAGCTTGACAGTAGCAAACATGACTAACACAAAGTGTCAGATTTGGATCAGGCTCGTTGGACCGAGACCTGATCTGTCTAAAAACGTCAGTACCTGGATTGGTGCATCCCTAATATTAATCACAGGCTTTCTTTTACTCGTAAATCTAAAACTCCCATTTTAAAAACACATCGGAAATTCCTAAAGAAGCCCATGGCTTGAAAATGCTAATTGTCTTCCTGTTTTTTATACACATATATATATATATATATATAGCACACAAGTCATATGGACAACTTTAAAAAGCTTTTTTTTTTGCTCCACAGCATACAGTCTCTTTGAATATATGTAGTAAAGTGGTGCATGGGCATTCTGCCTAACTTCTGTTGTGTTCCATGGAAGTCATGTGGGTTTGGAATTAAATGAGGGTGAGTAAATTATGACAGAATTTACAATCTTGAGTGAACTACTCTATAAATTAGTTTTCAAGCACCCACTCGCCACACCAGCATCTCAAGCTGGTCTTTGTTTAGTTTTGTTTAGAACTAAATTTACCTGCCAAACTTTAGAACTTTGAACTGTTGCAACTTGAGTTTAAAGTTCCGAGGCCTCTATTGTGACATCATCGTCTGCTCCTGTGTTGAGTTTCTCGCCATTCTTCTTGTGACTACTGCTGGAATGTGTTGTCATTTGATTTGAAGTGTTTTAAGCATAATTAATAGCAATAACAATCATTTAGACAGCCGGAGAACAGTGTAAACTCAACATGACATGAGGGGTATGTGGTGTCTGTTATTTTTTTTCCTTTTAGATATCCACTGCATTCAAAAAAACACTTCCCTATAATTTAATCATGTTACACTTGTTTTGTTAATTTCATTTTGACAGTATTTTAAATTAACAGTGAAAGAGTGTTAATATTTTTTGCTTCTGCAAGTCTTTTTCTTCCTTTAACCATTTATGTAGTATAAAATGAAACTATTTTAAGATAAATAGAGATATTTAAAGAGTGACGTTGTGATTCTTGTGTGTTTTTTATTAAAATGAGTTCAACATCTGGTAAACTTGTGAATGAGTAACAAACCTTTTATTATTCAGACTCCAGTGTGGGAAAGCAGTCTGTGACCTCCGACCTCAGGGGGTCACAGTTAGGCAGCTGCCACTGGAGGGTCTGTTCATCCCTAAAGACAAAGAAACAGGAGTTTCCCTCATACAGACAATCGCAGCTGAATGCAAATGTGTGCTCGGTTGGATTTCAGTTAGAAAAGGGTTTATGCTCCTGAGTGGTAAAAGTTCACTTTTTTAACAGGGTTTCTGCAGGTCTGAAAAAGTCTTAAATTGCCCTTTAGTAAATAAAGGCCTTAAAATGGTCTTATATCGAAGCAACAAGTCTTAAATTCATAAGATCATGGTATTAAATGTTGCATGAAGGATTGGTTTCGGGTTGCGTTAAATTTGTTTTAAAGTGAAGAGTAATTTCTGAGCACAAAAAGCCTAATTTGCAGTCTCTTGCTCAAACGCTATAGCGCCACCACCAGTTCAAAAATGCACTTTTCTTTTATGTGTATCTTTTGAACCATTAGTCCTAGAAATTATTTTTGTATGTAATTACACTCCTCAGGATGATGCAAATGGACCACTTAAATTAAAACTGTGGTTGCTACAGTGGCACAAAATTATCTCCAGAGATTTAGATTTTGTTGAAAAGTTACATCAACATGAATTTAACGAGGCCAACGTAAAACAGGAAGTGAGGCTATATAGTGACAATGGTTTGTTGTATTGAAACAACGCTTGGTATGCTTCATCAGGACCACGATCTGAGGGGGCATGCAAAGTTTGGTGACAGTGGGTCAAGAAATGTGAAAATGGCCATTTTGGTCTCTAATTTTTGATCCATATGTCCTAAAATCTTGATTTTTGTGTCTGTGGATTCATTGAATCATTAGGGTTTCAGGGATACCCATATTAGCCATATACAGCCATGGCCAAAAGTATTGGCAGTGACATAAATTTTGTGTTTTGCCAAGTTTGCTGCTTCAGTATTTTTAGATAATTTTTTCACATGTTTCTATGGTGTACTGGAAAACAATGATAAGTGTTTCATAAGTTTAAAAGGCTTTTATTGGCAAAAACATTCAATATATGCAAAGAGTCAATATTTACAGTGTTGACCCTTGTTCTTCATAACCTCTGCAATTCGCTCTGGCATGCTGGACATCAGCTTCTGGGCCAAATCCTGACTGATGGCGATCCATTCTTGCCTTATTAGTGCTCGGAGTTGATCACAATTTGTGGGCTTCAGCTTGTCCACTCGCCTTTTGAGGATTGACCACAGGTGCTCTATGGGATTAAGATCCGGGGAGTTGCCTGGCCACGGATCCAAAATTTCAGTCTAATGATCTCCGAGCCACTTCATTATCGCTCTTGCCTTGTGACACGGTGCTCCATCATGCTGGAAAATGCAAGGATCATCACCAAATTGCTCCTGGATCGTTGGGAGTAGTTGCTCTTGCAGGATGTTTTGATATCAATCTTTATTCATGGCAGTGTTTTTTTGGGCAGAATTCTCAGGTCTCAGGATGCTTCACTGTTGGCACGACACAGGACTCGTGGTAGCGTTCACCTTTTCTTCTCCGGACTATCGGTTTTCTAGATGTCCCAAACAGTCGGAAGGGGGCTTCATCAGAGAAAATATCTTTGCACCAGTCTTCTGCTGTCCAATCCTTGTACTTCCTGCAGAATTTCAGTCTGTCCTTGATGTTTTTCTTGGAGAGAAGTGGCTTCTCTGCTGCCCTTCTTGACACCAGGCCATTGTCCAAATGTCTTCGCCTCACTGTGCGTGCAGATGCCCTCACACCAACCTGCTGCCAATATTGAGCTCTGCACTGGTGGTGACACGATTCTGTAGCTGACTCCTCAGGAGGAGCCGGTCCTGGTGCTTGCTGGACACTCTGGGACGTCCTGAAGCCTTCTTCACTGCAGTTGAACCTCTCTCCTTGAAGTTCTTGATGATCCAGTAAATGGTTCTTTCAGGTGCAATATTCTTTGCAGCAATTTCCTTGCATGTGAGGCCATTTTGATGCAAACAACATTGCTAACAAGAACACAATTATTGGAAGAACTTCTTCCCTCCTTTTATAGCAATCAGTCTGCTCTAATAATCCAATCAGAATGATCGAGTGATTTCACCTGACTAGTACCCGTTCACACTTTCCCAGGTGCTGCTGATATGATTAGTGAAATTATGTTAGCTGGTCATTTTGTGCCAGGACCAAAAAACAGTGAAATTTGGGTTTTTTGTGATAAAGTTCATTTTTTTGGCCAATGAAGCTTCTTGCAATAATTTAAAATGCATTTGATCATTCTGCACAATAATCTAAAAACAATGTGAATCAACACCAAAACAACTGAAGCAGATACATTTGCGAAACAAAATTGATGTCACTGCCAATACTTTTGGCCACGGCTGTGTGGTTTTTCATTATAAGCCATTCTGCCACTCTGGCACATAGATTTTTATTATAAAGTTAAATATATTTTGAATGCATTGTCAGATTTATATGAAATTTGGAATGCATCATTGACATCATGTCCTGAATGTACCTGTGCCATGTAGAGACCGCGCCACCTATAGTTCAAAAGATAACTGGAATGTCTTTTTGCCAAATCATGTCAACTGAGTGGCACAGTGTGTACATTTTTGTAAATTCATATATTATTTTCTAATCTAGGACAAGGGGTTTAGATTGCAGAATCATTGGGAGTTGCTTATAAAATAGGAAAACAATCAAAAATGCTCATTTTGTTGAGCTTCTAGATTTAATGACCAATTGTATTTGAATAAAATATTTGGGTGGCGATAACTTATTTTATTCCAGAGCTTTGAAGTATATTTTTGTGTGTTGTTTAAACACTATTAAAGTGAAGCAGCGGTGTTGTAGAGGAATATAGCTGATATAGTGGGTCGGATCAGAAGGTAAAATGATTTAATTTTGTTGTGGTCGGGGGCAGAGGTATTCAAGCCTTATCGTGTGACTTTTTGTCAAATGAATTAAAAAGTAATGGAGATCTGTTTGGTTGCATTTTTTATACTGTATACAGTATATATGACTGTTCTTGTGCTCTCTAGGCATTTACATTTAGAGAGTGAAGTGATTATATTGTGTTCCCTTAAATCTATTCCTTAAATTTCCGTAAGTTGGTCTTAAAAGAGTATTTAAATGTGTTAACTTTAGCTTCAAAAAACTGCAGAAACCCTATTTAATTTGCTTAATTCAGTCAGCATGATTATTGAAAATATATTTGAAATCTAAAAAAAAAAATGTAATCTAAAAGTACAATTTTATGGGTGGTTATGAAATACAGTACTTGCAAAATTTTCGGAAAGTTGTCCTGCATTGTAACATGCTAAAATCAATCCAAAACTGTTTGAAACAGCATTTTGACTGTAAATGTTAGATAAAGTTATTACTGTGCAGTGAAATACACAATAGTTTGGTCAAAAGAGGTTTTGTGTCATACCTGTTGCAATTGTTTTATTTTAGCACCTCTGGTGCGCTTTATTGACCAATCAGCATCCAGGATTGGAACTAAATTATACCAAACAAACTCAAAATATAAATTATACCAAGCACAACTTCCAAACATATCTTAAGGGGTTTAGAAAGACCTTAAAGTTTATACATTTTAGTATGTGTCTAATGTTTGTTAAAGGTTGATTATAGCTTAAGTGTGTTAATTATGACATCACAATGAGTGCTTTGATATGCCAAGCCCTTTATATATGATTAATCATAATATGATTATATCAAGAATTAATGATTTTAATAGTGCGAACCAAATTACTGAAGTCAAAATATTTGCATTTTCACTAGTGGTGGAAGGCTGATTCCACTGGTGGTGGCGTAGTGGGCTAAAGCACATGACTGGTAATCAGAAGGTTGCTGGTTTGATCCCCACAGCCACCATCATTGTGTCCTTGAGTAAGACACTTAACTCCAGGTTGCTCTGGGGGGGATTGTCACTGTATTAAGTGCACTGTAAGTCACTTTGGTAAAGCGTCTGCCAAATGCATGACAAATGTAACAATTAGCTTGCGATACTCATAACTAATAAAAACAAATCTGACAATGCAAGAAAACTAGATAAATGTGTAACTATTGGTCAAAATGTAAACAGTCATGTGCACATTGGATAGGTCGGTATGAACGCTGTTAAAGGTGTTTACATGAAACGAGAAATCCGGTTAATGGGCTAAAATCGACCTGGTTTTTGCTTAAGCCGTTTATGGCCCAATACAGGAAGACTGTTTAAGGCACACAGTTTGTTGGGTTGTTATTAAGCATAATTGGTGTAAATTCGTGCATGTGCATCATTATCCCATCATCTCTTTAAAAGTCATATATGAGCTTTAAACTGTAAGAGCTATATAGAGTGTTAAACAAAACATTAGTCACATTTTTGTGGTTTTATGAAATGAATGTGCTTTGGGAAGGACACAAGTAAAATATTGTATGAATACAATGACTGTAAGTGAAAGATTTCTTTATAATAAGAATGGTAATTGATGTTGAATGAGATGTGTTGCTTTGTAATTAGAGAGACAGGGTGGGGGTCTTCATTTAGAGTCATGGTGAGAAGTATGAACAGAAGGAGCAGAAATAATCACAGCTCAGTCCCGTGTGTGTGCTTGGGGGAAGGGGTTTTAGGAGGGGTAAGGACTGACATATGGAGTGTATAGTCTTTCAAAGCAACCTACCCCCTTTATGGTCAGCAGTCTGTGTGTGTCTTTGATTCTTTTCACTTCCTCTTTCTTTAAAATAAGATTTATTTATTTTTTTTTACTTTAAAACTACTACACAATGTTTTTGCCATTTTTATGTTGGTCTAAATTTTCCCCAGAGATTGAATCTGAAACGGCGATATTCTATAGTATTTTATCTTACTACTCGATAAGTTAACTTGCATAGTCAAATTTAGAAATGTTCAAATATTCCTGGTTAAAGTAAAAAAGTTCTGTGACTCCGGCCAGGTCTCCTAAGCAACCAAATTGTCCCGGTTGCTAGGGAGGGTAGAGTCACATGGGGTAACCTCCTCGTGGTGGTGATTAGTGGTTCTCTCAATGGGGCTGTTTGTGATCGTGGAGAGTAGCATGAGTCTCCACATGCTGTGAGTCTCCGCGGTGTCATGCACAACGAGTCACGTGATCAGATGCATGGAGGCGGAGGCAACTGAGACTTGTCCTCGCCACCTGGATTGAGGCGAGTAACCGCACCACCACGAGGACCTACTAAGTAGTGGGAATTGGGCGTTCCAAATTGGGAGAAAAGGGGATACAAAAAAGTTCCATAATTTTAACGATATAGGAAAAAATGTTTCAGTAGAAAAACATTAATTGTTTAACGGACAGCGTTGGGTGTAATTCAATTACAAAGTAAAAAGTTACTGTAATCTAATTACTTTTTAGTCCAAAAGTAGTGTAATGTATTGCATTTTAAATTCTTGTAATCTGATTACAGTAACTGACTCTCAATGTTACAATGAACAAAAAAGAAATATAGACATTATTTTGAATTTGTTGAGTGGAAAAGTGTTTTAGGAAGTAATTTAAAAGTAAAGTAATTAGTAATTTGATTGCCTTTTTTAATGAAGTAATAGTAAAGTCATCTGAATACAAATTTAGAGAAAAATTAGTCATTTGTTGTGGATTACTATTTTTAAGTAACTTACCCAACACTGTTAACTGCTAACCATAACATACCGTGTATACGGTAAAAATTATAATACATTTAACTTAACATACTTAAGATGATACATGTACTTTTTACGGTAAACTATTGTTAAAATTCATCACATTTCATTAGCTTCTCCTTATTTTTTATATGAGTTATGTACACTAGGATGTTCTATTTGATGTAGTTTAGTTAATGTTTACTGCTTTATTTTAGTGTCACATTGTACCCTGATGGTTTTGTGTTTGTGTGAGTAACACTGAGCACACTTTCTCGACATGTATTAAAGGGGATGAAAGTGAAAGTGGAGATTTATAGTAAAAAAGGATTTAAATATTTAGTTTTCTCATCCAAAGTGATTGCATCGCTTCAGAAGACACGTATTAAACATCAGGAGTCTAATGGGTTACTTTTATGCTGCATTTATGGGATTTTTGGAGCTTGAGTGGTCTGGTAATCATTCACTTGCATTGTGTGGACTAATTGAGATAACGGAGATATTCTTCAAAAAATCTTTGTTTGTGTTCAGCAGAAGAAATAAAGTCATACAAAACTGGGATGGTATGAGGGTGAGTAAATGATGAGAGAAATTAATTTTTGGGTGAACTATCCCTTTAATTATTGCTCCTGGAAGAGCCAATCTTTATGAACTTTAAATCGTCATGTGGCTTTTTGTAGTTACTACGGTGATTAAAACTAAATTTTAAAGTGAAAAGCAGACTTGTAGTTACAGAAGATCAGAATATTAAGTTTATATTATTTAATTATATAAACGGCAGTGAATCGTTAAATATACAGGCATTAAAATTACATCCCATAAAGCCGAAAAACATCCGTACGTTTCTGGCAACCACAGCTATTGTGGTGTGTTGTACATTTAGCCGTGCCAATTTTACGCAGCTATTGTGCTATAAAATTTTCAAACATCATTTTTTACACACTGACGTCATAGTACACAAATCCTGGCGATCCGCTGACGCGTTTCCGCCCCGTCCAGTGCGCAAGTTCCAGCCAACGGCCCTCCTGCAGCCGTGCCGAGCGCTCTGATTGGCTGCAGCCGGAGCCACAGGAAGCGACAGCGGGACTCGCTGATTGGCTGATATTCTCTTTGTGTGTGGGGCAGCTGGCGTCTCGGCTGCATCTTGAATGGTCTCGTATTGAGAGGCGAAGTTGTCCATGGACAGCACAACAACAAAGGAGCCAGGATGGTGTTAGTGCACGTCGGATATCTGGTTCTTCCCGTCTTCGGATCCGTAAGAAGCAGAGGTAATTGCGCCTTATATACGCTCGCACGCACTCGCGTCTGATTTTTTTTATTTTTTATTTTTTTTAATGTCTGATTGAGCGTCGCGCGTCTCGCACGCGCAGATGTGATCAAAGGCTGCTGGCCTGCCAGTGCGTCGCGTTTGTCTTTGCCACACAAATACGGAGCCATTCCGCTTTACTCAGTTGCGTCACAATAAACTTGAACGTATGAACGCAAATGTCAAATGTTTTATATGTTTATTTAGAATTAACTCTACGCGTTTATTCAAATGAAATTACCCTTGTATATTTATATTGCCCATTACACCCCATCGCAACGCGACAAACTGTAACGCACACGTTATTATCATAAATATCGCGCGCGCGCGATTTGCAGCGTAGACAGATAACATATTCCGCGTTATGTTCAATTCCGTTACGATTTTACCTATATTTATATTTTTGCAATAATTAAAAAACCTGTCTACACCGCAAATACGCGACGTGACTGACTAGAACGCTTCTATTATAATCATAAAGTGCGTTTGTACAGGTTCGTTTTAGTCAAGTAATGCAGATAACGCGTTACAATCCGTTACATTCCCTTACATCCTTTTCGCCGTGTGCGGTTTTGTTTATGAATAATTAAACATGGCTCCAGCAGCAGTCGGTGTGCTGGTGGGCAGCTGCAGTGGCACAAAATATCCTCAGCTGAACCTGGACCAATATTAGCGTTTACATTATGGGGATGGGGATGGATAAATGCAAAATCCAATGCATGTTAAAATCGAAAAAATTCTGCTTTTATTATATAAAAAAGAGAAACGCCTGTATTTTCAACCCCACCGCAGCCAGCCATGTCGCGATAGAAAATAACATGCATCCTTGTATGTGTGCAATGACATAATTGTAATAGTAGGCCTATGTTATGCATTTAATTGCAATGCATTAGCACCAATATAAAAAAAAAAAGATGCATCCATTTTATAATGTGTACAATTATTAATAATAATATTATGTCAAAAGATGCTTTCAAATAGAATGTGTGCCATATATACCAGCAGAAAAATGGATGCATCCATATATAATAATATTAATAATAAGACATTTTGCATTTTGTAGCCATTCCCTGGCGCACCAATGGTTTCATTGATTGTGCTTGTATTTGTTTCTATTTTTTTCCTTGTTCCATAGTCTAGGGGCTGATTCTACATACCGCATTTTTTTTTTTCAGAGCTCTGTTCCCTTCCATTGTGTATCTAACGATCACCCGCCGCCGCTGTGCTATAGCCTCTGCCTGCCCCGCATCTAGCTGTGTTGTGACTCCCTCTTCCTCATTCCCTCTCTTTCCATCTGAAGACGACATTACAAACAAACTCTCACTCATCCAGTATATCCTCCTGTGTAACCGACTGCAGAATAACACTCTCTCTTCTCTAGAAGAAGCCTCCTGTCTTCTTATGTTTTAAAAAAAAAGTCATTGTTGCTTAAAAAAATAACAACTCATTGTAGCATTTAGCTTTCTTTTTTCTTTTTTTTTTACAAATGTCATTGTGATTTGTCCCATTCTCAGTGTGGATAGACTCAACATTTTTGCTGTAAATTTCTGTCAAGTGGATGCATTGGCCTCTCGCTCGATCATAGCCGGGCTTGATCGACCCCCAAACACTTGTCTACATGTCTTGTCTTATGGAGGGGTGCACTGTGCCGGTGTGATTTGGCTCGTATTTTGAACTCCGATTTGTACAATTCAACTTTCGAAAGAACAACGTGTAAGAGTTCCTTCCTTGTGATTTCGAGTTTATGAGTTCGGGATCTTCAGATCAACATTATCACCCTCAGTGATCCTGTTTTCTGTGGGTTTTGCCTCTCAGGGTGACCCCATAAATTATTTAAAATGAATTAAATCCAGCCCATTTTCCTTGTTAATCATGCGCCCAAAAATTATCGCCCTCATATCGTTGTTCAAAAGGACAAAAAAAAATCTATAAATGTGGTGCAGATGACTTGTGCATCTTCTGAAGCCATATTATAGCTTTATGTGAGGAAATGACCAAAATATAAATGCCTGGGTATACTTAGTTTGTGTACATTCCAGATTGGATTGCTGCTGGTTGACCGCGATGCATTTTAAAGTATACGGTGCATTCAGAAAGTATTCAGACCCCTTAATTTTTTCACATTTTGTTATGTTGCAGCCTTATGATAAAATGCTTTATTTATATTTCCACATCAATCTACACTCAATACCCCATAATGACAAAGCAAATTTATTAAAAAGAAAAAACTGAAACATCACATTGATGTAAGTATTCAGACCCTTAACTCAGTACTTAGTTGGAGCACCTTTGGCGGCGATTACAGCCTCAAGTCTTTGGGTATGATGCAACAAGCTTTACACATCTGGATTTGGGGATTTTCTACCATTCTTCTCTGCAGATCCTCTCAAGATCTGTCAGGTTGGATGGGGACCGTCGGTGGACAGCTATTTTCAGGTCTCCTCAGAGATGTTCGAATGGGTTCAAGTCCGGCCTCTGGCTGGGCCACTCATGGACATTCACAGAGTTGTCCCGTAGCCACTCTTGCATTGTCATGGCTGTGTGCTTGGGGTCATTGTCCTGTTGGAAGGTAAACCTCCTGCCCAGTCTGATGTCCTGAGGCTCTGGACCAGGTTTTCATTAAGTATTTGCTGCATTTAGCTTTCCTTCAACCCTGACCAGTCCCTGCTGCTGAAAAACATCCCACAGCATGATGCCACCACCACCATGCTTCACCATTGGGATGGTAATGAGCAGGTGATGAGTGGTGCCTGGTTTCCTCCAGGCATGATGCTTGGAATTGAGGCCAAATAGTTCTTCATATCATCAGACCAGAGAATCTTGTTTCTCACAGTCTGGGAGTCCTTTAGATGCTTTTTTTTTTTTTTTACATGTCTTGCACAGAGGAGAGGCTTCCGTCTGGCCACTCTGTCATAAAGCCCAGATCTGTGGAGTGTTGCAGTGATGGTCGTCCTTCTGCAAGTTTCTCCCATCTCCACACATGATCTCTGGAGCTCAACCAGAGTGACCATCGGGTTCTTGGTCACCTCTCTTCCCAAGGCCCTTCTCCCCCGATCGCTCAGATTGGCCGGGCGTCCAGCTCTAGAAAAGTCCTGGTTGTTTCAAACTTCCATTTAAGAATTATGGAGGTCACCGTGTTCTTGGGAACCTTCAATGCAACCAAACATTTTTTGTACCCTTCCCCAGATCTGTCTCGACACAATCCTGTCTCTGAGCTCTGCAGGCCGTTCCTTTGACCTCATGGCTTGGTTTTTGCTCTGATATGCATTTTCAGCTGTGAGACATTATATGGACAGGTGTGACCTTTTCAAATCATGTCCAATCAATTGAATTTACCACAGGAGGACTCCAATCAAAGTGTAGAAACATCTCAAAGATGATCCAGAGAAATGGGGCGCACCCAAGCTAAATTTCAAGTGTCATAGCAAAGGGTGTGAATACTTATGTCAATGTGATATTTCAGTTTTTTCATTTTAATAAATTTGCAAAGTTATTGATTAATGAGGGACATAAAACAAATAATTTATAGCATTTAAGCTCAAGGCTGCAACATAACAAAATGTGAAAAAAATGAAGACTTCTGAATGCACTGTACTCTTGACCATGAGCGACTACGAACACGTTCAATGCGTGCGCTCTACGACTGCTTTGTGAGACTCTTAGTAAAATCAACGGCAGGTGCATGCGGTGACAATCCACACAAATAAGGACTGTCCGCATGTCGAGAAAATCTGGGTCTGCACAAACTGTGGTGATGATGAAAATTTGCATCATGCATACTGTGCGCGGAGCTATCAGCAGTTCGGACAACCGAAGTATTCTTTGGCCTTAAGCCTTTTAATTGACTGACTTTCACTTCGCCAAATCTCTTAAATTGTATGTGCGTTTAGATTCAAAATGAGTTTGCAGTTATTGACACCAAAACGTGATTTGTTCTTGCCTGTTTGCGGAATGTATAATACAATTTGAGACTAATACTTTCAGTGAATAATGACTAAAATATTTGTCTGTTCCCCACACAAAGCAGTCGTGTGACGTCAAAACTCTTTGAATTGAGCAAATTATTAGAGGGTTTTTTTCAATGTCTTTTTTGAGCTTGACAGACAGCGCTACTGTTGTTGTACGATGATCACTTTAAAATAATTCAGAAATTTTGCGTTCCAAGCAAAAAAATAACACCAAACAAGTTTAAAACGAGATAGGGTAGAGTACATACTAGCATATATTATGTGTGTGTGTGTGTGTGTGTGTGTATATATATATATATATATATATATATGTATATGTATATATGTATGTAAATGGTACATAACGTGAATATGTATAAAATTATTCCTAATGTATATTATTTTTAGAATGTTTGTAATATTTTGTACATTAAATCTGCTAGAAAGTAAATTAATTTATAGCTAGACTGTAATTCAGGGGAATTTTAAACACGCTGCTATTTCAAAATGGTTATGGATGAAGCATCTTGAGAGAGGAAATGCTAGTGCACCGTTAGCAATTGCGCTTCACTTTGCTATATGACCAAATGGGGGGGTATATTTAGTCAAATAATCCAGTTTCTTGGATTGTTTTCTTCAGTTTAGAAGTAATACAATTGCATTAGCTTTATAAATTTCTCCTAAGTAAGGAATTGTATGCTTAAAATTGGCTTGACTTGTAGCCCGAATGCTAATTACCTCTAAATTCACAAAGGAAGGATAGTTAGCCTCTCTTCAATGGCACACTGTACCCGTTCACCACTCAAACCGACCCTCATTCATCTGATTTTTCCCATGCTGCCAAGCTCAACATTGCAAAGCAGCACTAGCCTTGCGCTACTGAGCAGCGTTCCCAGCGCTGTGCGAGCGCGAATGTCATCCACTTTACAGGGATCACTAGACCTGCACTGTAGAAGTCCTCCTAGTATCGAAATGTCTCTTTCTTTGGTTGTGGTTCTCTGCCTTCTGTTTCCTGTACTAGGCTGTAATGCATGACCATGTTTATTGTTTTACTCTTGTTTTTTTTGTTGTTTTTCTTTTACGAACATTGAACAGCAAACTCCAATGTATCTTTGTGTAGAGATGTCCTGCTGTACTGACGTGTTTTAGCATACACATCTACCCATTGGATGCTGCTTCTGTTATGTTAACTCTATGGAGCATGGTTGGGCCTTGCCTTCGCTCTTTATTTGCATGGAATTATTATTATTATTATGATCACGTTTCCACTCATACTAATTTTTTTCCAATAAAGACTAGATTTTCCCCTAACCCTCAGTGTGCTTTCTGCTGATTTCCATGTGTCATACCCTCAAGCCTCTCCCACTCTCTGGCCTCTTTGGCCCCTCCCCAAGTCATCTCTCAGCTCCTCCCACTTGCAGAGTGAATCATGGGAATGTTTCACCCAAGTGCACTCACAAAAATGGAGGCAAAATAGTCACTTTAATTCACACCACATCTCATCATGCATTTCACTATTTGACTTCCTCTATAGTAGCATATTTCCTTGTCATTCTCATTTGTTCAAGTAGAGGTTTTAAGTGAAAATCAATACTGACCTGATTGACTTATTGCACCTTCCTGGTCTTATTGTGTGCGGCATTCCAAAAAAATAAATAAATCGTAATCTTTTATAAATATGTAATGACGCCTTCAACACTGCCCCTCTGCCATCTGATTCCATTCTGGTTTGAAACGCTCACGCTTCACAATGCAATACATTTCTAATGGATAAAATTGGTTGGTAATGCCGTTTCATTGGTTTTAAGGGATGTGGTGTCATTTGTAAGCCCTGACTTCAAACCATATGGTAGCATGAGGAGAAAGTCCTTAAACTAGTCTTCAATCAAAACAAAAAAGTATGCTATTTGCATATTAACGCAGATTATGTACACCAAATAGCAAAATGATTTGCTGGTTACCCAGTTGAGATTTACCCTTTTTTTTTATGAGCCATTTTTGTAATCACTATCCTCTATTACAAGTGTGGTTTTTAAACAAACAAAGTTTGGTATTGCATTATAATTTAATAAAGGGCCTTTTTTTTAAACAAATGTCTAATAAGTAGATACTTCAGTGTGCTGAATAAACAAAAAGCTTTTGTGAGGAAACGGCTCAGCACTATTCTTCATGTTTTACACTAAACAATACTTTTTAAATTAACTATATGTGGAGTTTACTATGGAAACATTTCTGTTTTATAAGAGAAGACACGGACAATTTTGCAACAGGTAGGTTTTAGTTTACGGCTCTCCCCAGTCCTTTGGGCGAATCACAATCGAAAGTTTGCTCTTGATGTGGGAACTGTGAAGGGAGCATGGCATTACAGTTTGGAATGTAGCCTTCGCTAAAAGTATTGTGAAAGGGCAATTTGTGAAATTGTTTACTTTTTTAACTATTGTTTGAAACGACCCTTCAAGTGGCATCCCCTTCCCGAAGTGCCCTTCAATGGCCCTAAAATGCCGTTTGGAAAACGCCCATCGTATTATATCAACAAATGGTGACTTACAGTCGTAACACGTTACGGTCATATATATATATAAACATAGATATCTATGCGCTCCCTCCTAGCGGTTATCTCAGTAACGCCATGCACATGCGCTAACGACGTGAAAAGCCGCGAAACGCGTGACTAGAAAAACGGCTGCATACATAGGCCTACTGATGTAGAAATTTGAAAGTCGCGGGACATAGCGACACGAAAACCGAAGTAAACTTTAATGTTTACACTATCTACTTGTCATAAACAAATTGAATAGAGGAAGGGCATTTCTTTTTCAACAAATGGACAATGTTTATTTACGAAACGCCAATGAGGCAGAAATTGAGTGATGAACAAAGGATTGGTAACAAAGGTAGATAGGATTGGGAGGGTTATTTTTAAAATTCTGTAATTAAAATTACAGAATACATGCTGGAAAATGTAATTTGTAACGTATTCCGCTAGATTACTCAAGCTCATTAACATATTCTAAATACTTTAGATTATTTCTTCACCACTGGTAGATTTTTTTTTTTCACTTGTTTTGACAATAAAAACTCTGCCAATACAGTAAGACAAAGTGTTAAAAATACATTATCTGAAAAACCAAAAATTTTACGCAGTGTTGTTTCTAAAACAACATAAACTGATCCTGTTTTAAGGATTTTTAGATATCTACTGGAAAACAATACAAAAAATATTATCAAGAATATGATTTTTGCCCTGATATCAAAGGTCTTACTAGAGAAAGAGAGAGAAAAAACGATCTAACATGGATTTTTTTAAATAAAAAATATGATTGTGCCTCATAGATGCCTGTAAAATGGCTAGAAATAGCTTTTAAGCTTAGCATATAAAGCTAAATGTTCACATTAAAATGTACACAAGGTTAATTTCTGCTGCTCCGAATTTACTTCACCTGCTTGTATGAATACAATACATCTTAAAGTTTTTAACCGTTGTTAAAACTCTCTTTGGATCACATTATTTATATGTATAAATGTTTTCCATCTGAATAGACTTAAGTACTAAATGAAACAAATGACAAAATAATGCAAAGTAATCTCTTCAGTAAACAAAATACTTTTTGTATTCTGATTACCAACGATTTAAATTGTAATTGTAGTGGAATACAGTTGGCAATATTTTGTATTTTAAATAATGAATCCCATTACTTGTATTCTGTTACTCCCAACCCTGAAGGTAGATTAGTAATTAGTAAAAAGCATCAAGAAGGGAGAGTTTAGAGATTAAAGGTCAGAGGTCAAATCATAAATGGCTGGATAAAACAAACAGAACCAAATGAGGTTTAAGCTTTAAGAACTGCCTGACCTTCAGTCAATGACCTTTATTACTAATAATAGTCGGACAGTTTTCTGTCAATAAATTGATGTTGTAATCCCATGCAATGTTCTATACAAGTCTATTTGATGCCCACTGATCAATATTTTCACACAAAACCATCTCTTGGGTTTCTAAGTAATGCACAGAAGATGATTAGAATTCAGAGCGTGTGAACTGCACAGTCCATGTGTTTCTGCTGATCTAAGAGTTTTGCTTGAATTTCTGAAGCCTTGGAGGAATGTTTCCTACTGAGAAAATCACCAGTTTCACCTCCGTTCTAGTCTCCAAAGGTGGTGTGAAATAAGACAATAGAAATAGCTTCTGCACTTCTGCATTGTAAAAAGATCCATACATTTCTCAAAGTGTGTGCATTTCCTTTCCCCACAGGGCTAAAGACTTTGAGCATTCTTTAAACCTTTTTCAAGACTATTTGTCCTCTTAATTATCGCAGGAAAAATTGCAATTCAAGAAATGTACACCCACACGATTTACTTCAAGGTACTCTGGGAAACAAGCAGCTAGCATAGCAGCAAAATCAAAGCTTTTGATTGCACAGTAATTGTGTGCTTGAGGGCAAAATTCAGTTTCATACTCTTTTTGCCATTACACATTGGGAAATGTATCTCTCTGTTTCTGGTTGTACATGGTGCTTGCAACGCCAAGGTCATGGGTTTGATTCCCAGGGACAGGGGTGTATATTCTCGTGCGGGATTGGTGGAGGTACCCCCCACATGTGTACTGATTTAAAACATGTAGAGCTTGGATGCATTGGATAAAAGTGTCTACCAAATGCATCAATGTAAATAAATGGGGGTGTTGGGGAATTTAATAGTAGTCATGTATTTAAATTGATTATACCATAAAACAGATGTGTAAAAGCAACTTGACGTGATTGTGATTACATGTCAATTTAATATTTTGATTAAATATTAACAATAATTTGATATTTACAGAGAGTATCATTAAATGCTGAAATCCTTAATGGTGCATTCAGTCATTTTTTCCTCATTAAAAAAGTTTAACTCCTAAAGATATTTATTGTAATTTTGCATTATATGTAGGAAATCATGAGTGAAGACTCCAGTCATATCAGTAACCTTATAAATGCTGTTTTATTCTACATGGAGAGGGTCCCCTCATGGGGGCGGCCATGTTAGAGTCACATGACCAGCTGGATACTACTCGCGTAATCTCAGTAACCGTCCTGTTATTTGACACTTTCACTCATTGATTAATATAATCATGGCTGACTGTGAATAGTACATTTCTACAGTGGCATCTGAAACCGAAAACGACTGATTTTAAATGATGCTGCATCCAAGCCGCTAGGTGTCAGTGTAAGTCAAAGATGACACTTAAGACAAAAGTTACTGAGTGCACCTTTAAAGTACAAAAATGCATTCGAGGTGCAACCATCCAAAGAGTATCATTAGAAGTGAGTCAGGTGGTGCAACCAACATGCAGCCACTCTGTTGTCAGGTGGCAAAAATAAATAAATAAACTAGAGTGGAATTTTTGTGAAAAGTCACATTGTCAAGTCAAATGGATTAACCCTAAGCAAAACATATTTTAACATTTATTTATTTTTTAAGTAATGGTTGTGTACATAGTCACACTCAAGCATATTTAAGCCTCATTTAATATTTAAAAGTAAAGTATTTGAATGCCTTTTACTAGATTGTTATTGCACTTGACATTTTTAGCCAAGTGGAATTATTAAAACAATTTACATTTACATTTATGCATTTGGCAGATGCTTTTATCCAAAGTGACTTACAGTGCACTTATTACAGGGACAATCCCCCCCGGAGCAACCTGGAGTTAAGTGCCTTGCTCAAGGACACAATGATGGTGGCTGTGGGAACGAACCAGCAACCTCCTGCTTACCAGTTCAATGCTTAAGCCCACTACGCCACCACCACTCCCAATTTAAGTAATTAACATTTCTAGGAACTTAATACTCATGTTTTAAACTAGATATGTTTTTTAAAGATTCTCATTTCTATCATCTTGAACAGCCATATTTGTCAACAACCTTTATGTTAACTCGAGGTCTTTATGGCCCTCACCAAAACAGGTTTCCTTTTGGATTATTGTAGGAAGCACACTTAAGGCTGACTTTGATATTTAACGTGTGTCTCAATTCGACAGCTGAACAGCTGAAATAGAACTTTGAGGAGCAGCTGCCAAACAATCCGGCCCTCCCCCTCCATTTCACTCGCGTTTCCCTTCCCCCTTCATCCAATCCCTCCATTTCCTTCCCCGTTCCCTTAAACCCCCACCCCTCCATCTGTCTGGGTTATCTCTGTGACTGAATCTGTTAGGCTTGTGTTCTAATAAACAACATTCATTAGTTCCAATATATTTCCTCTCCAATGGGATCTCCCTCCTATCTGAGTCACAATAGAGGAAGTTAGGCCCACTCTATTCACCCTTGACGAAAATACGGTTAATCCCGAGGAAGTGGGATGAGTTAGATCCGTGGTTATCCATATCAAGAATGAGACCTAACTGAAGTAATACGGGCCATTAGACTCAGCAGGAGTCGCAGTGTAGGAAAAATCACATGTGCTTCAGTTATTATAGAACAGGTAATATGGTCTAATGGAGCTGCCTTGTTTCCGAACTTTCTGTAATTTACATTATTTAAAAGGATAGTTTACACAAAAATGAAGGTTCTGCAATTATTTACTCTCCCTCATGTTGTTCCACACCTTTTTGACTTGTAACAAATGTTGTGTAACACAGAATTGTCATTTTGGGGTGAACTATTCCTTTAAATATTTGGTGGCTGATATTTACTGTGGCTTTATTTTAGCAAAAATAACTGCAAAATGTCCGTAATTTTTACGGTAAATAATGTTAAAATGCTACAATAAAAAAAACTGTAATTGGTTAACGGCTAGTTATCTTAACCTATATGGTAAAAAATTATAATATAGATTTTTCCAAAACAATCCATGTTATTTTAAAGTAAAATATATAGGTTTTTTAGATGTAAAATTATGATTTTACCGTATTATTAACGGTAAAAATGTATATTATGAGTAACAAGAGAATACATAGAATTTGTACGGTAAACTATTATTAAAATGATGGTGAAAAACAATAATCGGGGATCACATTTCATTATATTTTATGGGAATAGTTTTGTTTGTTATTTTTAATATCACTTATGTACAGTGGGATGATCTGAGTAATATTTTATGTAGTTAAGTTAATGTTTATTGCATTATTTAAGTGTCACATGCTTTTCCCATGATGGTGTTTAGTGTTTGTGTGAGTAACACTGTGCATTTACTCTACATGTGTATTAATTATGGCTCCTCGATGGGCCAATCTTGAACTTTAAGTCATTGTGTGGCCTTTTGTAGTTACTACAGTGCTTAACTATACATTTTAAAGCGAAAAACAGACTTTTTTAGTTCCAAAAGGTTACTATATTAAGTTTATATCATTTTAAAAAGATAAACAGTAGTGAAATATAGAGGCATCACAATTATATTCCATAAATGTAAAGCATCAAACATGGTTAGCTTATTTTTACAGTACATTTCTGGCAAATATAGCTGCTGATATTTTACCCTAAATTTAACAGATTTACCATGGCAGCCATATATATATATATATATATATATAAGGGAAATGCAATGACATTTTTATAAACTGTACATGTTTGCTACTCATTGGCTATGTTCAGAATGAAATACTAGCGTACTGTTTATAACATACTGCATAGTATATACTGCCAAAGACTGTTTAGCCCAAGACGGAACACTTGTATTAAAACGGGGGAAAATGGAACGTCCAATATGGCAGATGTAGAAAAGGAAGTCCCGCCTTACAGGTAAAAGAACCAATCACCTTTTATATACAGACATCGCCTGTCAGTCAACTCGAGAACACACATGCCCATTAGCTGGACCATCCTGGAAAATTGTGAGTTTTTTGTGTGTGATATGAGTTAAAGTAGCACAATTTATAATACCATTGTTGTCAAATTTAACTGCGGATATGAAATATGGTCTTGATCGTAATATTGACCAATTTTGGCCATTTCTTTCCCCATTGAAGTAGATAAGAGCTGTACTTTTATGCCACTTTCCAAAGATTGCCGCAGAGTTAACTGACTTGCCTTGATAGGGAGTATGGTAGTGCCTACTATTCGTGTATTCATTATGCAGTGATTTACATTTTAAACTGTAGTGCACCTTAGGAGCTCTAAAATACAGTATTGTTGTCACATGACCTCATCAGTTAACGTCTCAGAAATACTCATATTTCTTCCATGTATAGAGATAAAAAGTAGTAGGAGTAGAACGGGTAGTAAGTCATTCCACACTTAGCTATAGCCTTTATCTTTTTCCCATATTGTCGCTGATTTCTGATTGGTTGTACGGACTCTCTCTGTTCTTTGATTGGCTGTCCCGTGTAGGAGCACATTTTAGCAGGCATCAGCATAGTCATGCTACCTCCTGCCGGCATTTTCACCTGGCTGCTACAGCAACACCGCTGCCTGCCGAGTTCCCGCCCCCTTCCCTCGCCCCGCCTCAGTACCAGGAAGTCCCACCGCCTTTCCTACCTCAGGCCTTACAGCAGCAATACCTCATCCAGCAACAGCTACTGCAGCGCAGGTACAAAACACACACTATTGCAGGACAATTACACACATTATATTCCATTTTATTCTTTATATTTGTACATCTCAGATTTAGTTCTATTCCCTAAATTGTTACATCTCTGCAGATTCTAGATTATTTTCTATTCAGTCTTGTTCTATTATATTCCACACATCTGCTCAGAATCTGAATACATTCTAGATTCTATTCTATTAAATTTTGTTCTATACCTCACATCAGCTCCAACTGTTAATATATTCTATTTAATTCTGTTTCTCACATCTGCTCAGATTCTGAATAAATTCTAGATTATATTCTATTCAGTATTGTTCTATTATATTCCTCACATCTGCTCAGATTCTAAATACATTCTAGATTATATTCTATTCAATTTTGTTCTATTCCTCACATCTGCTCAGATTCTAAATACATTATAGATTCTATTCTGTTCAATTTTGTTCTATTCCTCACATCTGCTCAGATTCTAAATACATTCTAGATTATATTCTATTTTATTTTGTTCTATTCCTCACATCTGCTCAGATTCTAAATACATTCTAGATTCTATTCTGTTCAATTTTGTTCTATTCCTCACATCTGCTCAGATTCTAAATACATTCTAGATTATATTCTATTTTATTTTGTTCTATTCCTCACATCTGCTCAGATTCTAAATACATTCTAGATTCTATTCTGTTTTATTTTGTTCTATTCCTCACATCTGCTCAGATTCTAAATACATTCTAGATTATATTCTATTTTATTTTGTTCTATTCCTCACATCTGCTCAGATTCTAAATACATTCTAGATTCTATTCTGTTTTATTTTGTTCTATTCCTCACATCTGCTCAGATTCTAAATACATTCTAGATTATATTCTATTTTATTTTGTTCTATTCCTCACATCTGCTCAGATTCTAAATACATTCTAGATTATATTCTATTTTATTTTGTTCTATTCCTCACATCTGCTCAGATTCTAAATACATTCTAGATTCTATTCTGTTTTATTTTGTTCTATTCCTCACATCTGCTCAGATTCTAAATACATTCTAGATTATATTCTATTTTAACTTGTTCCATTCCTCACATCTGCTCACATTCTAAATACATTCTAGATTCTATTCTGTTCAATTTTGTTCTATTCCTCACATCTGCTCCAATTCTAAATACATTCTAGATTATATTCTATTTAATTCTGTTTCTCACATCTGCTCATATTCTGAATACATTCTAGATTATATTCTATTTTTTTCTATTTCTCACATGAATACATTCTAGATTGTATTCTGTTCAATTTTGTTCTATTCCTCACATCTGCTTCAATTCTGAATAAATTCTAGATTATATTGTATTTTAGCTTGTTCTATTCCTTACTTCTGCTCAGATTCTGAATATGTTCTAGATTATAGCCTATTTAGTTCTATTTCTCACATCTGCTCAGATTCTGAATACATTCTAGATTCTATTCAGCTACATTTTGTTTTATTCCTCACATCTGCTCCGATTCTAAATACATTCTAGATTATATTCTATTTTAACTTGTTCCATTCCTCACATCTGCTCAGATTCTAAATACATTCTAGATTATATTCTATTTTTTTCTATTTCTCACATGAATACATTCAAGATTATATTCTGTTCAATTTTGTTCTATACCTCACATCTGCTCCAATTCTGAATAAATTCTAGATTATATTCTATTTTAACTTGTTATATTCCTTACTTCTGCTCAGATTCTGACTATGTTCTAGATTATAGCCTATTTAGTTCTATTTCTCACATCTGCTCCGATTCTAAATACATTCTAGATTCTATTCTATTTTGTTCTATTTCTCACATGAATACATTCAAAATTCTATTCTGTTCAATTTTGTTCTATTCCTCACATCCGCTCCAATTCTGAACAAATTCTAGATTCTATTCTGTTTTATTTTGTTCTATTCCTCACATCTGTTCAGATTCTGAATACATCCTATATTCATTTCAGTTTAGTTCTATACCTCTTCTGAATACAGTCTAGACAATTTTATTTTGTTCTTTTCCTCACCTCTCCTCAGATTCTGACTTACATTTACTCAGATTCAATAACATTTCTTATATTGTCACGTCTATTCAGACGCACACAGGAACGAGTCCCGCTGAACACGCATCGGTTACGCCCAGGATATGAATATGCTCCGCCCCTCCACGTCCCACAGCCAATTCCACAGCAGCCCAGATACCTGGCAGAGGGCACAGACTGGTGAGTTCTCCAAACGTAATTCATCAGTAATGTAACTTGCACTTGACCACCATTAATCAACTTTGTAGTTAGAAATGTATAGACTATATGATAATGATGTGTCTGTCATTTTCTGTTTCACACACAGCCATCAACCTTCACTGCTGTGGACTGTGTTATTTTTTAAATGCCCTATAATAAAGTGTGTGTGTGTGTGTGTGTGTGTGTTTTCATGTTCATAGGGATCTGAGTGTGGATGCAGCTGTCCCTCATCAGTTTCCACTGCAGCAGATTCCTCAACCCTATCAACACTACCTGGCCTCCCCTAGAATGCATCACCTGCCCAGAAACACGTCCTCCACCCAGGTGGTGAGTGTCTGTCCCTCCTGAGTCCAATAAAAGGTGTTGAGAGTGCATATAGGAAAGATATATTAAAGTGGGTTTTATCATGTGTTTTGTGTAGGTTGTCCATGAGATTAGGAACTATCCGTACCCACAGCTTCATCTGCTGGCTCTACAGAGCTTGAGTCCCAGTCGACACTCTTCTGCTGTTCGGGAGAGCTATGAGGTACCACACACACACACACACACACACACACACACACACACACAATTTCAGAAATGTATATTGCAAAACCTACTCACCCACATTACCATTTCACTAGCTTAACTTGAGCTTTTACATTGTGTTGTGTTTATTTGTTTGTGTGTGCAGGAACTGTTGCAGTTGGAAGATCGATTGGGAAGTGTCAGTCGAGGAGCTGTTCAGACAACCATAGAGAGATTCACCTTCCCTCACAAATACAAGAAGGTAAATACAAACATAAATACACAGAGACAATACAAACATAGACGGTCATTATCTAATCAATTAACATTTTCTGAGCCATTAAGCACAGTTTATGTTTTCTGCTGCTAATACACTTTTTGCATGTGTGTGTGTGTGTGTGTGTGTGTAGCGGAAGCCGCTGGATCTAAAGTTGTATGAGAGTGAGGAAGAGTCTGATGTGGATGAGAAATGCACCATCTGCCTCTCCATGCTGGAGGATGGAGAAGATGTCAGGTAGTACACACTATAGATTACAGTACATGCTCCAGAGTGCTCTCTACCATTTGCACATTACAGTGTACATAATACAGATTACCCATTACAGAGTACAGACTACAGAGCACATACTACATGGTGCACACTACAGACAATATACTTCAGTATACAATGTACATACTACAGTCTACACACCACATACTACAGTATATGCAGTACTACTGACTAAACAACACAGAGTGCAAACTACAGAGTACATAAACAGAATAAACACTACATGCTACAAAGGACACTACAGAGTACCTACTTTGTTTGCAGTACAGAGTTCATGCTAAAGTATACACAGAGGACACACTACAAAGTATACATCACAGAGTACTCGCCTCAGTATAAACAAAACAAAGTACATACTTAAGTGTGCACATGGCAGACTGAACACATACTTCAGTATACAGGGTGCACACTATTGCGGACACACTACAGACTGAACACCACAGAGTACACTACATAGAGCATACAAAAGAGTACATACTACAGTATGTACACTACAGGGGACATGCTACACAAACAACATACTGAGAAACACAGAAAACACATTACAGAGTACACATTACAGAATGATCACTACATGCTACAAAGGGCACTACTTAATACATTTGTTTTTGCAATACAGAATATACACTACAGAGTGCATACTACAGAGTGCATACTTTTATAAGTTATATACAGAGTAAACACAATTTATATTTTGCAAAGTACATACTAAAGTGTGCACATGGCAGAGTGAACACTACAGATTACATACTTCAGTATACAGGGTGCACACTATTGCGGACACACTACAGACTGAACACCACAGAGTACACTCTACATAGAGCATACAAAAGAGTACATACTACAGTATGTACACTACAGGGGACATACTATACAAACAACATACTGAGAAACACAGAAAACACATTACAGGGTACACATTACAGAATGATCACTACATGCTACAAAGGGCACTACTTAATACATTTGTTTTTGCAATACAGAATATATACTACAGAGTGCATACTTTTATAAGTTATATACAGAGTAAACACAATTTATATTTTGCAAAGTACATACTAAAGTGTGCACATGGCAGAGTGAACACTACAGATTACATACTTCAGTATACAGGGTGCACACTATTGCGGACACACTACAGACTGAACACCACAGAGTACACTACATAGAGCATACAAAAGAGTACATACTACAGTATGTACACTACAGGGGACATGCTACACAAACAACATACTGAGAAACACAGAAAACACATTACAGAGTACACATTACAGAATGATCACTACATGCTACAAAGGGCACTACTTAATACATTTGTTTTTGCAATACAGAATATACACTACAGAGTGCATACTTTTATAAGTTATATACAGAGTAAACACAATTTATATTTTGCAAAGTACATACTAAAGTGTGCACATGGCAGAGTGAACACTACAGATTACATACTTCAGTATACAGGGTGCACACTATTGCGGACACACTACAGACTGAACACCACAGAGTACACTACATAGAGCATACAAAAGAGTACATACTACAGTATGTACACTACAGGGGACATGCTACACAAACAACATACTGAGAAACACAGAAAACACATTACAGAATGATCACTACATGCTACAAAGGACACTACTTAATACATTAGTTTTTGCAATACAGAATATACACTACAGAGTGCATACTACAGAGTGCATACTACAGAGTGCATACTTTTATAACTTATATACAGAGTAAACACAATTTATATTTTACACAGGACATACTACAGGGTGCAAACTACAGCTTACACACTACAGAGTGTGCACTACAAACAGCATGAGTAGTCTAATCTTTTTCTCTCTCTCTCTCAGGCGGTTACCCTGTATGCATTTATTCCACCAGGCGTGTGTGGATCAGTGGTTGGCCACCAGCAGGAAGTGTCCTATCTGCCGAGTGGACATCCAGACACAGCTCACACCTGAGAGCTGAAACACACACATTAACAAATAACACACTCTCTTTCACTCTTATCAAACACATTCATCCATATACATCTCTATACAGATGTGGGAGGAACCCCATTTGCAGGGTTTGCATTCAAAACACAGCTCACACACAATGTTTATTACCTACACATGAATATGTACAAATCATACACTCCACAAGAATGAGCCATCCAACACACACTCACACGCTTTACTGAGCCAATGACAATAACTGACACTACATGCACACACGCACGCACTGGTAGAGCTTACTAAAGGGTCTGTTGTGAAGAGTGATGCTGTTTGTAGGGAAATGGTGTGTGTTCGTAGCATATGTGTGTGTATTTGTGCAATTCCTTAAGCCATGAACTTAACTAAAGACTCTCATCTTGCATACAACACACACACACACACACACACACACAAATTAACGATAGTACACACACGCAGAAACATACTGGCATACTGACAGGGTCGGGGAGTAACGGAATACATGTAACGGAATACATGTAACGGAATACGTATTTAAATTTCAAAATATAAGTAACTGTATTCCACTACAGTTACAATTTAAATAATTGGTAATTAGAATACAGTTACATTCTAAAAGTATTTTGATTACTGAAGAGATTAATTTGCATTTTATTGTTTCATTTAATATTTAATACATTACAAATGACCTTTTACAGCATGTAATCTGTAGTGGAATACATTTCAAAAGTAACCCTCCCAACCCTGCGTACCAGTATATACATGATGAAGCTCTTGGCGGATAAGACACTGTCAAATCTAGCTGCTGAAGTGTGTGTGTGTGTGTGTGTGTGTGTGTGTGTGTGTGTGTGTGTGTAAGTGTGTGTGTTCCCGCTGTATTTTTAATCTGCAATACTGCTTTAGTCTTACACACTGGAGCTATTTAGATTTTTTTTGGTGTGTGTGTGTGTGTGTGTGTGTGCGTGCGCACTTGTTCACTATTCTGGTGTGTGTAATGTATGTGTGTTAATGCGTGAATCTCATGGCACCTGTTAAGAACATGTCATAATTAATTGCAAAATCAAGAGAAAGAAATAAGAAATAATATTTTCTAAAACAGGCTTCATTATCTTTATGCAAAATGTCATTTCTTATTTTTTGTCTTTTGATTTTGGGGTGAAATATGATTTGTACATGTTTTAGCGAGATCACCCTAATATTTTATGGGTCGTTGGGTCATCTGGGTGCCCGGCAGGGCATGTAGAAAGGCCAAAAAAAACGCACACACAAAAGAAAACAAATAAAAACAACTCCCATCAGTCATTTCAGAGACAGCAGGAGGAGGGCTGTTGTCTTCAAATAAAAAAAAAAGGAAGTAGGCGGAGAATGTTGTGATTGGTGGATTCATGTAGATAGGCGCAGTAGTAGTTGCATGCATCTGTGCTTGGGTTGTTGTTTCAAGGTACACCTGGACATGTGTGCAAGTGAATATGCGTGTGTGTGTGTGTGTGTGTGTGTAGTGGTATGACACTGCATGAATGTGTATTAGCTCCTTTAAGCTGTGACGATCTGTAACATTATCAGACTCATGTAGCTTGTGTGCAAGCGTGTACGTATGCGGGTGCGAGAGAGAGACCCTGCCATGACCTTTGACCCTAAATGCCTACTGAAAAAAAGCACATGTGAGCATAGCTAAAGTGCCCTGCCTCACTCTGGTGCTGCGCTGCCATGGTTACTGTATTTATTATTGGTATTTAAAACATGCAGTGTTTGGAGGGGGGCGGGGCTTATGCGTGTCCAACCGTGTTCTTGTGTGACAGGTCTCCCCTCGTGGTTGCTATGCTGGTTGCTATGCTGTATTGCTAGAACTACAATGTAGAATGTCGTGTGATAGAGGACTGTCCACCAACAGCACACAAAGGGGGGGGTCGAGACCGGTCAGAACTGATGAAAAACCAAACGCCGCAGAAATGATCATCTGCGTCCCCTAAGGGCCAAAACGTACTCTACGCAAGTACGTGAACGCAAACGCTTCAGATCCGTTTCACATGTTGTTTTGTTCCCGAAATATGTCAGGATGCAATTCTAAATGTGTCAGGACACAATTCATAATGCAACGCAAATGTAATTACCATATTCAGCTATAGCTACGTTAGCGTGCACTGTGTTGTTCCATGGTCGGCTTCAATTAAATGCTAGTTTAAAGACAATCGTGTCGAGCTAATCAGTTAAAGCTGGTTAAACTTTTTACAAGGTTATAGAGCTAGCTTTCTGATCAATAAAGCATTAAATTTAATGGCACATACATTTTTTAAACGTAACAATATCGCCCCCTTGAGTACCAACATTTGTTACCGCCACAGTAATGCACAAACGCTCATTAAGTATGTACAGCGTGACCACGCTTGCAATGCGTCTGTAAAGCACGCATGTCTACAAACTTGCGACCACCGTTATGTAAATTACTAGAAAACGTAATCCACTACAAATGACCAATTACTTTGGTCAAAATTGTAATCAGATTACACTACTCATTACATCATGGGGAAAGTAATTAAGTTACTTCCCAAGTAATTTACTTTAATGTAACTGAAAGTCAGTAACTGTAATCTGATTGCACAAATTGAACTTGCGTAAATGCGGTACGCTACTTTTTGACTTAAAAATAAATTATGTAACAGTAATGAGTTACTTTGTAATCCGATTACACTCAGCACTGCTTGTGGTGAATGTTTCTGTCCTTTCACTTTAGACTGCACAATTAAACGTTACTTTATCGTAATCTGTAAATTTGAGCTATAGACTGGTTAAAATGACAGAGAAACACAAACTCGTGTCATTTGGGAGGCAATTTCATAAGCTACTTTTGTTTCTGTCGTTTCAGCCAATGAGCTGCAGTTTTTTCCTGTGTGTTGGCTCCTCCCCTAGTGTTGTGCGTGCTGATTGGTGGATGATAGCTCACGTTGATCGTTTACACAGGGTTATGTCCTTTGAAATGCCTTAAGTATTTAACAATCATAATTTATTACTAACTGTAGATATTGTGGGTGCGTATTTAATTTTGTATAGTTTCATTTTATTTTTTTTTTGCAATGGAATCCTATTTTATTTATTTAGAAATAACACAAAAATTATTAAAATCTTACCTCATGTTTGAGTTGGTTTGCGGGAATGCTTCGCATGCGGTTGGTCGTGTTCGTGTGTGTTTCTCCCTTTGGTGCTGTGACCTTACTGTCATTCCGCTTGCTGATTGGTCAGACGCGGCAGCGGAGTGGGAGTATACTGGGTTTTGATTCGCTGTCCTGTTTGCACTCTTTCCAAGGCCACCCTCTCACTGGCATCATTTTAACCACTCTGGCAACCTTTTGCAAAACAATCTTTCTCGATCTCTTTTCTATCTGTTTCCAGTTTTCTCGCATTATTAATGTTTGTTTCGTTCTTTAACAGCTTTTCCTTGTTAATGGTTACACCCTAGACCATTTCTCTCGCTTTCTCTTTTCTAATGCATCATTTCGTTCTCTTTCTGTCTTGAAGATGCTTTTCTTCAGTTGTTAATGTTTACATTTATTCCTTGAGCATATTTCTGTTTAATTCTCTTCATCTGTGATTTAGTCAGAAAGCAGTCTCACGCTGACAACCTTTCCAGGGCATGTAAAACCTTTCTTATCCTAGTTCACTTTGCCAATGTCTCTCCTTCTGTCTCTCTCTCTCTCTCTCTCTCTCTCTCCCTGTCTGAGGACTTCACACTCCTCTCATGGCAGGGTCAGGACTAACAGAGTATAATAAAGCACAACAGATTTAAAATGCATGTTTTTTCTCAGGTTTGAATATATACATGACTGAATAGGAATATACAGCTAAATAGAAAAAAAAAAATAAAGACTAGTGCAGATGTAATTATATTATTAAAGGTTTTTTTTTTTTTTTTTTTTTTTTTTTTTTTGTGCTGCTGCTTGCATTTGAAAAAAAAAAAAAAAAAAAAAAAAAAAAAAAAAAAAACACAAAAATTGCATAAATAATAACTTTGTCCTATTAGTGCCAGTGACAGGGGTGCCATGTGCTGTGGGTGTTTTTTTCACTAGCGGATTTTCTAGCAGAATATAAACTATTTATCATTCATATTAAAGCAATAGCGCCTCCTGCTGGTGTGACTGCTAGTATGTAACTGGTTGAGTATAACAATGTCTGTGTAAAATGTTAGAATTCTCTTTTGGTGGCATTTTTGTACCTTATTTATTACTACTACTAATGATGAATTTAAAAGTGGCATCGCTAAAATGTTTTTGGCTTTGTTTCGTTTTCATTTTGTTTAATTTCAAAGCTTGTACATTATCCTTTTTGTATGTGCTCATTTTGTAATAAAAGTTGTTAAAATGTTTAAACAGAAGTTGTATTTCAGTTAATTTGTTGAGGGCCGAACACACCAGAACAGACACCGTATAAATGGTCTGCACTTATATAGCACCTTTCTTTAACCTTAGCGGTATTCAAAGCGCTTTACACTGCGTCCCATTCACCTATTCACACACCAATGATGGCAGAGCTGCTATGCAAGGCACTAGCCTGCCATTGGGAGCAACTTGGGGTTCAGTGTCTTGCCCAAGGACACTTCGGCATGTGGAGTCATGTGGGCCGGGATTCAAACCACCAACTCTGCGTTTAGTGGCCGACCCGCTCTACCACCTGAGCTACAACCGTCTAATGCTAATGTTGTCTCATCTTTGGCATTTATTGGTAAATCTATATAAATGAAGAGAGAGAGAGAGAGAGAGCCATGAGGGATAGAAAAGAGAGTCTCGATGTCCCAAAGTGTGCTCTTTTATTTTTATTTCAGAAACATTTCATTTTGTTTCAGCAAACCAAAACAGTGTAACACTGTTGTAGTTATGACACCGAGTAACTGGAAACCATTAAAGTCAACTTGAAATGCTGTTTATAACCCATTTTACTTCTGTAACGCAACATTACGGAGACGGAAAATGTAGGAAAAGAATTGGGAATTAAATGGATAGTGAAGTACATTTTTTACGAATACGTTTTTCTTAATAACTAGGGTAAAATACGATTGCATGTTGACTTTAAGGTCTTTTAGAGTCAAAGAAAAGCACAAAATAACACTAAATTCTGCTTATCAAATATAGATGACATACATACCATTACTTTGTCAATGTCAGTGTCACATTTACTTATAAAGCACAATTTATACAACATCCCTTTACCAATGTGCTGTACAATAATGCATGTGAAAGACCAGGGGCGTAGTTTCCAGGGGGATGTATTGGGATGCCATTTACGCCCTTGTGAAAGACACGTGATCAGGCTCTAATTGGATCATAAAAACCGAGCACTAAGAATGATTAAAAACTAAAGAAAAAACATGCTTTTTTAGCTGCGATTTAAAAGCAGGTAATGTCGGAGCCGTCCTTAAATACACAGGTAGGCTCTTCCAAAGCCTGCGACCAGTGACCGCAAAGGAGTGATCACCGCTACGCTTCAGTCTAGACCTAGAGACAATTATAAGTAGTCTTTGAGCACCTGATCTAAGAGATCTAGAGGGGTTGTTAGTATAAAATAGTTCAGAAAGGAATTTTTCAGTGATTGGTAGACAAAAACTAGGATGGTAAAATCAACAAGCGATGAGATTTTTTGATCGTGTAATGTTTTCACATTTGCGCCGGCCCTTTAACAGTCTAGTGGAGCATTTTGGGCCATGTGTAAATGGGCCCGGCTTGATGAATTAAACCCAGAGTAGAGCGACTTACAATAGTCTAATTGTGAGGCGATAAATGCAATCACTCTTTTAAAGTCTTAAAATGATGGAAAGGGCTTTACTTTGGTTGGTCGTCTCAAATAAAAAGCTCAACCTGACCACTGAGTCGACATGTTTACCCAGTTTTAAGCCGCTGTCATATAAGAAACCCAGGTTCTTCACACACTGATTAGTATGAGCAGCAAGGGGACCTAAATTGAAATGATGGGTGATGATATCATCAGTCAGTCCAAACATCATAATTTCAGTTTTGTTTTCATTTGAATGTAAGAAAATTCAGGGACATTCAAGCTATTACATCCTTTAAGCAAGCCATGAGAGGTTCAAATGCATTTGTGTCAGTACGTCTCCAAGGCAGATCAATTTGGGTGTTGTCAGCATAACAGTAGAAGGACGCACCATGATTCCTTCCAGGTAGTAGATATAGCGAAAATGAAGCCTTGAGTATTCAAAGCGCTTTACACTGTGAACTCATTCACCTATTCACACACCAATGACGGCAGAGCTGCTATGCAAGGTGCTAGCCTGCCACTGGGAGCAACTTGGGGTTCAGTGTCTTGCCCAAGGACACTTCGGCATGTGGAGACGTGTGGGCCGGGATTCAAACCAGCAACTCTGCGTTTAGTGGCC
>JAVLUX010000042.1:28772500-28817500 GCA_032164185.1 Moxostoma hubbsi
ATAGCGACCATGAGGAGGTTACCCCATGTGACTCTACCCTCCCTAGCAACCGGGCCAATTTGGTTACTTAGGAGACCTGGCTGGAGTCAAAAATGGAAAATGGTCAATTATACAGTTCAGCTGTCATTATACAATATATATATATATATATGTATATATGGCAGAAGTATGCAGAGACTGACCAATCACAATTGAGTACTCAAGACCTCTATATAATAAGCCAGAGCATCACAATGTGTGTGAGCCATTTTATGTGTGTACCTGACAGTCAGAGTGACTTATGGCCTGTAAATACCTGCTGTGTTCCTGGTGTGAGCATTTGACTGTTGTAAGAATTACAAACGTGTGTGTGTTTGTTTGTGTGTGTGTGTGTGTGTGTGTGTGTGTGTGTGTGTGTGTGTGTCTGTGTGTGTGTGTAATGATTCACAGGTTGAAAGAAGACCCTTCAAGATCACATTCACATGTTGTCCATCATGTCAGCACTAAACTGCACACTCCACACTCTCTCTCTCTCTCTCTCTCTCTCTCTCTCTCTCTCTCTCTCTCTCTCTGTCTTTCTGTCACTCATATTCACAAATAAACCTTTTACTGTCCTCACTCAAGATAAGTGAGCTCTGTCTCGTACATGATGCACAACAGAGACAGAAAGAGAGAGAGAAGAAAGAAAATCACTGGCAGTGTTTGACACCAGGAAAAGAGCAACACCATTATGACATCAGAGAAGTGAGTGCATTCATTAACACATTCCGTGTGTTGAATAAAGACAAATATACGAGATAGACAATAGAAAGGCAAATTATTGTAAATTAAAATGTCTATTGTATTTACAACTTTCAGCATGGAGCTCTACTGAAAACAGTCTCTGTTACTTTATATCGCTGAATATTAACACTGTAAAACAAGGCAGTGGGCTCTTAATGGCTTTAATTTTCACGTTTTTAATACCTGAAATTAAGTGTTTTATTAAGGTACAGACTGTAGAGACTACGATCTGTAAATATTTATAAAGAGGTTTATATCAAACTCTTTTAATGGGTCAGTTTCAGAGGTGACAATGTTTAGTTTGTTCTTGCAATAATTGAATGAATAGGAGAAATAGCAACGCTCAATCTGGAATCTGGAGTGAAAGATTGCATTCTGGGTAAATGCATTGCCTGATCATTTTGTACTCCAGAAAGTATGTGCACATTAGCTGGACCAGCCTACAAAATACACTTGTGTGAAGAAGCTAAATGTATAATTTATGATCAAACATTGTCTTATATTTCCCAATGAAAGTAAACAGGAAATACACTTTCAAGACAAGAAAATAGCTGCCCGGGGGTTGGATTTCTGAAACGTTGGATGGCGGGAAAAACTCATTTTATTTATGAGTAAAGCGCTAGCTGATTTGTTAGGGGTAGGGGTAGGGGTAGGGATGGGTTTTAGTCAGGTTGGGCTTTCCCGATTTAAGTTATTGACTCCATTGTATGTTTTGGATATTGGTGCCTGGGGGCGTTACCAAGATGGCTGCCAAGTGAACAAACGTGCCCTTCAAGTTAGAAAGATCGTAATTATGAGTTCTGAGCAAATTAATGTCCAGGCGAAGTCCTGTTTACAAGTGGGAAACCCGAGATGTGACGTTGGAAGGGGCGTGTCAATATGAACGATGTTGATGTGAAAGCAATCATTTTGCAAAGTTATTTCAATTTAAGTGATGACAGTCAACTATGACTCACCCTTCGCTGTTTGTTTAAAGGAAATAAATAAATAATTTGTTAGATATCATGCATTAATCATTCATAAAGTTGATGTTTAGGTGTGTTTTTTATGCTTATTCACTGGTACAACAGAAAACAAAAAACATTTTGTGGTTGTTCATTGGTTATTTGTTTATGCTTGGTGTCTTGCGTATTTTGTTTTCCAATTTACCGTGTGACATGCCATAATAACGAATGTCTGAGTCGGAGGTAGGAACTTCCCAGGTCCACTTGAAGGGAGCATGGATTTGGATGCAATTATCAGGAAATACCTAAAGAGGCATCTCCTCTCAATTTTGAGATTTCACGACAAGCATGGTGTTTGTATACCTTTACACACACACACACACACACACACACACACACACACACACACACACACACACACACACACACAAACACTCAATCTCACACACACACAAACACAAACACACTCAAACATACACACACACACACACACACACACACATTCAATCTCACACACACACAAACAAAAACACACTCAAACATGCACACACACACACACTCAATCTCACACACACACAAACAAAAACACACTCAAACATGCACACACACACACTCAATCTCACACACACACAAACACTCAATCTCACACACACACAAACACAAACACACTCAAACATGCACACACACACACTCAATCTCACACACACACAAACAAAAACACACTCAAACATGCACACACACACAATCTCACACACACACAAACAAAAACACACTCAAACATGCACACACACACACTCAATCTCACACACACACAAACACACACACACACAAACACACACAATCTCACACACACACACACACACACACACAAACATGTTTTATATAATTGTGGGGACTCTCCATAGACTTCCATGCATTTTATAGATTTTAAACACATCGTTTACTATGTTTACTAAGCCATTTCCCTAATGGGGACCGCTGGCTGGGCCACACAGGTTAGATGATCTCAGGTTTTACTATCCTTGTGAGGACATTTGGTCCCCACAGTGTAGTATAAACATGCACACACACACACACACACACACACGCGCGCACACACACACACACACACACAGACTAAGGGGGGTGCCAATTTCTTTCTCAGTCTTTCTCTCTCATGATTATGAGTTTTAAAATGAACTGTTTGAGTGTGATATCTGCCAGGAAAACATGATTACTGGTTGTGAAGACATTTGAGCTCTGAGTTGTCATGGTAACAAAACTGGTTGCCAGGGTGATCTCGTTATCGACAAGGCAAAGAGAATGGTGTGTTGGTGATTGGTGTGGTAGACGACTCTCAGAGTTTCATGGTCTTAAGTTAGATGACAGTGTGATTGTTCTTATGACTGAGTGTTTAGCTGTCATGGCTTGATTGTATTTCGATGTCTTGATATTGTCAGTCTCATTATTTCCCTTATGTCCTCTTGTCAGTTTCTTAGTTCTGTCTGTGTGTGAATGTGTGTGAAGATAGATTTCTGTGCACGTTGCAGACATATCAAATGCAGTGCTATGTTTGTCGACAAGAGGTAATAAAATTTGTTGAGGCGACAAGCATAAGCTCTCGTCTGACCCCTGACACACGCAACCCCCATCCTCTGAGCTGTTGTCATGCTAAAAAACTGCACTTGCCTTTCAAAGCAATGTAAATACCTCATCAGCATCTCAAATGACAAAGAGAGAGAGAGGAAAACAGCAAAAGAATGAAAAGTTGAGAAAAAGTTGAACATCGAGACAGAATGAGAACTGAACATGGTTGGACGGCTCGACTAAAGGCAGACAGAGTCAAGGGCATTCGGCTTACACCCACATGTGTGAGTCAAAAAAGTGTATGTCTGCGCATATAAGAAAAATAATAGATTTTTTTGAGTGATCAGTGAGTGATCAGACTTACAATTTTCACAAATTGCTGGACATTTTTTGTCTTGGACCAGAGGTGCAAGAATCATATAAGCAAGGTATGCAATGCATATGGGCGCCATGTAAAGGGGGGCGACAGCGGCTCACTAATGGTGGTGCAATCGGCCACCTCGACCCCCCCACCCCCCAGTCAGCAACCACATAGAAACATGCTAAAAACCAGTTGGAAAACCACACAGTAGCATCCTGGAAACCACCCAAAGCACCCCAAAGCAATGTGATGATAAGTTTTGCATGGGCAAAACACTGCACTTATTTTCTTTGGAAAAAATAAAATACAAAAAAGCTATTTTTAAACTTCTGGACACAGGAGTCCTCTGCTCCATTAGAGATGCGATTAACAGCATGCTGATTCACTGCAGAGCAGGCGGGTGTTTTAGTTGTTTGCCCGCTGTGCTTTCACTGGGATGAATTTGTGTTTGTGCGTCTGGAAACAATTTGTTCTATGTTTCAGGATATTTTTTGATGGCCTCTTCTGACTTCTTTTTCAACATTATCTTCTTCTATGTGCTTATATGTGTGTGTGTGTGTGTGTGTGTGTGTGTGTGTTTAGCAGATCCTATATGGAAGATGGTCTCTTGGGCATTAAAAATAATACCAACCTGGACAGCACCAAGGGTCATCGCCATGGCGACAGCCGTTCCAAGAAGAGACATAAAGTCTTGTCCAAAGGCACAGCCTCTGACATGATATACGTAGGTCAGTGTTGCTGTCAGTCTCTTTTCAGAATGCCAATGACTTCCTACACCAAGGTAGAAAATAGGAACCAAACTATAGATAAACTACCAATAATAACTCTATAACAACTATAATCTAAATCATTGCTCATAATTGTATATTCAGCATCCTGTATGAAAGAAAAATCACAAATGAAATCTCTTAAATACCTGAACTTTTTCTCCTAGTGAGCAAAAAATTTAAGTTTTTCTTATTTTTCTGATTTAACATTATGCATCGCAGGGTGTAAATAAGGTAGCTGCGAAATAAAATGCTTTTGTGTAAAAATGTTGTATTGATACGACAAAGCAATCAAAAGTTATAGTATTACAAAAATGATTTATCCTTGTGTCCAAAACTGTCTCCAAGTGTCCAAAAGCCTCTCAAAACAAATTAAACATAATAATTGTACATATGAACTAATAACACATGCAAATACAACAATGACTAAAGGTTTGCTCTCTTTCTAAAGCATGCAGGCATGAGCAACAAGATCTGATTCAGTTCCATTCTGTGCCATTTGAGTCATCTTTGTGTCTGTGTCATGTACTTGGCGCCATCTCCTGGTGTAATTAAAATGAACGATCCTCTCTGCCCATATTTGGATGACTTTCACCTCTGGTTGCAGTGATCTCAATCCTTATATGATTGGTTTAGCGTTTCATGATGCGAGACAACGTGCTACATAATGTAGCACATTGGGAAGTGCTACAATTCAATTGTGAAGTCATCTGATCCAGGAAAGCTAACGTGTTCTTAAACTGATAGCACATTGTGTGCTGTGTGCACATTGTGTGGATTATCTAATGATCTAAGCATCCGATTATGTTGTTTGTGGGCTCATTTTAAATATATTCACCTCCTCTAAGTAACGGAGTAGTGGAAATGTTATGTTCTGTTTACATTTCTTGAAGTTATAAGCAAAAAACATACATATAAACTACACCTGTTTACATGTAACATGTATGTCTAAGACATGTACTTAGTTATTACTTGTTAATTTTTGTCTGTGAGTAAATCAAATAGGCTGGTTGTATTCTATTCTATGAGCGCTTTCCAACCACAAATGACACATGGCTATTTGATCAATTTGATGTTTTTACAGATTAGAATATGTACGGTCCAAAATAAAAAACAAAACAAAAATCGAACAATTCTGATTTGTCTGCAAATTTCAAAGCACTTGTTCAGTTTTGGTCATAATGCCTACATGCATTGGAAAGTAGAGATTCTACATTTTAAAACGATTTCTATTTTGAGTTGGTTAAAATTGTTATCATTATTAATATTTTAATAATATTTTTTTCTTCATGGGCCCATCTGAGCATAATGGGTTTAATGTAGAACAAATGGAGGCTTATAATAATATCATGATTTAGAAGAAATGTGCTCAGGTTTGCCAGTGATCCCAAAGTCTAAAGTCAACAGATCAATATGAACTCATAATTTCTCATCAAATACTCCCAAGAATAAATTATCTGAGCTATGCTATCTACACTGATTTTATATTTTTTACTCTTACTTTATATCATAGATGTTGAGTGTTTTTAATTTGTATGAGTGTGCAGTTGGAGGCTGGAGTAAAGATGACACTTCTTGCCCCGTTGAGCAGTTCTGCCCTCAGTATAATGAGTGGAAGATGGCCACTCCGATGCTCCGTCAACGTGCTGACCCAGGGGTGTGTGCTCTGGGCGGGGTCATCTATACTGTGGGCGGGTCTGATGATACCACCTGTTTCAGCAGTGTGGATAGGTAAGTGTTTACTTACTGTAGATGTGAACATAAACAACTTACGTGCTCAGAAACCTACAAAGTGTGTGTGTGTGTGTGTGTGTGTGTGTATGTGTGTCAGGTATGATCCAGGTCAAAACACTTGGCGTGTTGATGTAACTCCCCTCTCCTCTCCACGGTCGAAGGTGTGCGTGTTAGAGATGGACGGATTCCTGATTACACTTGGGGGTTTTGATGGAACGACCTGCACCAATACTGTAGAGAGGTCTAAACACACATAAAGTAACACATAATTGGAGATCCTGCAAAAAAAAAAACACATGCTCTCTGTGTTATAGGTATGATCCGTTGAAGAACTCCTGGTTCAAGTTGGTACCCATGCTTAGAAAAAGGGCAGCTGCATCAGCCGCTGTCTTGAATGGTCAAATTTATGTTGTGGGTGGGACAGATGGAGATGTACCACTAGATTCAGGTACACAAACAAGTACACTTAATACATTTTAAATTTGAAATCAAAACCACAAACACTTCTTACTCCTTTGCACTAGTTGAGCGTTTTGACCCGTTGGAGGTATGCTGGTCTCTGTGCCCCACCATGTCAACTCCGAGGGAAGCTTCGGGATGTGTCGTGTTTCTTGGCCATCTCTATGTAGCAGGAGGGCGAGACGAACTTGGTCTGTCACTGAGCACCGTAGAGAAATATAACACAGAAAATCTGCGTTGGAGCCCTGTTAGGCCTATGAAGAATAAAAGATTTCAGGTAGACAAAAAAATAAATGAAAAGATAAAGAGATGAAGATAAGATTTTTTTTTCTTCCTTGCCAACTTTCAGGAAAGCATAGCTGGGAGTTTAAATTGGCATACACAAAGTATTTAAGTGGTTCAGTCCCATTCACCTTCTAACTGTTCACCTGTTAATAATGAATAATACATATATTAAATGAAATAATGTTTAAAATGCCACCTGTAGAATTTATTTATTTTCTCCTCATTTCTCCCCAATTTCCAATGTGCTCTAAGTCCTCGTGGTGGCGTAGTGCCTCAATCCGGTTGGCGGAGGATGAATAATTATTATGAAATAATTGTGTTTAATCTGGACAGGTCTCTTTAGTGCAGTTTAATGGCTTCCTATTGGCTATCGGAGGATATGATGGTGTAAGTGACCTTAAAACCATGGAGGCTTATGACCACGAAACAAACTCCTGGAGGTGTGTATTGTTTGAATTGCCAAAGTATAAACGGCATAATGAAGATTTCTTTCTCTTCAAATGTTCTTGTTTATTCTACATCCCATTTTCTTTAGACATTTTGGCAGTATGAAGTCCAAGCATCCAGGTGGACATGTGGCTCTGGTTAAGGCTCCGTGAAATGTGTTGAAAGAAGAGTATTGATGACAGTGGTGTAAAATAAACATGATAATAAATTACACTTGGAAATTCAACTGTGTATATTCTTGACCCTTACAAAAGAAGTACTGTTGCGCTAAGATGTTGAAGGGATGGTATCAGATGGTAATACCATGGTAATTTCATATATAATATGGTACTGATTTCTTACAATATTTCTATACTATGGTACAACGGTGGTATATGAATATAGTAATCATTCATTCATCAATTTTTTTCTCTTTCTTTTTTAAACGTGCAGTATGATGTAGAACACATGTAAACGTCAGTCAGTGTTTTTAGTCTTCCTTTTCTAAGCCCATGAGACTCTGTTGATATGCTAGTGTGAATAGATATGTAGCCTTGGTTACTGACGAGACACTTGATGTATTTTTTTCAGAATAGAATGTATTCATCATGAATAAGATGCTGTTCAATGCTGTCCAATGCATGGCGCTGTGAGAGACCATTCAAAATATCATGACGATCTTTCCTCTCGTTAGTTGATGTAGAGACTGGGAGACATTCAGCTCATACTGCAAAATGGTCAGTTTCTCTGTATTTACTCTATATATGTATGTGTTTGAGTAAAATAAACATTTTTGTTTTATTCTATAAAGTACTGTCAACATTTTTGCCAAATTTCAAATAAAAATATTGTCATTTAGAGCATTTATTTGCAGAAAATGACAACTGGTCAAAGTGACAAGGGTTTGCAGACCTCGAAAATGCAAAGAAAACAATTCATAGTCATTTTTAAACAATATTAATGTTTTAACTGTGGAAGAGTTCAGAAATCAATATTTGGTGGAATAATCCTGATTTTCAATCACAGCTTTCATGTGTCTTGGCATGCTCTCTGCCAGTCTTTCACATTGCTGTTGGGTGAATTTATGCCACTCCTGGTGCAAAAATTCAAGCAGCTCGGCTTTGTTTGATGGCTTGTGGCCGTCCATCTTCCTTTTGATCACATTCCAGAGGTTTTCAATGGGGTTCATGTCTGGAGATTGGGCTGGCCATGACAGAGTCTTAATGCGGTGGTCCTCCATCCACACCTTGATTGACATGGCTGTGTGGCATGGAGCATTGTCCCGCTGGAAAAACCAATCCTCAGCGTTTGGGAACTTTGTCAAAGCAGAAGGAAGCACGTTTTCTTCAATTCCAACCTTGCTGAAGCACCCCCTGATCACCGATCCTCCACGTCTAATGGTGGCCATCAAGCCACAGTGTCTCGAACCCACTGTGACATTTGGTGGAGGATCGGTGATGATCTAAGTTAAAACATTTGTATTGTGTAGTTTAAAAATGTATATGAACTTGTTTTCTTTGCATTATTTGAGGTCTGATAACATGGCATCTTTTTTGTTATTTTGACCAGTTGTCATTTTCTGCAAATAAATGCTCTAAATGGCAATATTTTTTATTTGGAATTGGGAAAAAATGTTGTCAGTACTATATAGAATAAAACAAAAATATCAATTTTACTCAAACACTTACATATAAATAGTAAATCCAGAGAAACTGATCCTTTTTTAGTGGTCTCTTAATTTTTTTCAGAGCTGTATGTGTGCCTCAGTTTAAAAAAAATACTAAGTGGAAAAATAGCATAATACCTTTAAAAAAAATTAACTTCAAACAATTTCATGTCACATTATGTTTTGATATCATCGCTTGGTTTTTTTGATAGCTATTACTTAACTAAAACAATTTTTTACCTCAACGTTTTCATCAATCTACCTGATGTGGAGATTTTGACCGTTAACGGATTTTTTTTTTTTAAATCATAAAGCGCGCGATGCCTGAGGGGCTGCCTCGTGAGGAAGACGCTCCGTGCGCCTCAGGTAAAGCCGTTTAAAGCCAAAAAAAAAAAAGAAAAGAAAAAAAAGCTGCCTCTTTTATCTAAAATAATAAGAGAAAAATCGCATATAAAAAGATACACTGTAAAATGTTTTTGTCAGGTAACATAATCACGTGATTCATGTAGTAACTGGCTTAATTCGTTTATTTATTAAAAAAAAAAAAAAAAAAAAAAAAATATATATATATATATATATATATATATATATATATATATATATATATATATATATATATATATATATATATATATTTAAAATAATTGATCATATTTAACCCTCGTGCGACCTTCGGGACATTTTTGTCTTTTTTAAATGTGTTTTTTTTTTTTTTTTTAAATCATTTTGGTGTTAATGCCAACTGCATAAATTTTGCCAAAGGCGTTTATTTTTTGGGGAATTTTGATATTTCAATCTCAGTTCCTATAATACATCTATACACTATGTACACAAAATAGTTACACTCAGGTCCTTCAGGACAAAAATGTCCCCATTGAAATCCAGCAAAACTACAATATTTGATCCCAGTGCCATTAAAGTATAAAATAATGAATTATATGATATTATGCTTTCATTACAGCACCCTGGCTTCAAAATGTACTTTTATAATTTTTCTTTCCATAATAAAACAACAGTGGCATTTTATAAACAAACATTTAAAGGGTTAATATCCTGAAAAAAAATGAATATTTTGGTAATTATGATCAGGACTAATGTTGGTTAAAAAATTAACTAATTGAAAGTGGAAAATAATATTACTATGTAATATTGTTATGGCAGTTTTTAACGTCCTCTATGGACCTCTGAGTAACTTTTTTAAATGGACGCACAAAGGTTAAGTTCAATGTACAGCAAACAATTCACCGGGCCTTTACAGCACACATTGCAAAGTTTTGGGACTCCCAAATTTGGGGTCACCGTTGATAACTGACAGATGAGATGGGTCACTCCCAGATAACTCCACCAATGGTCCCTGGCTCGAATTTGTGTTTTTTAATATTTTTTTATAATGGTGAAAGATAAACACAAATAATGATAAATGTCAAAATATTAAATTCCAATGATACATTTTTACAGAGTGATCCATTATTTTTTAAAGGGGGGTTAAAATTAAAATTTCACCTATGATTTAGTTTTTAAGCAAAACTACAGGTTGCCAATGGTAAGAGTCCAAATATGGAAAAAAAACAAACACTTTTTTTGTTGCTTTTCCAAAATTGGAAGCCCTATAAATCTGGAAGTATGAACTATATCTTAATCTCCTTTTAGGTTCAGAATAAAGTTACTTTTTGTATCTTCATTATTACAACCCTATATGTTTAAATCCCAGAGATATGGGTTCCAATAGTGGATCCATTTGACCTATTTTCAATGAGTAAAGCTGCAACCTTTCGAAGGTTATTATTTTATTATTATTTATTTATTATTAATCGTCCCTTTACTGTAACACCACCCTACAAAATAATAGATTACTTACATGATCGATGGCATTTAATATTTTGGCTTTCAGCATCATAGTGGGGTACAGACAGACAGACAGACAGATAGATAGATAGATAGATAGATAGATAGATAGATAGATAGATAGATAGACAGACAGACAGACAGACAGACAGACAGACAGATAGATAGATAGATAGATAGATAGATAGATAGATAGATAGATAGATAGACAGATAGACAGACAGACAGACAAACATATAGATAGATAGATAGACAGACAGATAGATAGACAGACAGACAGACAGACAGACAGACAGATAGATAGATAGATAGATAGACAGATAGATAGATAGATAGACAGACAGACAGACAGACTAACTGATAGACAGACAGACAGACAGACAGATAGATAGATAGATAGATAGATAGATAGATAGATAGATAGATAGAAAGACAGACAGACAGACAGACAGACTAACTGACAGACAGATAGATAGATAGATAGATAGATAGATAGATAGATAGATAGATAGATAGATAGATAGATAGATAGATAGACAGACAGAATAACTGACAGACAGACAGACAGATAGATAGATAGATAGATAGATAGATAGATAGATAGATAGATAGATAGATAGATAGATAGATAGATAGATAGATAGAAAGACAGACAGACAGACAGACAGACTAATTGACAGACAGATAGATAGATAGATAGATAGATAGATAGATAGATAGATAGATAGATAGATAGATAGATAGATAGATAGAAAGACAGACAGACAGACAGACAGACAGACTAACTGACAGACAGATAGATAGATAGATAGATAGATAGATAGATAGATAGATAGATAGATAGATAGATAGACAGACAGAATAACTGACAGACAGACAGATAGATAGATAGATAGATAGATAGATAGATAGATAGATAGATAGATAGAAAGACAGACAGACAGACAGACAGACCAACTGACAGACAGATAGATAGATAGATAGATAGATAGACAGATAGATAGACAGACAGACAGACAGACAGACAGACAGACAGACAGACAGATAGATAGATAGATAGATAGATAGATAGATAGATAGATAGATAGATAGATAGATAGATAGATAGATAGATAGACAGACAGACTAACTGACAGACAGACAAACATATAGATAGATAGATAGATAGATAGACAGACAGACAGACAGACAGACAGACAGACAGATAGATAGACAGACAGACAGACAGACAGACAGACAGACAGACAGATAGATAGATAGATAGATAGACAGATAGATAGATAGATAGACAGACAGACAGACAGACTAACTGATAGATAGATAGATAGATAGATAGATAGATAGATAGATAGATAGAAAGACAGACAGACAGACAGACAGACTAACTGACAGACAGATAGATAGATAGATAGATAGATAGACAGACAGACTAACTGACAGACAGACAGACAGACAGATAGATAGATAGATAGATAGATAGATAGATAGATAGATAGATAGATAGATAGATAGATAGATAGACAGACAGACTAACTGACAGACAGACAGATAGATAGATAGATAGATAGACAGACAGACAGACAGACAGACAGACAGACAGACAGACAGACTAACTGACAGACAGACAGACAGACAGATAGATAGATAGATAGACAGACAGACAGACAGACAGACTAACTGACAGACAGACAGACAGACAGATAGATAGATAGATAGACAGACAGACAGACAGACAGACAGACAGACAGACAGACAGATAGATAGATAGATAGATAGATAGATAGATAGATAGATAGATAGATAGATAGATAGATAGATAGATAGATAGATAGATAGATAGATAGATAGAATATATTTATAAGCTGTGAAGTACCTCTGTTATAATACCGCCAAATTTTTAATGTTCTAGAAAAAAGTATTTTTCGTTAATGTGTATGTGGGCACCTCTCTCCAGTTAGACTGAAACAGCCTCTTGTGCAGGTTATTATCTGTAATTGCTTGAGAACAGGAGGGAGAGAGGCTGGGCGTTGCAGAGAGGTGAAAAGGAGGAAAAAGGAAAAAAGAACCTGCTCATTTGCCTTAAAACAGTCCCATTATCTTTTTAAACGGTTGAGTTTAATGTTCCTTGTCTTCACGAATCCCTTTGCAAACAATTCTAACACATAATAGTAACCCTGCATGCACTCATGTGACACTTGTTTTGTGACTTTTTGTGTAAAGACTAACAGTATCACTTTTTATTTTATAAGGCTTTTGGTACGTTGCCTTGGAAACCATCATGCGGTATACAATATGTTTGATAAACATTGTGCAGTAATAGAATTGCACACATCTGATGGTAGGTTTGCCCTGTTCTACAGCTGTTGTACATGTTATCATGCAACAGACAGCCTCTTATGTTGCATATATTTTACACAGATATTCAAATCTAATATAATGTACATACACGTGCCACTCAAAACTGATAGACAGGAAGTCTGCAGCTCTCTGGCAGTGAACTGCACACTTGCGTGCCTGCAATCGAGTGTGGGTGGTTTATTTTGAATCATACCGCTGTAGATTATGTACTTTCATAACAATCAACTCAGCCCAGACCTCACATCCTTGTCTAGAAACCCTCAGGGTTTCCTTTGCTATGGAACAGAAGAATGCCGTGCCATCCTGGGATAACCCAGCGTTGGTCAACTGGAGGCTGGACTCTTTTGGTAGCGATGCTGGGCAGAGGTAGGATACACCTAGAAAAGTTACGGCAGTCTTTTGGGTTGCTTGTTTTGTTAAAAACAGCTGTAGTTGATTTATAATGCTGATGGGAGCCTTTACTAGTCACATGTCTATGCTATTAATTCCCACATTATAGTTTTACTTTACGACTGTTAATGGGCATTTTCACCTCATATTAATTGATAGACATCATGAAATATTTGTATTTAATTTGTCTGCAGGAAACTTATGGGTGTTTCTTCAATTTTAAGCACTTTTAGCTCTGTGGATTTTAGCACTAGTCTCTGTAAAACATTTTTCACAGTCTCAATCTTTTTTTATTATTATTATTATTTGTGTACGTACATGCATCACAGAAGGTTTATGTCATTTTTTTAAATGTGGTGGAAGTTATGCCACAATTGTGGGACACAATTTAAAATAATAATAATTATAATAATTTTCACACAATAAATAATTAAAAAATATATATATTTTACACTTTGTTTAGATTATCATAGTCTAATTATTGTTTATTTTATGTATTTAATTTTTTTTTTATAATGGATTTTCATATTTTCATATTGAAAGTCTGGGCCTGGGACAAAGTTAAAACAATCAAATTTATACAAGCATTAAAAAAGTATCAAAAATAAATGAAGAAGGCTTGAAATGAAGGGTTTTATTGAGACGCTTATATAACAAAAAGAGGGGAAAAAAATCTGTTGCTTTGATAAAAATCAACCGCAAGGAAATGAAGTTGCACATAGTTGAGAAACGCTCAAATACACACACAAACACACACACACACACACACACACACACACACACACACAAACACACACAAACACACACACACAAACACACAAACACACACACACAAACACACAAACACACACACACACACAAACACACACACACACACACACAAACACACACACAAACACACACACACACACACACACACACAAACACACACACACACACAAACACACACACACACAAACACACACACAAACACACACACACAAACACACACACACACACAAACACACACACACACACATACAAACACACACACACACACACAAACACACACACACACAAACACACACACACACACAAACACACACACACACAAACACACACACACACACACACACACACACACACACACACACACAAACACACACACACACACACGTACAGCCCACTGCAACTAGTCAAAATAACAAAATAGATGCCGTGTTTTCAGACCTTGAATAATGCAAAGAAAACAAGTTTATATACATTTTTGAACAACACAATACTAATGTTTTAACTGTGGAAGAGTGTTTCTTTGTTTGATGGCTTGTGGCCGTCCATCTTCCTCTTGATCACATTCCAGTCAGATTTGGGGAACACTGTCAGAGCAGAAGGACTCAAGTATTCTTCCAGGATAATCTTGTACTAGTCTTGATTCATGCGTCCTTCACAAAGATGAAGTTAATTCCATGTTATTAGTCCGCTACCCTTAAGGTTAACTGATAACACACACAAAATATCTAACAAATATAAACACAATGTTTTGTACATGTTGACATGTGTTGTTCGTAATGTTAATGGTTCTGTTGAACTTTATGAGGGCAAATAAAAGCACTGGTCCTGTGGTCTCCATGGGAACTGGCAGACACATCACATTTCTAGTGTAATGTAGAGAATTGCTCTTAGTCCTGAACTGTGTAAACAGAGTAAAACACGGTGGAGGACAGAGATAGAGAGGGTCCTTATGTGCCAAGATTAGCACACGTTGGCACAGACTGGTATGATGCCATTTCTACCGGCATTACAGTTTTTTCCAATTGCTAACACACAATTTTGCAAACTAGGCTGTTTTTATCAAAATACTTAACACAATTCACAAAACCACACACCCAAACTGCAAAATACCTCATATATCCTGCAAAATGAAGCACTGCAACCAAAACTACACATAGCATTATCAAAATCAAACATCTGCACGAAATGGCACACACTTCATTCATATTACCAGATTTTTGTCTAACCAACTACACACTGTTGGGCATAATGAAAAGCACTCTCATCTTTAGTATGCTTTGCCATAATACTAAAATAGTTCAAATTGTAGAAAATTCTTCAGCTTGTTCACATGCACAGAAATATTTGCAGATACACACACATACATGAAACATTTTTATTTTTATTTTTCACCAAACAAGTCAGTGAAACATATGCACAGCAGATATATTTACATTAGACTGAACAAAAATGTGCTCAGAAAAAGAAAATTGCAGAAAAAAAAACGTGCTGAAAAAATATCTAGAAACAAAAGAGGCAAGAAAAATAATTAGGTAGCATCTTGCCGCACAGCTGGGTCTTCTTTGGCCATGAACTCCTCTAACAGCTCTACCCCTACCTCTCACTCTTCCTCCCCCTCTCATTCTCCCCCTCCATCCCTCTTCCTCTTGCTCTTCCTCTCTCTGCAATGTCTTCCATTGTTCACCTGTGCTCACCTGTGGTCTTTTCATAGTGCTTACTTCCTGATTGAAGTGCTAACAATTAACCATCTCTTCATCTTATTCTTTCACCTGTGTCTACTGATCTGACATTCTTCCAGTATATTGGGATAGTCTACAGTTGTAAGCAGCTCGTAAGGTTATTGTGTCCAGTGTCCACGTTTAACATTTTTATGCCGGAACAGGAAGTGCCATCGATCTATCCATTAAATGGCCATTATTTATTTGAGGTTGATAGACATGTCATTTATTTTTCCACAGGGTTCGCGTGGAGTTTTATGTGGATGAGAACACATTAAAAGAGAGGCTTAAACTCTTCTTCATCAAAAACCAGAGATCCAGTAAGTAACATTGAAACTTTTTAAAGGAATATTCCGGGTTCGATAAAAGTTACGCTCAATCAACAGCACATTCCTTGAACTCTCCTCTAATGTAAAGAGCCTCAATTCTAGTACAATACATATTTACTTATTTTTTGACCTATTTCTTGTATGCCCATTTTATGACATCTTAATGCGGATGCTACAATATAGGTTTAAGGATCCGAATATTTAACTTCTGCCTGAAGCTTTTGACATGTGTTCTTTACATTATACGAGTAATGACAGAAAATCCGTCCCAGCCCCACAACACATGGTAAGAAATGTCTCTTAGTTTGTGTGTGTGTTTGTGTATTATCAATAAAAAAGCACAGTTGTGACTCATTCCTACTGGTGTTAGCCAAGCGGTTACATGTACTTTAAGAAAAGTAGAGAAGTGTCACTTTAAGCGACCCGCACCCTCCTCCTCTCTCCACAGCATCAACTGCAACATCACCTCACAGACCAATGAAATCAACTGGTGAGACAAGTTATAACATCACTGAATGTGCTGTTTATTTCCAGTTATATATGAATGTTTTCACACACTTGCTTGGGTGTAATCTCTCTCAATCTCGCAGGGAGCTGATATTCTGGGTCGACAGAAAACAACCCGTTTGGGCCATTCAGGTGCGTCAAACCAAAAACAAAACAAAATAAATAATAAACAGGAAGAGAAAATGTTATTTACCTGCTTTTACTGTTTATGTTCTCACCTGTTTATATATTTAATCTCAGGTGATTGTAGCATCCATAAGTTTCATGGAGGCTATGTTGCTAACGTACCTCAGCTACAAGGTAAGTGTATCTAAGCTATAAAGACAACATTAGAGACCCTATTTCATTATGCAGGTCGCATTGAATGTGGTCAGATTGTGCCTGTGTGCACTTGTGTTTTTCCAGGGTAATATTTGTGAGCAGATGTTTCAGGTGTCTTTCCTACTGGAGATGTTGAATACTGTCCCGTTTATCATTACGGTAAGGTACGTTTTCCAATCTGGTCTACTAGAACCATGTTGCAATACCTACATTTTTGCTAAATGATGCTAAGTGGCTTGTTGTACATATTGCAGCGGTTTCCTAGTGAAATGGACACTAGAGGCACTACAACAACTATGATTAATTAGCGCATATACTGTACAAAGTGTACCCAGGCTTAATAATGAAGCAGGAGCGCTCTGCTTTCACACTCAATTAATCAATTAGATTTCGTGGGAGTTTGGCGTGAGCCTCTGCTGATGGCGCGCTCATCAGAGCACTTGAGAGGGGCGGGAGCTGACGTTGACCGAGTTGAAGGAGTTGGCGTCCGTGGTGCGGCTCAATGACGCTCAGAGTTCAACTGAATGAAACACAAACACAAGGGTGTAGATTTGGCGTGAACATTGGGGTGGGGTCTCAATCATGGTTTAAATAATGGGGGGTTGTACTTGCTTGTTTTTGTTATTATTATATAGGTCGGTTCCTCCACGGCCCTCCACAAACGTAAAATTCCCTTATTTGGACATTTAAATTTAATTGGAATTTGAAGTGCACAATATCTCAGATAGTCATCACAAATAAAAAACGATAATTGAATAATTATGACAGGCTTAGGTTTAGGTTTAAGGTTTGGGGTAGGGTGGTAGGTTTTTTTAACTTAAAACTCAAAAGAGCATTAAGCTTAAAAACCTCGTCAAATTTGACTCGTTTTAGTGCGACTCAATGGACATTTCACCTTGGAACTGCCATGATACGTGTAATGAACCACGTCATATCATTTAGCAAAAATGTTGCCACAATCACGTTTGTCATGAGACCAGGCTCACATTTTAAGATCATCTACAATTCCTTCCTACATCTGATAATGACTGATGTAGCGCCCCTTTAATGGGCGGAGCACCGGGTTCTAATAACGTGTCTCTCGACTAAAATAATCTACTTCCTTTCCCCTTTCCACTCTGATCATTTTTACTCACCTGAAAATGTTATATGACAGTCTTTCTGAATAAACTTAATGTAAATCACAAAAAAAGCTGAATTCTTATCAATTAACAAGTAATTTTATTTAACAGAAAATAAGATTAAAGAAATGAAATATTGTAAATAGTGGAAGAATTCAATAAAATCTCCAAATGTCCTTTTTTGTGTCAAGGACCCCCAAATTTGATGATCCCCATGCGAAGGACCCCCTGTGTGATAAAACTATTAAACATGATATTATGTAGATTTATTATGTAGGTTTGCAAAATGAAATAATTGGCATTTATATTGTACTGAATCCAAAATAATTTGCTAAAATATTATCTGGAAAATAATTCCTTTTTATTAAGTTTATGAGTAATTTTAAATGTATAAACCCAAATAGAAACAGTAAATGAAAAAAAAACAATTATTTAAAAATTATAATCGTAATTAATATTAAATTATATATATCATTTGTGAAAAACTCTATATAAATGAATTAGCAAAAATATTAAAAACAAAAACTAAGAGTATAGTGCATTACAAATAAGATGTATTACTATAATATATGAAATTACAGTATATACCAGTTTATAATAGTATTTTTTATTTCTTGCTATGGCTGTCAATATGAAAAAAAAACTGTGATTAATCTAACGATTTCCGTTAGTGTAACGAACGGGGGGCAGTCAAGGCAAGGATGACGGTGAGGAGTAGGACCCAAGTGCAGCTTTATTGAAGATAGTGGTAAAACAGGAACAAGACAGGAACTTGGAACAGGCTATGGCTTGGACTAGAGAACATCAGGGTAACATCAGGCAGGGATAAGGGTAACAACAATACAATACAATACATGACAAAGGTACAAGGGAAATAAGAGGACTTAAATACATGAACAGGGGAAACAACAGCCAATTGATAAACAGGACCTAAACAGGATAATAAGGTGATAAACTAAAGCCAATGACAAAACTAGAACTGATAAACAAGCAATCAAACAATGAACCAATGAAAAACAGACACATGAACAAGGAGGGGAAACAGGACATGACAAGACTGGTTAACAGGAACATAAGAATGGTTTCAAAATAAGAGTGCAATATGGAATTAGACAAGTGCCAAAAACTTAGACAATATGGAGTGAGACAGATGCCAGAAACTTAAGAGTGAAGGAACAAAAACAAGAGACCACATGGAACGTTACAGTTAGATTAATGTATGTAAATTATGTGAAATAATGTCAACATTTTAATACCCTTTTTCCTCAGAAATATTTTGTGGACCCCCTAGGACTCCCTTGCGGCCCCCTGGGGGTCCCCGGACCCCAGTTTGAAACCCCCTGCACTAGACAACAAATAAATAAATAATGTGGGTCCACACATGCTCTTAGTTTCAATACAGCAAACCTGTTGCAAGCTTGAGTCGTTGCTTTGGACCGGTGAGGCCGTTAAAACCCACAAATGGCCTCTTCACTACATTCATTAAGGAGTTATAATGGTGGTGGTGTAGTGGTCTAAAGCACATAACTGGTAATCAGAAGGTTGCTGGTTTGATCCCCACAGCCACCACCATTGTGTCCTTGAGTAAGACACTTAACTCCAGGTTGCTCCGGGGGGATTGTCCCTGTAATAAGTGCACTGTAAGTCGCTTTGGTTAAAAGCGTCTGCCAAATGCATAAATGTAAATATATAGCACATTTGGCCACTTAGGCAGTGGTTATGTACCTATTTCTTTCTAAATCCCGAGAGAAAAATAAAATCCGACGTCACTTTCCGATCTGTCTCTTCCATCTCTCCCCTCCTTTAGTCCCAATCAGAACTCTCAGTGCCTAGTCAACCAATGACCAATCAAAATTAAAATAACATACATGCTGGTCAAAATCACGTTTTGAGCGAGTACGCCTCACGTAAACATGTACCATAATCTCTATAATATAAGACAAGTGAAATGCTACACATTTAAATGACCACATAGCATTTAAGACAGTTTCACCTGTGAATGTCAGAAATATATTTACCTTTACATACTAAGAAACATGCATTTAGGAGAATATAATGAACCCTAACTGGGCTACACTGATATGCATAGATAATTGGCAATGACAATGAGTTCATAATTTACCTTTTGATCTATTCTGTGTGTCAGATCTTCTGGCCTCCTCTCAGAAACCTGTTTATACCTGTGTTCCTCAACTGCTGGCTCGCCAAGTGTGCACTGGAGAGTATGATCGTGAGTGTCCACAAATCCCAAATAAATGCAGGCCAGTGACTTCCAAGCCTTTCTACTGACTGTGAGTTTGTGTGTTACAGAATGATCCGCACAGGGCGATTCAGAGAACACACTCCGCCATGTTTAACCAAGTTCTCATTCTTATCTGCACTCTTTTATGTCTCGTTTTCACAGGGTAAAAATCTCTGTCAATTCCTCTTTTTTCAATAATTGTTGTAATGCTTCCTTTCTATCACTCCTCACCTACAGTGAAGTCTTTCTTTTTCTTTCTCTCTTAGCACGTGTGGTATCCAGCATTTAGAACGGGCTGGTAAGAACAGCCTGTCTCTCTTTAACGCTTTGTATTTTTGCGTTGTAACTTTCTCGACGGTGGGCTTTGGTGATGTGACGCCTCAGATTTGGCCGTCTCAGTTGCTGGTGGTGGTGATGATCTGTGTGGCTCTGGTAGTGCTGCCCCTACAGGTGGGAGAATTCAAATGTAGTCACCTGTTTCGACTCATTTAGAATTGACTATGGTTGAGTTTGGGACAGCATATTAGCATACTGCTCTTACTATATTTGCCATATCTACATACAGCAGAAATATGTATAGTATGAAAGTATGCTATTCCATGCAGCCTTGCTCTATGGTCAAAATAGCATACTACCTCACTATTATTACTGTTTCTGTAGTAAATAGCATGTAGTATATATATGCACTATTTTGTACGTTTTTGGAGATGATAATGACTTAGTTTATATAGCATAGGCGATAATATAGCATACTACTGTTTAAAAAGTGCATCATGGCATATTGCATACTGTTTCACATACTACTTTTTTAATAGTAACAAAGCAGTTCTTAAGTTCATGGGAGTTTCTTCAACTTCAGGCACTTTTTCTTTTCTTTTTATTATTATTTATCTGCTTACAATGTCCAACACACATCACAGAAGATTTATGCATCTTTTTTCTAAAAGTCAGAACATTTCAAATTCTGTATTGTGTTTAATAGAATCCTGTGGTGGGAATGTTGCTGATGGGAATTTGGACATTTGTAATGTTTTTGAAATCTTGCCAAGGCTAATTTCATAGCTAACACTTTCCATCCATCCATCCATCTTCAACGCTAATCCGAAGTCGGGTCGCGGGGGCAGCAGCTCCAGCAGGGGGCCACAAACTTCCCTATCCCGAGCCACATTAACCAGCTCTGACTGGGGGACCCCGAGGCGTTCCCAGGCCAGTGTGGAGATGTAATCTCTCCACCTAGTCCTGGGTCTTCCCCGAGGCCTCCTCCCAGCTGGACGTGCCTGAAACACCTCCCTAGGGAGGCGCCCTGAGCTAACATTTTATATATTCTAAATACTCACAATTAAATAATATTTTCGCACATCCACGTCTGACAAGGTCTGACAGCCCTCTCCTTTCAGTTGTCTGTTTATGTGTTTGGCTGCGTCTCGTTTCGAAGTTCGCATGCTAGATAGGACGTGTCCTTTGAAGGTTGCAGTACACCGAGCATCCTCCTTTAAACAAGCCTCGTTTAAACGAGACGGCCTTCGTAGGACAAACGGAAACGGAACGGAACATGGTTGCTATGACAGCACGCCACTCTTAGCACAACGTTTAGCACTTTTAGCGCTTTGAGTGAGAAGGGAACAAATTCCCTCTGGAAGGGAATGCATGAGGTACATTTTAGGAGAGTTATAAAGATGTTGACAAATGTGACCTCCGGAGGACGCAGCCTTCCAAACAAGACAGCCAATGTGTCTGTCTTGTGTTTGAGCGCATCGCTCTCTTATTTTCTGTCTGCCATGCGCTCTCCTAACCCTGCCTGCTTGTTTCCTCATGCCACGCCTCCTGCTTTTGTCCTCATGTTGATTGTCTGCACCCGTTCCTCATGTGTTTGATTCTATATTTTGTGCCCTCTTTCCTCTTCTGTTTGTTTATTTGTTTTATGAGTTGTCAGTATGTTCGCCAGTCCCAGTCCCAGTCCTAATCCTGTTCCTGTTCCTGGTCAGTCCTAGTTATTGTATTTTATTCTGGTTTATTTTGTTTGTTTCCTCTCCCTTTTGAGATTTGTGTTGCCTGTTTGTTTCAGTTGTTTAGTAAAAGTGTTTTATTTTCACAAATGTCCTGTGCTTGGATCCTCCTTTCTGCTTGTGGACCGTGACAAATTTGGCAAAAATACGGCACGATTGGAAATGATGCCAAATAAAAATATTCTGCTCACAAGTGATATTTACCTTAATCGTCTTCGTTTTTCATCCAACATCACATTTAATCTCAAACATGCTCTTCTCAAATTTTTATCGACTTCGTTACCAAGTACACAAACCTTTGAAAAAGCTTTTTTTGTGGAAATTAGGTAAAAACTGTCATTTTAAAACGACATTTTAAAAATGTATAGAAATCCTTTGCTCACAACAATTATGAACACTCATTGCTTAGATGATCATAGTTTTAAACATGTAAAAATTTATATTTTTTTAATAGATTTTCATAGCTTAATACTGAAGGTCTGGGACAAGGCAAAAATAGTAAAATCTTTAAATAAAAGTCATTTGAAAAGTACCAAAAATGAATGATGATGCCCAGGTAAAAAGTTTCCAGATCAGTTTAAATGAGGACTTCATGTAATAAAAATCTGTTCATTTTAATAAAAATAAACCCCCTGAACATGAAAGTGCCCGAAGTTGAAGAAACACCCTTTTAAATGGCAATATTCTGAAAGTAGTGAGCTATTAGTCCATTCTGAACCATTTGTTTAAATATGTCCTGCTGTATTTTCCTCAACATATTACCAAGTGACCATATTACCATTCATCCTCTTGCTTTCTCTCGATTTTCCCTCTTATCCTCTTCTCTGAGTGTAGTCTGATGAGTTGATATATCTGTGGGTGGAAAGGCAGAAGTCTGGGGGAAACTACAGCCAACATCGGGCTCAGACAGAGAGGCATGTGGTCTTGTGTGTGAGCACTCTCAAAATCGACCTGCTCATGGACTTTCTCAATGAATTCTATGCTCACCCTCATACACAGGTTAGTGTTGTCCGTAAATCTCTCTCTGTCGCACTGCAGTCTCCAGTCAGCCTTTATCCCTCTCTGATGCTTGATTAGCCTGATTAGGGGCTGGGTGTGTGGAATCACGACCCAGCGCCACCGTCCGCCCTGTCACATTCCTCCCTCGTTCTCTCAGGCCGGGGAGCCCCCGGTATGACGTACAACCCCTTCCCCTCATTCCCTGGGGAGGGGTGCCTTCTGCACCGTCTGTTCAGCCCATCTACCTTGATGAGGGAGGGGACATGGGACATGTTTATATTAAATGATGGTTCCTCTGAGTAAAACTTCTATGCTATTTCCGAGCAAAAACTAAATTATTGAGATATATTTCGAATATCGCCAATTTGTTCAAAAATATCGAGATATAAATTCTGAAGCCATATCGCCCAGCCCTAGTATCTAATGTTCATTGTGTTTTGTGATGTATGTGTATGTTTTAGGATTATTACGTGGTGATCTTATGTCCGTGTGAAGTGGACGTCCAGGTGAGGAGGATTTTGCAGATTCCACTCTGGTCCCAAAGAGTCATCTACCTGCAAGGCTCCGCCCTCAAAAACCAGGATCTACTCAGAGCCAAGTGAGTGACAGCCCCATTGACCAATCGCAGCAGCATTTAACATTTGCATTTGGTACATGTATTCGTTTAGCAGATGCTTTTATCCAAAACGACTTACAAATGAGAATAGAACAAGCAATCCGATTAACCGAACAAACCCATTAATCGACTATGAATCAAAATAGTTGTTAGTTGCAGCACTAGCTTCGACCCCTTAAAATGTTTCTAAGTACTCTCTATTCTGAATGGTCTGCTTTAATGTTCCTCTTTCTGATTGGTGGATGTCTGATTAATAGTTTTGTTAATTGTGTGATTGGTTGTTTGTGTTCTGATAGGATGGACGATGCAGAAGCATGTTTTATTCTCAGCAGCAGGAATGAAGCTGATCGCATGGCTGCAGTGAGCTTTTAAATCAGTAACCCCTCATTCATTAATTACACGTATTGATAAAAGTTCACACGTCAATATTTTCTAGATTTGAACTCCATCTAGTTTGTAAAATTACGCTAGATCTAAGTTCTAACAAACCTATTGTTTCTGTTAGTTTTATTGATATTCTGCTTCCACTCTTGAAGTCTATGGCAGCCCATTGAACCGTATGTGGGAAAATGGTGAAATTTGGCACACTGATATGGGTCTCTAACTCAAACCTTCTAGCGCCACCAACAGTTAAAAATTTCACTTATGTTTCAGCTTATAACTTTTGAACAATAAATCTTGGGGTCATGCTGAGTTCCATTAGGTAGCATCGTTTTTAAGCTCTGCCCCACTAGATTTTCTGCCATTTTGAATTTTCAGAAAAAGATACTTTTTCAATCTTCTCCTAGACCTAATGTCCGATCCACTCGAAATTGGCCATGTATCATCTAGAGATGCTTATGACAAAACATTATGAGATTCATGATTGTAGACCAAACCGTTTACATATATTGTTACGTATACCGAAACAATGAGTTCAACGGCAAGCGTGCCAAAATGGACGTGAGGCTGTATCTTTGCAATGCTTTAGCAATATTAACACCAACCTTGGTAAATGTCATCACAAACATGATGTGAGGGTACCTGCACAGTGTTGGCTAGTGGTCAAGAAATATCTTTTAAAAAATGCCTAATTTTGCTTATAACTTATGAATAGTTTGGACTGGTTGCTTTAGATTTCTTGGGGCATACTGAGTCGAATGATGCCATGGTTGGCCATACTTCCTGTCTGACATTTTACATTTTAATTGAAAACCTACTTTTTCAAACTCCTCCTATTTGCACGAAATTTAAGGAAATCTAAGGACACATGACAAAAACCTATGAAAAGCTTTTTGATAGACCAAACTGTTCTTGTGTAACATAAACTAATTATATGGCAAGATGCCAGTAAGCATCTGAGGCTGCATCTCATGAATGCTTTGCCCTATTGACATGAAACTGTATATGTGGAATTATGACTAAGCCCTGACAATAACATATCAATGTGGTGACACCACCACCTATTGGTAAAAAGTTGCACTTGTATTACACAGTAAGTCATCAAACGAATGTCTTTTTCACCACTGCTTAAAATCATCACCGGAACTCTATATTCAATCAAATCATTTGCCATTTGTGTGCTTTGCCCAGTAATTGCTGCTTGCAGCTATATTTGTAATACTGTATATGCTAATAAATGACTATCGATCATTTTTTATTTATTGGCAGGATCATCAGACCATTCTGAGGGCTTGGGCCATAAAGGACTTTGCTCCAAACTGCCCTCTCTACGTCCAGATCCTTAAACCTGAAAACAAGTTCCATGTTAAATTTGCAGGTAATCATTTTGGTACTTTTTTCTACCTTTATAATTTATACCACAGTTATAAATAAAGCTATCACAGTTCCTCATTAGTGTTTATACACTTTGTTTAAGGACCTTGGACAGGTCATTTCTGTAACTGTCGGCCATCTTGGCTCTGAGCAATGCATCTGTTTCCTTTAATAGATCATGTTGTGTGTGAGGAAGAGTTTAGATATGCCTTGTTGGCTATGAACTGTCTGTGTCCGGCCACATCTACACTGATCACTTTATTGGTCCACACATCTCGCGGACAGTGAGTCAGAACTCTCTTTAAATGCACTTTTACATGGTGTTTGTACATAAATGTAAGTCGGCAGTGTGTGTACACAACCACCCTACAATGTTAAAAGTCCACCCACTCCTCTTTCTTATATTTCTATTAATATTAAACAGTGTCTCAACAGCAGCTCATTTGCATTTATGATTATTTATTTAATAAACCTAATATCTTTTAACTGTGTTTGATATAATGGCAAGTGATTTTCTAGCACCAAATTAGCAATTTAGCATGATTACTCAAGGATAAGGTGTTGGAGTGATGCTGCTGTCTAGATTTGATAAAAAATGACTTTTTTCAAATAGTGATGGTGCAGTTTTTTTACATCAGTAATGTCCTGACTATACTTTGTGATCAGCTGAATGCCACTTTGATGAATTAAAGTACCAATTTCCTTCCGAAACATCAAAATCTTTATTATTTGTCTGCCAGTGTATATACTGTATACACGCTATAACCTGTGCAACATCTTTGTTTATGGCAGCATAATGGGTTAATACCTGAACTGCTAACACAAAGTAAATTAAAAATTGTTTAATAAAATGTTGAAACTCTTTTAGAGAGGGGCAGCAGTCTCCGGAGCAGTGGCAGAGGATGTACGGGCGTTGTTCGGGTAACGAGGTGTATCATATCCGCTTGGGTGACAGTATGTTCTTTAAAGAATACAACACCAAAAGCTTTACCTACGCAGCCTTTCATGCCCACAAAAAGTAGGTTTACACACTTATACGGGTGTTTTTTTTTTCAACTTTGGGCACTTTTAGAACTGTGGACTCATAGAGAGTAAAGTCTCGTTAAAACATTTTTCATGCTCTCACTAGTTTATTTTATTTATTATTATTATTATTATTATTATTTGTCTACTAACAGTATCCACCAGTGTATATAAATGCATCACAGGAGATATTTTTTGTATGAAAGTTATGGAAATTCCCATCACCGTGTAATTTCCAGCACATCTCAAATTCTGTATTGTGTTTAATTGAATTCTGTGGTGGAAAATGACATTTTTTTTAGATAAAATAGCTGACAAAAATCAACCCCTGGAACATGAAATTGCCCGAAGTTACCCATACATAAAAACACACACTTAAAATCTACAAACTTGTTTTGCACACAATATTTTGTACACGTTTAAGAATTTATCGTCATGCTATTCTGTGTTTGTGTGTGTTGTGTAGGTACGGTGTGTGTATGATCGGTGTGAAGAGAGAAGTTAACAAGAGCATCTTGTTGAACCCTGGACCACGTCACATTATGGCTGCCAGCGACACTTGTTACTACATGAACATTACAAAGGAGGAAAACTCCTTCATCTTCAGACAGGAAGCCGATCGGGGAAAAGGGCGGAGCCACATTGACATTTTAAAAAGCCCATCGGGCCTACCTGCTCATAGCATTATCGCAAGCATGGGTGAGTAAGAATGCATAGAAGAGACTAATTTGCTTCAAGAGCGTCGGTTTGTCTAACATTGGGAATGTTTTAAGGGACGGTGGCTTTGGATTTTGAGAACACCAGTCCCACTGAAACTGGCATTGAACTGGCTCCTCCAGAGAATGATGTCAGAAGTTGGCACCCAAGTAAAGCTCCTGTTCTGGAGAAAGCTGACTCAGCCCCCTTACTGCCATGTGATCTCCTTAGTGACCAATCAGAAGATGAGGCTGGCCACTCAGATGAAGATGTAACAGTGAATGAGTAAAATCTATTTATCCTCAATTAAAATCATTGCCCTTACCAATCAACCAATAATTTGAGTTTAACCTAATGTTAGCTGCCTGTTGGACTTTAGATTGTACATATAAACTCTTCTCCAGGACCAAGTGAGCTGCCTATCTAGACAGCATTTAAAAGAGTCATAGACACTTTCCTGATGCAAACGCTGGTCCAAAAGCCGAATAAAGTCAAGACAAATGTTTAAATTAAATATACTTATATTTTATTAAATATTGAAAAAGTGTGTACACCGATTATTTATGCTTATTAGAGTATTGCTTCATTAGTTTAACTCATTTTAAACCCTTTCCCACAAGGAGCACTATTTGTTTGACATGCACAAGTGACCGCCAAGACTGGCGCTGCCTATATAGAACTATTCACAGTCAATTATGAGGTTCCATAATGGTTACGATGCTGCCTGAGAAGAAAGCTTCCTATGTAGGATGGTATATAGCAAACAGCTCACTAGGTTTCAGAGTTAGATAGAAAACATTTGTCAGGACAATTGATGATGTTGGCTGGTCAAAGCCTTGTCTGACAGTTTAAACTAGTTTTTTAAAATGTTTGATGGTTATACAGACAGACCGATGGAGTGCGTACTCCGGGTAGGGAAGGAGGTATTGCCCCAAGTGAAGGAGTTCAAGTACCTGGGGGTCTTGTTCATGAGTGAGGGGACAATGGAGCGGGAGGTTGGCCGGAGAATCGGGGCACTCGCTCTATCGCACCGTTGTCACGAAAAGAGAGCTGAGCCGGAAGGCAAAGCTCTCGATCTACCGGTCAATTTTTGTTCCTACCCTCACCTATGGTCATGAAGGTTGGGTCATGACCGAAATAACTAGGTCACGAGTACAAGCGGCCGAAACGGGCTTCCTCAGAAGGGTGGCGGGCTTCTCCCTTAGAGATAGGGTGAGGAGCTCAGTCATCCGTGAGGAGCTCGGAGTAGAGCCGCTGCTCCTTTGCGTCGAAAGGAGCCAGTTGAGGTGGTTTGGGCATCTGGTAAGGATGCCCCCTGGGCGCCTCCCTAGGGAGGTGTTTCAGGCACGTCCAGCTGGGAGGAGGCCTTGGGGAAGACCCAGGACTAGGTGGAGAGATTACATCTCCACACTAGCCTGGGAACGCCTCAGGGTCCCCCAGGCAGAGCTGGTTAATGTGGCTCAGGATAGGGAAGTATGGGGCCCCCTGCTGGAGCTGCCGACCCCGTGACCCGACTTCGGATAAGCAGTTGAAGATGGATGGATGGATGGTTATACAGACATTACTGTGGACAGAATGCCAGAATGTCCATCAGAGAGAGAGAGCATTGTAGCCTTGTGTGTATTTGTTTACATGAAAAAAAATTTCCATCAATGTATGTCTATGGGTTTTTGTCAGAGATTTGATCGTCCGCTGTTCAAAAAAATGCAATTCCGATCAGTTAGAAAGGTTAGAGAAACCCGAGGCAAAGCAGTCTGAAGGTCTGTGCCAAGTTTGGTGAATATAGCTTAAAATCTGTAGCAGAAGTTACAATTCATAATTTTGGTCTTTGTTTAGGGATTTGGTAGAATAACAGTATGTGGCTTTGCCAAGCCAACATAACTACTTTGCATAATTTGCCCTAATAAAGGAGTCTATGTAACTTTTCTCAGATTTGTGAAAGGTTACCCCCCAAACTCTCTTTATATCGGGAGTTCCCCGACCCTCTGCCACCTGCTACGCCAGAAAGCCCCTTTCTGCTGCCTACGGCTTGACCAGGTGAGCACGATGCAACACATGGTGCGAATGGCATCCTCATGTTTTATTTCAATAATTTGCTAACAGAAATATACCATATCAGCATGTCATATTTGTCTAATTTTTGCTGTTGTAGGGCTGCGAGCATGTTAGCTTTGATGATGCAAAAGCATATGGTTTCAAAAACAAGCTAATCATCGTTTCCGCAGAGACAGCAGGAAACGGCCTTTACAACTTCATAGTGCCTTTAAGAGCATATTACAGACCCTGGAGAGAACTCAACCCTATAGTCCTGCTATTAGACAACCTGTAAGAGTACATACACACACACACACAAATACAGATCAAATCATTTACACTCACATACACAGAGCATAGAGATAATTCAGTGTTATTGCTACTTTGATAATAAATCTGCAAACCAGCAAAAGTCTTTCTCTATAAACATGGTCTGCATGGTCTTTCTATAGTAGCACAGGGCTGATATACCTCTTTGTGTTCAATTACACTGTTTTTAAGAGAAAAAACATGCTATAGATAGTGAGCATTAGTTCTTTCTACTTGTAAAAGTTCTTAAAGTAATTGTTCACCCAAAAATTAAAATTCTGTCATCATTTACTTACCTGCGTTAAGAAATATTGAGCCATGGGGCCTGGAGTCACGAGTTTGAATCAAGGGTGGGCTGAGGGACTCCAGCCAGGTCTCCTAAGCAACCAAATTGACCCGGTTGCTAGGGAGGCTAGAGTCACATGGGGTAACCTCCTCGTGGTCGCTATAATGTGGTTCTCGCTCTCGGTGGGGCGCGAGGTGTGTTTTGCATGGATGCCGTGGAGGATAGTATGAAGCCTCCACATGTGCTATATCTCCGCGGTAAAGCGCTCAACAAGCCACGTGATAAGATGCGTGGATTGATGGTCTCAGATGCAAAGGCAACTGAGATTCATCCTCTGCCATCCGGATTGAGGTGAGTCACCACACCACCATGAGCGCATTGGGAATTGGGCATTCCAAATTGGGGAAACAACATATTGAGCCAAATTTGACGTCAATGACACAAAACAGAAAACACCATCTCGTAACAGGTCACGACATGCCAAGGTTGAATATTAAAAAAATCTTTCTATGCCCTCCAGACCTGATGACCACTTCCTTGAAGCCATATCCTGGTTTCCAGTGGTGTACTACATGGGCGGCACCATTGACAAGTATGTCCAGAGACCGAACACCCTCTATCTTTCACAGTCTATATAACCCTAGTTCACTTATCATTAGAAAACCCCATCTCTTTCATCTGACCTGAAACATTAAATGTGGAACCCTCAATTTCATTTTAGCAAAATAGTATAATAAGACTATCTTCACTAGTTTAAAAACACTAAAATTCTGCATTTTCTATGGGATTTATGGGATTTTTTTTTTACCTTATTTACTACCTAAATTACTCCATTATTCCATTCAATCATACAACCGTTCGGCTCCGAAGAAAAAATCTGTCAGGCATTCGCTCACCTGCTCCCTTTATACCCGTATGTCCGGGGCAAATTCTGTCTGCCAACTTGACATTGGCCTTTTCTCATGTTCAAGTTCAGAGGTACCCCGAGGCTCTCAGAAGAGTCCCCTTGTGTCACTACAATCGACACAATGTTGAGTGAGTGACAGAAGGGGAACTGCTCGATTAAAAGTAACAATTACATGAAATGACAACTATTGCCAGTAGGTGGTGCAGTGCTTCATGCATTGGCTGATCTCTATAAGGCAATGTTTTAACAAACTTATTAGTTATTATATATACAAGGTTGGGAGGGTTACTTTTGAAATTTATTCCACTACAGATTACAGAATACATGCTGTAAAATGTAATTTGTAACATATTCTGTTTGATTACTCAAGGTCAGAAACGTAATCAAATACTTTGGATTACTTTAGATTTTTTCACATGTTTTGATCATAAAAACTCAGCCAAAATACACGTATTAAATATACATTCTCTGAAAACCTAAATATCTTATGCAGTTTAATCAAATTTGATCAAATTGATCTTGTTTTAAGGATTTTTCTATATTTTTACAGGAAAACAATACAAAAATTATTATCAAGAATAAGATCAAAGGTCTTAGTGGAAAAAAGAAATTATGATCCATGCGAATTTTCTTGATAAAACAAATATGATCGTGCCTGGTAAATTGGCTAGAATTAGCATTTTAGCCTAGCATAAATGCATTGTAGCTGATTGATATTTATTTGACAAAATTACAAAAATTGTTCTGTTATTGTCCTACCCATTCATTTATTTGTGTATGTGTGTGTACATGTGTGTGTTTATCAATGTGTGTGTTCTGCATTGTGTCTGATTTATTCATTTTTATTTCACAAAGGAAAAAAATGCTCTGTGTTATAGTCTCACCCATTCATTTCCAATAGCGGGTCAAATTTGTCCCAAAATGGGTACTATTTGATAAAACCACCTAGACTGATCAAATCTAGTCCAAATAGTTTTTGTGTTCATGTGGCAATTTTATGAAAGGTCACCAGCCTTGTACCATTCAGATTAAGGAACCCATTTATATTATTTGGGTAAAAAATGACCTTAAATGTAAGGGTTTAACACATACCTCTGGATATGGGCAATCTAATTGGTAGTTTTTGTGATTGACAGTTTGGACAGCCTGTTACAGTGTGGGATTCTGTATGCTGATAATCTGGTGGTGGTGGATAAAGAGAGCACTATGAGTGCAAAGGAAGACTGCATGGCCGATGCTAAAACTATCGTCAACGTGCAAACCATGTTCAGGTAAGTCTTCAGTGGTCCCGCCCCCAAACACATGCCATTTTATGAAAAAATAACCTTCACCTTTAAGCTACACCAATCACTGTATATCCATCTCCTTTTCTCTATATGCGTCTCTTCAGGTTGTTTCCGAGTCTGTGTATTATAACAGAACTCACTCACCCCTCAAACATGAGATTCATGCAGTTCAGAGCGAAGGACTGTTACTCCCTCGCCCTGTCTAAACTAGAGAAGGTGAGCACAGTGTGGTCTTTTATATTCAGTATATTCAAACCACTTCATTTATACAGGACTTTTCACAACACATTGTTCTAAAGAGTAGTGCCTTACAAACCCCTGTGAGCAAGTCAAAGGATGCAATGGCATGGAAAAACTCCCCAAGTAGTTTAAGTAGACGAGGATATACTTCTATGTTTACTGGATACTTTTGAATATAGAATATCATGTTTCTCAAGTGTAACGTGTTTCTTTATGTGTGTTTGACTGGCAGAAAGAACGTGATAAAGGTTCTAATCTCGCCTTCATGTTCCGTCTTCCGTTTGCGGCTGGTCGAGTCTTCAGTATCAGCATGCTGGACACGCTTCTCTACCAGGTAAATACTAGTAATGTTTGGATTATCCCCAATAATCCCAATCACAACACCCTCTGGTGTTGAGGAACTTTTCAGTTACACATGATAAACTCTTGTATGGAGATGACTTGACAAACTAATGTAGTTGTGACTGATTGTTTCTTTTGTTTTTTTGTTTTTGTGAGGTTTGTTTTAATATTATGTTTGGATGTGTTTTTGAGTGTTTTATGAAGGACTACATGATCCCAATTGCCAGATTACTGCTCGGGCTGGACACCACACCTGGATCAGGGTTTTTGTGCGCTGTGAGTCCAACACACTCTTTGTGTATGTGTATATTTCAAACAGTATATCTGTTTTTATTAGCGTGAACTGTTTTCCACTTATATATGTGTGTGTGTGTGTGTGTGTGTGTGTGTGTGTGTGTGTGTGTGTGTGTTTATGAATACATTTCTGTGTATAGATGCGTGTGTGTGAAGCTGATCTGTGGGTCCAAACATACGGGAAATTGTTCCAGAAGTTCTGCTCGTCTAGCTCAGAGATTCCCATCGGGATCTACCGCACAGAATCACACTCACCTCCTGAGGTTCACTATCTATCTATCTATCTATCTATCTATCTATCTATCTATCAATCTATCATTCCATCCATCCATCCATCCATCGTTCATCCATCTATCTATCTATCTATCTATCTATCTATCTATCTATCTATCTATCTATCTATCTATCTATCAATCTATCATTCCATCCATCCATCTATCAATCTATCGTTCCATCCATCCATCCATCCATCGTTCATCCATCTATCTATCTATCTATCTATCTATCTATCTATCTATCTATCTATCTATCGTTCCATCCATCCATCTATCAATCTATCGTTCCATCCATCCATCCATCGTTCATCCATCTATCTATCTATCTATCTATCTATCAATCTATCGTTCTATCATCCATCCATCGTTCATCTATCTATCTATCTATCTATCTATCTATCTATCTATCTATCTATCTATCATTCCATCCATCCATCCATCATTCATCTATCTATCTATCTATCTATCTATCTGTCTGTCTGTCTGTCTGTCTGTCTATCTATCTATCTATCTATCTATCTATCTATCTATCTATCTATTGTTCTATCTATCTATCGTTCTATCTATCTATCTATCTATCTATCTATCTATCTATCTATCGTTCTATCTATCTATCTATCTATCGTTCTATCATCCATCCATCGTTCATCTATCTATCTATCTATCTATCTATCTATCTATCTATCTATCTATCTATCTATCATTCCATCCATCCATCATTCATCTATCTATCTATCTATCTATCTATCTATCTATCTATCTATCTATCCATCCATCCACCTTTCTATCTATAGTTCTATTGTTCTGTATATCGTTCGAACTATCTATCTATCTATCTATTGTTCTATCTATCAATCTATTGTTCTATCTATCCTTCTATCGTTCCATCTATCTATTGTTCTATCGGTCTTTTGTTCTATATATCTATCTATAGGTCCATCTATCTATCGTTTTATCAATCCATCGTTATATTGCTTCATCTATTGTCCTATCTATCGTTCCGTCTATCTATTGTTCTATCGTTCCATCCATCCATCTATCTGTCTCCTGGTACTTCTATGTTTAGCCTCTGCTAGCATAATATTAATTTTGTTCTGGCGTCACCATGAATATTGTCCTTTAAATTATATATGTTTTATGTCACATCCAGTTGTATGGTTCTGTCAGCAATGAGCACTTAAACAACACCAGGGAGAAGGTGGAGGAGTCAAAGATCCTCACCCAGAGCTCCTCAAGCAGTGACCAACCAGAGCACCCTTTCCTGAGAAGGAAGAGCATGCACTGGACAAGGCGTCTTAGTAGGTGGAGCGTAAAGAGGAGTGACTCCTCCCTCAGCTCTGTGCAGCAGCGCCAAGGTCTGTCTCGGCACTCTGAGAGGGATGAGCTTACGGAACTGGTCAGGAACCGCATGCAGCACCTGGGCCTGCACACAGCTGAATATGGTAAACCACGCCCATTACCTCATTACTAATATGAATATTAATGAGTTGGAATTGAGTTGGAAGATCTATTCAAATCATGTTCATGTTTATTTTGATTTGGTTAGAAACAGGGATGTAACTACTAAACATGGGTGCATGCCAATACCAATATGGGTTTTTTTAAAGGTCAATTCTTATTAAACCCAACATGAAATCAAAATTGGCCACACTGATTTTCTCAATACATATTTCTGGTCTTTTTAATGCTGTTTTTTAATGTTTTTTTTTTCACGGTAAAATCTGACCTCTAAAATGTAATTCCTTCCAATTTGTTTTCTTTTGAATATTCAGTTTCACTCCAGATTTTAAAGTTATGATTATTTGGTTACATTCTTGATAGGCATAAATTACACAGATAATAAATAAAATTTTGTGTATCCCTGCTATTTCTCTTTTTCTCACTCTTTTTTTCATTCAATCTACTTAATCTCATGTAGAGGATTTTACGAACCTAACAGCCAGTGACGTGATGAACAGAGTTAATTTAGGATATTTGCAAGGTAAACACATTCCAATTGTTTTTTCTTGTATATCACATTTTAATGATCCATTTCAACAGTTTTCAAAAACATTTTCCAGTCAGTAATAATGAGACCTGGTGTTTCAGTAGAATTTCTGTAGAATTTAGTAGAATAGAATATTGCATCACAATACAGTATATTGTTGCATAACCCATTTTTCATCTGCATAAAAAAGGTTCCAATACCTGAAACTTTGTTAAATCAGGTCCATATTATTTGAGTGACAGCTGTATTCACCAATCTCTATTGCAGATGAGTTGAATGACCAGCAGAATTCAATTTCATATGTGCTCATAAACCCCGCCCCCGATACGCTGCTGCAGCTCAACGATGTTGTGTATGTAACGCATACTGACAACACACAAACACACTTTACTTTTGAATAGTGGGGACATCATATTGCTTTTTATTGTTTATATATATACACACTTATCCTACACAGACTCCTTACCTACATCTATTGGCATTTTTAGATTTTAACTAAGACATTATAGAGGTCCTTTTGAAGCTGTTTTTTCTCAAAAGGACCGTCAAACTCCCATAAATCCCCACAAAATGGGTCATTTTCAGGTTTTACTACTTTTGCCGGGACATTTGGTCATATTTATCATGTGTCTGTGGGTCACTTTCTCTCATACGTTCAAATACACTGTCCAGAAGCACCCTTAAAAATGTATTTGAGTCCATCAAAACATAGTAAACACAATTCATAATTTTTAAACAATAGAGTTAGTAAATGACAAAGCACCCATATTTGCTTTGGCATTCATTGAACTAATTGTATTCTTGGCTAAGTTAAGTACATTCGGATAAATCTCATTTAAACCATTTGCTAAAAGTCTTTCTTTCACCTGGGATCATTTGTATAGAGAAAGACACACCAATATCTGATTCAAATTAGCAGAGAAACACTTCAAATGTCAGCATGGAAGCTTTCTACATGAAAACTTTACTCAAAAAGTGTCTGATCTGTTCTGCAGATTCCTGATCCGTCCAGATCCACTGTCTCATGTGCCTGATGCTCCGCCTGTACAGAACCGTCACTGCTGCCGGTCCACAACAGACACACCAGAACTGAACAAAGTTTAACTGGTCAGAATACCATTGGATCAAATACAGCTGCTGTGATTCCTCTTAAAGGGACAGTTCACCCAAAAATGTAAATCCTCTCATCATTTACGCACCCTCATGCCATCCCAGATGTGTGACATTCTTTCTTCTGCAGAACACAAGCAAAGATTTTTTAGAAGAATATTTCAGCTCTGGAGGTCTAAATAATGAGTCAATAGGGTCTTGAGTCAAAAAGCACATAAAAGTAGCATAAAAGTAACCCTTACAACAACAATGGTTAAATCTATGTCTTCAGAAGCGGTGTGATAGTTGTGGGTGAGAAACAGATAAATATTTACGTCCTTTTTTTCCACAAGAAATTTTTCTCCCTGTCCAGTAGGTGGCGATATGCACAAAGAATGCGAATTGGCAACAACACAAGAGGAAGAATGTGTATATTTATTGTACAAAGGACTTAAATATTGATCTGTTACTCATCCACACCTGTCGTATCACTTCTGAAGACATGGATTTAACCACTGGAGTCATATGAATTAATTTCATGCTGCCTTTATGTGCTTTTTGGACCTTCTAAGTTCTGGTCACCATTCACTTACATTGTATGGACCTACAGAGCTGAGATATTCTTCTAAAAATCTTTGTTTCTGTTCTGCAGAAAAAAGAAAGTCATACACATCTGGTATGGCATGAGGGTGAGTAAACGATGAGAGTATTTACATTTTTGAGCAAGCAGTCCCTTTAAAACCCACCTCAATAATGTTCTAAATTGCTGTTGATGCTTTAAAGCATTACTCCTCACCAGCTTCTAAACCTTTCACATTTGCTCATATAAGCTCCAGGTGGTTCATAGTTTAGATTTATCAGTGATATTATGGTCTAGAATCTGCACATCAATGAGCAATGAGTGATTAGTTAAAAAAGGGAGTTATTCATCAAGGGTTGTTGTCCTAACCTGTGTAGGATTGTTTCGTGACATGTAGGGGAACACCATGTAACATTTTATGGGTAGATAAACGAAATATGCAATGTTGTAGATTAGACAGTAGGGTGCGATTGATGTCACAGCAAAACTAAATGTGCACTTGCCTTGGCAACAGGCTATTTTCGTATTCATGAGTGGATGATCTTTTAAATCATCGGTACAGTCCACTTACAGTCATGTTTACAACTTAAACCTGCCCCAGAAAGTATTTGGGCAAGTCTGAATGTTATTCATTGCATTAGGTAACAAAATATCAAAGCAAGTGGCATCAGTGCAGAAATGCTGCTAGAACTTTTCTTGTTTTTATTTTGTACAGTATCTTTGTTTTAGCACACACACACACACATATATATATATATATAGTGTGCTTGTGCTACTTTGTTTGATAATTTAAGTGTTTTTAACACATTTTAGGGCCAGTGTCTGATTATTAGCATTGTTATTTAGAAAAATAAATGCTTGAAGTTTAAATGCAGTCATGCATTTCCATTTTATCCATTAATTTGTTTCATTTCTTAGATTACTGGCTTAAATTTTTCTGCATAATTGATCCCAAACATCAAACATTTTGAAATCTCTATTTTTGAATACTGATTTATATTGCTTTAGCAAGTGTTATTACTTAAAGGAATAGTTCACCCAAAAATGAAAGTTCAGTCATTGTTTACTCACCTCTGTGTTGTTATATCCCCATATGACTTTATTTCTTATTCTGAACACAAAGTGTCATGCTCAGTGATGTCACAATGGCAGTTTATGGTGACCACCTCTTCAAGCTTCAAAAGGACACAAAAGTATAATTCAGAAGTCTAACAAATTATTCATGAGGTCATGATTGTTATGAAAGCATACCATAATATTTGGTGAGAAACATTGAGGAGGCTACAGGCTGCCACAGTCACACCGTGTCCAAACCTGACGGCAAACAACACATGTTAAAAGTAATATTATCTATGGTAATCAGAGTTTTTGTCCTAACCAGCAGCGACGAGTGACGGGACATTCTATCGATCGCTTGTTTTCTATTTTTGGCATTACACGGGTAACTCCATCCACTGTGAACTGGTACCGGTCCAAAAACAACAAAAAAACAAGGCTGGGCATAGAAATGCATCAATTCTTGAACTATAAACTCTTCAGACATGTTTAGTAAGTTCTGTTTTCTGTTTTGTGTGCAGCTGTGATGTGTTCTGTTGTCACTATCACTGTTTTTAGATAAACAAAACGAGTTTTCGCTTGAACGCCCCAAAGTCGTGAGGGGGTTGTGTGAACTGCTGCTCTCGTGTCCTATCATGAACAGGCACAGGAGATCAACAGTCAGTGACATTATCACTAAATAATACATTAGATTTCAGTTTACCAAATCTCATCATATACTTTCATAACAATCATGACCTCATGAATAATTAATTAGACTTCTGAATTATACTTTTGTGTCCTTTTGAAGCTTGAAGAGGTGGTCACCATGAACTGACATTGTGACATCACTGAGCACAACAGTTTTTAACAATTTCTCCCTGTGTGTTCAGAATAAGAAAGAAAGTTATATAGAGTGATGACAACACAAGGGTGAGTAAACAATGACTGAACTTTCAATTTTGGGTGAACTAATCCTTTAAGGTCAGTTATAATTTGACCAAATTCATCTTTGATCGCATTTCTGTCTGCATGTAGTAATAATAAAATGTGGAACGTGTTTATATTGTAATTAAAATGTAATTACACATAGAATGTAATTTGTACAGAAGATATTTTTGTGATATTGTGTCTTTTGATATTAAATTGTTTTAAGCATATACTATTTAAAGTTTCACATTAGTGTGTGTGTGTGTGTGTGTCAGTATCAGGTAAGCATGCTTTTAAGGCTAATGAAGGTACAAGGTGTGTTTGTTTGGAAATAAAAGACAAGATAGAGTGAGAGTGGGAAATTAGCATGAGTGCCAGCAGCGTTGTATTCAAACACACACACACACACACACACACACACTGCTGAGTGAGGCAGTTTCGGTCGACAGGTCTGAGCAGGAGAGAGAGACAGGGAGGCGTGTGAACAGTAAGGTGTGTGTGAGGACAAAAGAGTGGTTGCTTAATTAGAGTTGTGATGAATTATTGGGAATAAGTTGGAACCTTTTAGAATAAAACAAACTCTCTCTCTCTCTCTCTCTCTCTCTCTGTCAAAAACACTTCCAGTTATTTAAGTTTTTCAGTAGCATGACAGTAGCTCAGCTATTCTCACCATAGTGTAGCATTTCCAGTAACAAGCTACATTTTTCAACAAGTAGAGCTGTAGCGTCACAAACGCTACATTTCTCTTATTCCAGTGCGAACGCTGCAATTGAACTGCCAAAGTAATCAAATGCACTCAGCATCTCGGGTGATCCAATCACATGTGGTCAGGTGAGACACATCGCTGTTTACACGCCAATTAATTTAAGTGAATCGGTTCCTTCAGAGAGTTCATGTCAAAATGAACTGATTCACTTATATATTGCGTTAGGGACGCCAATTAATTTAAGTGAATCGGTTCCTTCAGAGAGTTCATGTCAAAATGAACCGATTCACTTATATATTGCATTGGGAACTCCAATTAATTTAAGTGAATCGGTTCCTTCAGAGAGTTCATGTCAAAATGAGCCGATTCACTGATAAATTGCATTGGGAACTCCAGTTCATTTTAGTGAATCGGTTCCTTCAGAGAGTTCATGTCAAAATGAACCGATTCACTTATATATTGCATTGGGAACTCCAATTAATTTAAGTGAATCGGTTCCTTCAGAGAGTTCATGTCAAAATGAGCCGATTCACTGATAAATTGCATTGGGAACTCCAGTTCATTTTAGTGAATCGGTTCCTTCAGAGAGTTCATGTCAAAATGAGCCGATTCACTGATAAATTGCATTGGGAACTCCAGTTCATTTTAGTGAATCGGTTCCTTCAGAGAGTTCATGTCAAAATGAACCGATTCACTTATATATTGCATTGGGAACTCCAATTAATTTAAGTGAATCGGTTCCTTCAGAGAGTTCATGTCAAAATGAACCGATTCACTTATATATTGCGTTAGGGACGCCAATTAATTTAAGTGAATCGGTTCCTTCAGAGAGTTCATGTCAAAATGAACCGATTCACTTATATATTGCATTGGGAACTCCAATTAATTTAAGTGAATCGGTTCCTTCAGAGAGTTCATGTCAAAATGAACCGATTCACTTATATATTGCGTTAGGGACGCCAATTAATTTAAGTGAATCGGTTCCTTCAGAGAGTTCATGTCAAAATGAACCGATTCACTTATATATTGCATTGGGAACACCAATTAATTTAAGTGAATCGGTTCCTTCAGAGAGTTCATGTCAAAATGAACCGATTCACTTATATATTGCATTGGGAACACCAATTAATTTAAGTGAATCGGTTCCTTCAGAGAGTTCATGTCAAAATGAACCAATTCACTTATAAATTGCATTGGGAACTCCAATTAATTTAAGTGAATCGGTTCCTTCAGAGAGTTCATGTCAAAATGAACCAATTCAATTATATATTGCATTGGGAACACCAATTAATTTGAGTGAATCGGTTCCTTCAGATAGTTCATGTCAAAATGAACCGATTCAATTATATGTTGCATTGGGAACTCCAATTAATTTGAGTGAATCGGTTCCTTCAGTGAGTTCATCTCAAAATGAGCCGATTCACTGATAAATTGTATTGGGAACTCCAATTCATTTTAGTGAATCGGTTCCTTCAGTGAGTTCATGTCAAAATGAGCCGATTCACTGATAAATTGCATTGGGAACTCCAATTCATTTTAGTGAATCGGTTCCTTCAGAGTGTTCATGTCAAAATGAGCCGATTCACTGATAAATTGCATTGGGAACTCCAATTCATTTTAGTGAATCGGTTCCTTCAGAGTGTTCATGTCAAAATGAGCCGATTCACTGATAAATTGCATTGGGAACTCCAATTCATTTTAGTGAATCGGTTCCTTCAGAGATTTCATGTCAAAATGAACCGATTCACTTATATATTGCATTGGGAACACCAATTAATTTAAGTGAATCGGTTCCTTCAGAGAGTTCATGTCAAAATGAACTGATTCACTTATATATTGCATTGGGAACACCAATTAATTTAAGTGAATCGGTTCCTTCAGAGAGTTCATGTCAAAATGAACTGATTCACTTATATATTGCATTGGGAACACCAATTAATTTAAGTGAATCGGTTCCTTCAGAGAGTTCATGTCAAAATGAACCAATTCAATTATATATTGCATTGGGAACACCAATTAATTTGAGTGAATCGGTTCCTTCAGATAGTTCATGTCAAAATGAACCGATTCAATTATATGTTGCATTGGGAACTCCAATTAATTTGAGTGAATCGGTTCCTTCAGTGAGTTCATCTCAAAATGAGCCGATTCACTGATAAATTGTATTGGGAACTCCAATTCATTTTAGTGAATCGGTTCCTTCAGAGTGTTCATGTCAAAATGAGCCGATTCACTGATAAATTGCATTGGGAACTCCAATTCATTTTAGTGAATCGGTTCCTTCAGAGATTTCATGTCAAAATGAACCGATTCACTTATATATTGCATTGGGAACTCCAATTCATTTTAGTGAATCGGTTCCTTCAGATAGTTCATGTCAAAATGAGCCGATTCACTGATAAATTGCATTGGGAACTCCAATTCATTTTAGTGAATCGGTTCCTTCAGAGATTTCATGTCAAAATGAACCGATTCACTTATATATTGCATTGGGAACACCAATTAATTTAAGTGAATCGGTTCCTTCAGAGAGTTCATGTCAAAATGAACTGATTCACTTATATATTGCATTGGGAACACCAATTAATTTAAGTGAATCGGTTCCTTCAGAGAGTTCATGTCAAAATGAACTGATTCACTTATATATTGCATTGGGAACACCAATTAATTTAAGTGAATCGGTTCCTTCAGAGAGTTCATGTCAAAATGAACCAATTCAATTATATATTGCATTGGGAACACCAATTAATTTGAGTGAATCGGTTCCTTCAGATAGTTCATGTCAAAATGAACCGATTCAATTATATGTTGCATTGGGAACTCCAATTAATTTGAGTGAATCGGTTCCTTCAGTGAGTTCATCTCAAAATGAGCCGATTCACTGATAAATTGTATTGGGAACTCCAATTCATTTTAGTGAATCGGTTCCTTCAGAGAGTTCATGTCAAAATGAACCGATTCACTGATAAATTGCATTGGGAACTCCAGTTCATTTTAGTGAATCGGTTCCTTCAGAGAGTTCATGTCAAAATGAACTGATTCACTTATATATTGCATTGGGAACACCAATTAATTTAAGTGAATCGGTTCCTTCAGAGAGTTCATGTCAAAATGAACCAATTCAATTATATATTGCATTGGGAACACCAATTAATTTGAGTGAATCGGTTCCTTCAGATAGTTCATGTCAAAATGAACCGATTCAATTATATGTTGCATTGGGAACTCCAATTAATTTGAGTGAATCGGTTCCTTCAGTGAGTTCATCTCAAAATGAGCCAATTCACTGATAAATTGTATTGGGAACTCCAATTCATTTTAGTGAATCGGTTCCTTCAGAGTGTTCATCTCAAAATGAGCCGATTCACTGATAAATTGCATTGGGAACTCCAATTCATTTTAGTGAATCGGTTCCTTCAGAGATTTCATGTCAAAATGAACCGATTCACTTATATATTGCATTGGGAACTCCAATTCATTTTAGTGAATCGGTTCCTTCAGAGTGTTCATGTCAAAATGAGCCGATTCACTGATAAATTGCATTGGGAACTCCAATTCATTTTAGTGAATCGGTTCCTTCAGAGATTTCATGTCAAAATGAACCGATTCACTTATATATTGCATTGGGAACTCCAATTCATTTTAGTGAATCGGTTCCTTCAGATAGTTCATGTCAAAATGAACCGATTCAATTATATGTTGCATTGGGAACTCCAATTAATTTGAGTGAATCGGTTCCTTCAGAGTGTTCATGTCAAAATGAGCCGATTCACTGATAAATTGCATTGGGAACTCCAATTCATTTTAGTGAATCGGTTCCTTCAGAGATTTCATGTCAAAATGAACCGATTCACTTATATATTGCATTGGGAACTCCAATTAATTTTAGTGAGTCGGTTCCTTCAGAGAGTTCATGTCAAAATGAACCGATTCACTTATATATTGCGTTAGGGACGCCAATTAATTTAAGTGAATCGGTTCCTTCAGAGAGTTAATGTCAAAATGAACTGATTCACTTATATATTGCATTGGGAACTCCAGTTCATTTTAGTGAGTCGGTTCCTTCAGAGAGTTCATGTCAAAATGAACCAATTCAATTATATATTGCATTGGGAACTCCAGTTCATTTTAGTGAGTCGGTTCCTTCAGAGAGTTCATGTCAAAATGAACCAATTCAATTATATATTGCATTGGGAACACCAATTAATTTGAGTGAATCGGTTCCTTCAGTGAGTTCATCTCAAAATGAACTGATTCACTTATATATTGCATTGGGAACTCACTGATTCACTTGCACCTCTGCGCAGCTTAAAGGGATTTTGCCAGAAGTCAACGTCTTCTTTTTGGAAGCGAAATATTTCTGTAATATTTCATCACTATATATCGACTCAGTTGCATAAAATATGGTGTTTTGTGGATTTATTATTAGTTTATATTAAGTAAAAATGTACATGTTCATTTTATTGTTGTCACCCTTTTTGTTTAATGTTATTGTAATTTAATACTGTATATAACATTGCGATAATATCCTTTAATTTAGAGTGCAGAATTAAATCATATCATTTGTTTGACTGTAGTTTAATTAGGCTACATTAAGTGATGAGTACTTCTTGTATCTTCACCAACACTTCATCATACCTGTGAACTCTGTTTAATACTGAAAACTGTTTAAAAAGTACCTCAGGATGCACCTCATGTAGATGCTTTAGAGAATGACCATGTGGCTTGCAGAAGATATATGTATCATTTTTTGTTACTACATTTATTCCCATCCTTCCATCTGTTTTATTTCTTGGTTTTTTTACGAGTATACTAATACTCTAAAATGAGGGAAACAATAATATCGAATCATTAGTAATGAAAAATTAGTGGGTGTGTCCAACGTTTTGACTGGTAGTGTACAGAAATGGAGGTGAATCTCTATTTTGAGTGATTCTTTTCTCAAAGCCAGTGACTGGTACATCCTGCCTTCAAACATATAAAGAAAGAGATCCCCTAAAACTACATATAGTTCAATACACCCTTAATTCCTT